>VFSX01000113.1:44196-49196 GCA_016618255.1 Chlamydomonas sp. UWO 241 | reverse complement strand
CCAGCCACTTGTCCAGCGATGCGTGCAGCATCCTCTGGAGCTCAACTGCACTCCGTCCGTAGCCCTTGCCTGCATAGCACAGCACAGCGCAACACAGATGGTTGGACGGCATGCGCCACCAGGCACAGCACAGCACGGCACATGCGAGCCGGAGTGCTCATCAAAACGAGCAGCAACAGTGCCAGTTGCGAGTGCATGTGGTAGCTGCCGATCTCAATGCTTCTAGCTAGGACGCCAAGCATTAGTGACCCCTCAGTGGGAGGGATTCTAGTAATTACCCCCCCCCCCCCCCGCCGGCTCGAGCAACGTTGATCGCCCATACCAGGCGCAATACATAGCGGGTGTTCATGCAACGCATGCCGCTGGGCTGATCTCGGCGAGAGCAACGCACTCCTCCGCGCTCTCTCCCGCCAGCAGGAAATCCGGCCCGGAACTGTATACGGCTTGCGGGGGGGGGGAACACTGCCAAGCAGGCACGCCTGAGCTCCGCCCACAGCGCCGACCTGCCCCCACGTCTCATTCGCTTTCTACTGTGACCGTTCAACCAAGGCTCACTGAGTCGGAGTAGGACGAGGCGAAGAGACGCCGAGGCAACATGGCACCAGATTTTGACCTCTCTGTTGGTTGACCGTTCCAGTCAGCGCCAGTCGGCTTTGTCGGCTTGACTGTCCACAAGGCCACTACTGTGACCCTGAGGAAGGTCCTCTCCTGTATGCTCCTTGCCAGACATGTCTCTCAGAGACCGCTGTTTGAGGTTGTCTAGAGCCGGCGGGAGCGGTAGTCTATCGGCCGGGAGCCGGCGTTACTCTAGTACACTTAAGTGTGCTGGAGTATCGGCGGGTGATCTCTAGTAGAAGAGTACCCTGCTTAGCTGGAAACCTCGTGTTACTTGTAACTTGTTTGTTGATTGGTCTCTCGTCTGAAAGGACGCACCTGAGCTTCCCACAGCGCCGATCTGATCCGTATTGCAGCAACGTGGCATTTCATCCGACCCACAGCCGCCCTGTCTGTAGCGCTCCGGCTGCCTGATAGCCACACACGACTGCAAAATACACGACGAGGACACCCAAGCAGACACACCTGAGCTTCCCACAGCGCCAACCTGCTCCCACGTCTCATTCGCCATCAGGCGCGTCGCTCGCGTGGCGAGGTCTGCACTTCCCGTGCGAACCCACTGTGTGTGTTGGGGGGGGGGCGAGTGTGTGTGTGCGCGCGTTTCATTCGCCATCAGGCGCGTCGCGCGTGTGGCAAGGTCTGCACTTCCCGTGCGCACCTGCTGTGTGTGTGCACGCGCGCGCGTGTGTGTGTGTGTGTGTGTGTGCGTCTCATTCGCCATCAGGCACGTCGCGCGCGTGGTGATATATGCGCCCCTCGTGCTTACCCACTGTGCGTGTGTGTGTGTGTGCGTGTGTGCATGTGTGTGTGTGCGTGTGTGTGTGTCTCATTTGCCATCAGGCGCGTCGCGCGCGTGGCAAGGTCTGCGCTTCCCGTGCGCACCCACTGCGTGCGTGTGTGTGTATGTGTGTGTGTGTGTGTGTCTCATTTGCCATCAGGCGCGTCGCGCGCGTGGCGAGATCCGCACTACCTCTGCGCGGCCACTGTGTGTGTGTGTGAGTGTGCACGCGTCTCATTACCTACCAAGCGCGTTGCGCGTGTGGCGAGATCTGCGCTGCGTGTTCGCGTGTTTGTGTGTGTGTGTGTGTGTGTGCATGCATGTGTGTGCATGTGTGTGTGTGTGTGTACGCGTGTGTGTGCGTGTGCGTGTGTGTGAGGAGGAAAGGAGGAGCTTGTCTGTGGCTTGTGCCATGACCATATTGCATGCCTTGATGCAGTTTCTTAATTCAAGCTCCTCCCTCCCTCCCTCCCTCCCTCCACACGCACGCACACACGCACACGCCCACACACGCGTGCACACCCAGATCCATTGCGCGCCCAATATTGATCAGCTCCACTCACACACACACACACGCACACAAACATGTGCGTGCGCGCATGCATACACACACACACACACACACACACACCTGCTCCAGCAAACTGATCATCGCGCCCTCAATATCAAACAGCTCCACAAGCGTGCCCTGGCCGCCACTGGCAACGCTCACACACACACACACACACACACACACACACACACACACCTACTCCAGCGATGCGATCATGGCGCCCTCAATATCAAACAGCTCCACCAGCGTGCCCTGGCCGCCACTGGCAACGCTCACACACACACACACACACACACACACACACACACACACACACGTACACCCATACCTGCTCCAGCGATGCGATCATCGCGCCCTCAATATCAAACAGCTCCACCAGCGTGCCCTGGCCGCCACTGGCAACGCTCACACACACACACACGCACACCCATACCTGCTCCAGCGATGCGATCATCGCGCCCTCAATATCAAACAGCTCCACCAGCGTGCCCTGGCCGCCACTGGCAACGCTCACACACACACACACACGCACACACATACCTGCTCCAGCGATGCGATCATCGCGCCCTCAATATCAAATAGCTCCACGAGCGTGCCCTGGCCGCCACTGGCAACGCTCGCGTAGGAAGCTGCCCCGCGGCTGCCCGTCGCGACGCCGGCTGTCGGCTTGTTGGGCTTGTTGGCGAGGCCGTGCTTGAAGAGGAGCTGGCGGTGTGTGTGTGTGTGTGTGTGAAGGTTTCAGGTTTGAATACGGGGTTAGAGGGTTGGAGGAGCGGTTTGAGGTTGGCTTGTTGGCTTCTTGGGATTGTTGGCTTGTTGGGCTTGTTTGCGAGGCCGTGCTTGAAAGAGGAGCTGGCGGTGAGAGGGTTAGAGAAGCGGAAAGGGGTTGGTTAGATGGGTGGAGGTCAGAGAGGGGTGGAGGGAAGGGGGGGGGGGGCAGCGGTGCCGGCGGCTGTCGGCTTGATGGGCTTGTTGGCGAGGCCGTGCTTGAAGAGGAGCTGGGATGCATGGGCGGGCAATGCGAAGGGAGGTGGGAGGGCTGAGGAAGGGGCTACAGGGTTGAAGGGGGGGAGGGGGCAGGGTGGGGTGGGGTGGGGTGGGTGCAGCGGTGGCAGCGGCGCCGACGGCTGTCGGCTTGTTGGGCTTGTTTGCGAGGCCCTGCTTGAAGAGGAGCTGGCGGTGGGAGGTTGTGAGGTTGGGGGAGACCCCTGTGACTCATAGGTTCGGACAGGTGACGAGAAGCCCCCCAACTTTTGGTGGCCTTCCCTGCAGCGTACGATAGTGAAACTTTGAAAGTGTCTACTAAACATTATTTGCGAGCTGCTGACGGCGGGGCTAGATCGGTTGGGGGGGGATGGAGGTTGGGGTTGGTGGAAGACTGGAGGTTGAGGCAAGGAAGATGAGATGAGGGGTTGGAGATTGGAGTTTGAGAGGGGGACACAGAGGTTGGAGGGATACGAGAATTGGTGCAGCGGTTCTGGCTGTCGGCTTGTTGGGCTTGTTTGTGAGGCCGTGCTTGGAGCTGGCGGTGGGTTGGAGGGTTGGAGAAGCTGTAAGGCGTTGAAGAAAGGGTTAACGCGGATTGGCGAAGCGGTTGGGGGTTGGAGGGGCAAATGGGAGGAGGTGGAGGAGAGGCTTCTAGAGGTTGGAGGATGGCGCAGCGGCGCCGGCGGCTGTCGGCTTGTTGGGCCTTTTTGCGAGGCCGTGCGTGAAACCACTGGCGGTGGTTGGTTGTGAGGTGGGGGGGTGGTGGAGGTTAGAGGGGTGGAAGAGTGGAGGTTCAGCAAGGAAACTGACATGAAGGGTCACAGATTGGAGGTTGGAGGTTGAGAGGGAAAAAGAGCTTGGAGGGGTGGGAGGGTCGGACGGATGGAGAAGCGGTTGGCGGTTGGCTTGCTGTGCCTGTTTGCGAGTCCGTGCTTGGAGAGGAGCTGCAGTGGGTGGATGTGAGGTTGCGGTGGAGGTTGAGCAGGGGAGATGGAGGTGGAGGGTCAGATATTGGCGGTGGGAAGTTGCAGGGGTGCAGGATAAAGATGAGGTTGAGAGGGTTCGCAGAGCTGGTGTAGCGGTTGAAGTGACACATGTGTGTGTGCGCGCACAGTAACAGTAACACGGGGTTTCCAGCTAAGCAGGCTACTCTTCTACTAAAGACACCCGCCGATACTCCAGCACACTTGAGTACTAGAGTACCGCCGGCTCCCGGCCGATAGACTACCGCTCCCGCCGGCTAGACTACCCCAAACAGCGGTCTCTGAGAGACATGTCTGGCAAGGAGCATATAGGAGAGGACCTTCCTCAGGGTCACAGTAGTGGCCTTGTGGCCAGTCAAGCCGGCAGAGCCGACTGGCGCTGACTGGAACGGTCCCCGCCTGGCAGTGCATGGCTGTCCAGCTCTCGTTTGCATGGGGCTCAGCCGGCGCCCCATGCCTCATGCATGGCCAGGTCCCACCCTCCAGGGGTGCATGGACGACAGAGTTGTCATGGAGGCTGCCTGAAGACCTTCCAACGCCAGTCATCGGCAGACGAGCGACCCCGAGGATGAGCGCGGTGACGAACGCTGCGATTGGTGAAGCGGATTTACTCTGTGTTGCCTCGGCGGTCGCCACCGCTGAAGCCGTGATGGTAGCCCGCCTCCACGGGCAGCCATCTTGACCAATGTCCAGCATGCATTGACGGGCGCCAGCTCCTCCGCTCGTCGATCAACTCGTCGAGATCGGTGCCGCATGGCATCCTGCATGGGGGAGGATAAGGGCCGTCTCCCAGCACGGGCCGCGGCAGCGCCGCGGCTACTCGCCCAGCCCTGGCAGCTCCGGGCAAGCCGCTCTTGTAGTGTTCCACCGAGGGGCAGTCTAGCAAGAGCCGGGCCATTCGTATTTTACCCCGCTCGTCAGCGGCACGGAGATCCTCGTCACCAGCAGCGCCGCATTGCTGGGTCCAGGGCTCGGCAACGAGAACGCGCCTCCGTTAATCGAGCCCCGTTAATCGAGCGCACACACACACAAAACACACACGCACACACGCACACACCCACACACACTGTGATGACACACCCAC
>VFSX01000113.1:36696-41696 GCA_016618255.1 Chlamydomonas sp. UWO 241 | reverse complement strand
TGAATAAGAAGTACTTGCACAGATTTCATCAATAAATCGTCAAAAATGCAACTGACCAAGCTGAATTAACTATTAAATCTGAATTATCAGGCCAATTTTATTCAAAAATTCTAGATTCAAACAGAGCAACACACGTCCTTTGGCAGGTCCTTGCTGGCTCCGAAACCCCAAACCCTCAAGCCCAAACCCTAAGACCGACGCCCTTGCCCTGAAACCCTAAAGCCAACCTGGATCGACACGTCCTTGGACAGGTCCTCGCTCGCAGCGTCGACCTCGTCGGTCACCTGAGGCAGAGAGAAAGGGAGTGAGAGAGAGAGCGTGAGAGAAAGAGTGTGTGAGAGAAGGAAAGTGAGAGAGAGTGAGACAGAGAAAGAGACTGAGAGAGAGAGAGAGTGCGCACGCGAGAGAAAGAGTGTGTGAGAGGGAGAGCGTGAGAGAGCGGAGAGAAATATATGACGAGAAAGAAAAAGAGAGAAAGAGAATGTGCGTGTGTGTGTGTGTGTGTTGGTCAGCTGAGAGACAGAGAGTGAGAAAGATATGGATAGAGAGAAAGAGAGTGAGTGAGAGAGACAGACAGAGAGAGAGGGAGAGAGAGAAAGAGAGAAAGAGAGATAAATATAGCGATTGTGTGTGTGTGTGTGTGGACAGGTGCTCGCTCGCGCGGCGTCGACCTTGTCGGTCACGCGAACTACGGTTGACGACACGCGGGCTTTTACAAGCTTCCTCGGCACCTTCTTGGCACCTTCTCGGCACCTTCCTGACCCACCTTAATCATCGACTCTTGAAGCGTTGCCGGCGTCATGCGCATGCGCTGGTGGGCAGCTTCTACCAGCTTCCAAGGTCCTCCATGCAGGCAGCTTCTCAGCACCTTCTCGGCACCTTCTCGGCATCTTCCTGACCCACCTTAATAACCGACTCCTGAAGCGTCGCCGGTGTCATGCGAAGGTTGCGCAGCAGCCTGCTGCCTGCCGCGCGCGTGAGCGTCTCCTGCAGAGTGTGTGTGTGTGTGGTGGGGGTCTCTCTGTCTCCTCATGTGATGAAAGTGTGGGTGGGTTGGGACACCCACACCCACACCCACACGCACACACACCTTTTCGACAGTGCCCAAGAACGGCGGGACGCACACACGCGCACGCACACTTGCACACTCGCACGCTTGCAGTCCCCCCCCCCCCTCCCCGGTTTGGGGTAGCCGGGGAAGCCGGTCAATGCATGGTCAACGCCTGGTCAACGGCGGTTATACTGTCGGTTGCGCACCTGCAGCAGCGCGACCGGCGTCTCGCTCTCGGGGTCCCACGTGTACCCCCCCCCCCCCCCCCCCGAAGTGCGTTTGCAACCACGATTTTCAGTTATTTTTTTTCCGCCGGGCGAGCCGGTCAACGCCTGGTCAACGGCGATTATACTGTCGGTTACGCACCTGCAGCAGCGCGACCGGCATCTTGCTCTCGGGGTCCAACGTGTGCGCCCCCCCCCCCCCCCGCCAAAGTGCATTTTCTACCACGATGTGCAGTTTTTTTTGTCGCCGGGAGAGCCGGTCAACACCTGGTCAACGGCGTGTTTTGTCGGTTACTACTTACCTGCAGCAGCGCGACCGGCGTCTCGCTCTCGGGGTCCCACGTGTACGCCCAGCCCACCATCTCCAGCAGCTGCAGGAATGCGTTCACACCGACGGCCGAGGGGAATGACGTGTAGTGCGTGTTGAGGGCTGGCACCGCCTGCAGGGTGTGTGTGTGTGTGCGTGTTGTGTGTGTGTGCATGTGTGCGTGTGTGTGTAGCCGCTGGTTGGTCACCCGCTATTCGAAAGACATCCCAGTGCACGGGTCTTGACCCTGAGGACCACGTAACAGTTGCCGGGGTGTACTGCTGTTAGTAGTACGGCATTGCCGGTGCATGCAGTCGGTGCGGTGCACACGTAACGCTTGGTTGTGTGTGTGTGTGTGTGTGTGTGTGTGTCACTAGAAGGTGGTCCTCGCTGGACAGCCGATGTAACTGTAACTGTAACTGTAACTGTGTGTGTGTGAGTGCACACGAGTGTGGAACGGGTTGGGGGGGGGGGATAAAGACCCAGTCGAAACCGACACACGCACACACACACACACACACACACACATGTGCACACACACATGTGCACACACATTAAAGGCGTCCAACAAGACTGTAAAATCGACCACACATGCACACACTTGCCTTGTGCAGGAACAGGCCCATCACCGACGCGAGCCCCTCCATCTCGTCGCTTGTCAGCGCGCCCCGGTGCCCGTTCAAGCTGGCCTCCCACCCGACGCGGAACGCAGAAAGAAGGTCGTCGGTGATCTGCGTGTGTGCACGTGTGTGTGTGTGTTTTGTGTGTTCGATTCTTCAGCCTGCCGGATGCCTAGGTGTCGCCTAGGTTGGCGTGCTGACCTGTGTGTGTGTGTGTGCACGAGCGCGTGTGTGTGTGTGTGTGTGTGCGTGTGATTGCACAGCACAGCAGCAGCAGCAGTTACTGAACCGCACCGCCTTCCCTCTAGCAGCACACCAGGCTCTGCAGCACACCAACGCTGCACCTCCTCGCGCACTCAAAACAGCCTTTTCCGGTTTTCACCGCCTTTCGCGTGTTTAAAAAAACAAATGCTGTGAAACACGCACCTGCCCCCCCTCCAGCAGCATGTACTACAGCAGCACCAATCTCTGCGCCTCCTCGCGCACGCGGTACAGCCGCCCTCATTGCTGCTATTTTTATGGCTTGTTGTGGGATGTTTTACGTTTTTGTACATGTTCCATTCGTGTTTATAGGAGGTAACAAGTAACAAGTAAGACACCCGCCGATACTCCAGCACACTTATAGGAGGAGGGGGGGTAAATTCTATAACAGTAACACGGGGTTTCCAGCCAAGCAGGCTACTCTTCTACTAGAGACACCCGCCAATACTCCAGCACACTTAAGTACTAGAGTACCGCCGGCTCCCGGCCGATAGACTACCGCTCCCGCCGGCTAGACTACCCCAAACAGCGGTCTCTGAGAGACATGTCTGGCAAGGAGCATATAGGAGAGGACCTTCCTCAGGGTCACAGTAGTGGCCTTGTGGCCAGTCAAGCCGGCAGAGCCGACTGGCGCTGACTGGAACGGTCCCCGCCTGGCAGTGCATGGCTGTCCAGCTCTCGTTTGCATGGGGCTCAGCCGGCGCCCCATGCCTCATGCATGGCCAGGTCCCACCCTCCAGGGGTGCATGGACGACAGAGTTGTCATGGAGGCTGCCTGAAGACCTTCCAACGCCAGTCACCGGCAGACGAGCGACCCCGAGGATGAGCGCGGTGACGAACGCTGCGATTGGTGAAGCGGATTTACTCTGTGTTGCCTCGGCGGTCGCCACCGCTGAAGCCGTGATGGTAGCCCGCCTCCACGGGCAGACCAATGTCCAGCATGCATTGACGGGCGCCAGCTCCTCCGCTCGTCGATCAACTCGTCGAGATCGGTGCCGCATGGCATCCTGCATGGGGGGAGGATAAGGGCCGTTTCCCAGCACGGGCCGCGGCAGCGCCGCGGCTACTCGCCCAGCCCTGGCAGCTCCGGGCAAGCCGCTCTTGTAGTGTTCCACCGAGGGGCAGTCTAGCAAGAGCCGGGCCAGTCGTATTTTACCCCGCTCGTCAGCGGCACGGAGATCCTCGTCACCAGCAGCGCCGCATTGCTGGGTCCAGGGCTCGGCGACGAGAACGCGCCTCCGTTAATCGAGCCCCAAATTCTATAAGGGGGAAATTATATAATCTTGGGATGCAGGAGCTTCTCACAGCCGCCATGCTGCGTACACGTGCCCCCCCTTCCAGACTTAAGTTGGCCATGATATAGGGCAGCTGTACCCCGGGTCCCAGCCCGAGCGGTCCCTCCCTCTGGCTGGGGCAGGGCTTGGAAATTCGCACGTCTCACACACACCTCTGAGGCCCACCACTTCGTTTTAGATCAGAGGGCCCGCCGCTGCTTCCGGTCGACCCCACACACCCTGAAAACCCTGGGCGTCAGCCCTAGTTTCAGGGCCGCGTCTCAAATTGCCGGTCCATGCGCGCTGCTGCGTGCTATTGGGCCGCGGAGCTGACCCCCTCGAAGTCCCTCCGTGTGGCATTCGGCCCATCGGGCGCGGATTCGCGCTGCGGCCGCAACTCCGACTTACTAACGCGTCCCCGATACGCAACAATTCACTTCTCCGCCGTGGGGCGGAGGGGAGAGGCTGCTGCGTGATGGCTGATGTGGTGTTGCTGCATGGGTGTTGCTGCATGGAGGGGCAGCCCTCCCAGCCCCCCAATCCACCTCCTGGCCCTCCCCCAGCCCCCCCAAGCCCAAGCATGTCTGCATGGGTATAAGACCAACCTATAGCCTCAAAGGGGGGCTGGGAGAGGGGGCACAGAGGCTTGCAGCTGGTAATGATAGAATTTACCCCCATGCGGCACACGCGGCCCAGTTTGGGAGATTTGTCATCATGTCCAACTGCAGCTGCATCTCTTTTCCTGTGACCACGCCATTCTGGATTCATGCTGGGGGAGGAATTGGCTTCCTGGTGATCACCTCGTTTTTTCAGGGGGCTCAGTATTGAGGGAGTTATGGGCCTCCAAACATATACTGTATAGAGTTTACCCCCCCTCTCCTAGATGCTTAATGTAGACACGCACCTGCCCCCCCTCCAGCAGCATGTACTGAAGCAGCACCAGGCGCTGTGCCTCCTCGCGCACGCGGTACAGCCGTCCAAAGCGCAGCAGCAGCGGAAGGCCCCAGCCGAGGGGGAGGAAGCGGCGGGCGGGCTCCTGGGGAGCGTGTGTGTGGGGTGGGGTGGGGTGGGGTGCGTGTGTGGGTGCGTGTGTGTGTGTGTGTGTGTGTGTGTGTGTGCACGCATGTGTGCTGACATGTGGCAGGGGGCACATGAACACCTGGCAGCGTGTGTGATGCATCCCACCGCACCAGCCAGGCACTCCCAGTAGTCAGTAGCTAGTAGGTAGTAGCGACTATAAGCGACTTATAGCTAGTAGCGACT
>VFSX01000113.1:0-26896 GCA_016618255.1 Chlamydomonas sp. UWO 241 | reverse complement strand
GCGCCTCTCACACAGTATCGCACACGCAGCTGCAGTTACACCACACACACACACCACACGGCACACACCGTCCTTAGGGCCTCTCACACAGGTATCGCACACGCAGCTGCAGTTACACAAACACACACACACACACACGCACATCACCGTCCTTCGGGCGCCTTCTCATACAAGGCTATCGCACACGCAGCTGCAGTGTGACACACACCACAACACACACTGTCCTTAGCGCCTTCTCACACTAGGTTATCGCACACGCAGCTGCAGTTGTCGACACCCACACACACCACACACACACACACACACAACACACACACGTCCCTTAGGGCGCCTCTCACACAGGTATCGCACACGCAGCAGCAGTTTGACACACACACACACACACGCACGCACGCACCGTCCTTAGGGCGCCTCTCACACAGGTATCGCACACGCAGCTGCAGTGTGACACACACACACACACACACACTGTCCTTAGGGCGCCTCACACACAGATATCGCACACGCAGCTGCAGTTACACACACACACACACACACACACGCACACACCGTCCTTAGGGCGCCTCTCACACAGGTATCGCACACGCAGCAGCAGTTTGACACACACACACACACACGCACGCACGCACCGTCCTTAGGGCGCCTCTCACACAGGTATCGCACACGCAGCTGCAGTGTGACACACACACACACACACACACACACACACACACCGTCCTTAGGGCGCCTCTCACAGGTATTGCACACGCAGCTGCAGTGTGACACACACACACACACACACACACAAACACACGCACACACCGTCCTTAGGGCGCCTCTCACACAGGTATTGCACACGCAGCTGCAGTGTGCCGCACGCCACGCGCCCGCCCGTGCCCTCGATCTCGTCCCGCTCAGGGTCGTACACAGCCTTGCCGGTGACTGCGGTAGAGAGTGTGTGTGTGTGTGTGTGTGTGTGGTCGATTTCACAGTCTTGTGTGTGCGTCGCCCGAGCCCTCCCATCACGTCCGGCTCCAGATCGTACACAGCCTTGCCGCTGAGTGCGCGCGTGCAAGAGAGAGAGAGAGAGAGTGGGAGTGTGTGTGTGTGCGTGTGTGTGTGTGCGTGTGCACGCACGCGCGCGCTTTCGTGTGTGTGTATGTGCGCGAGCGCTTGCGCGCACACACACACACACAAAACACGTGCGCGCTTGCGTGGGTCTGTGGCGTCTGTGGGTGTGCGGGTGTGCGCTTCAAGATGGGTGACGCTGTCGGGGGAGAGTCCAAGGAGGCTGCAGGGCGAAGGTTTGTGGGGGTGCTGGAGGGGGGGGGGCTCTAAAGGTAACCTAGAAGAAGGGTCAAAGGTTTGAGGGGAGAGGGGGGCGACACCAACAGCGTACACGTCACAGGTGGACGTTGGGGGCCTGCCGGCCCTGCCAACCACATGCAGCAAGGCAACAAGAAAGGCAGTATGTGACAGGAGAGGGGGGGGGGCACACCCATGCACGCACCCGCGCCGCCAACGGTGTCATCGTCCTAGGTGAAGGTTGAGGAACAGCCTTTGGCCCTTGCAACTAACCTTAAATACAGCCAAGTAAGGGAGGGGGGGTACGTGGGGGAGGGGGGCACCCCATCGGCGCGTCTGCGGCCCGCCGTTGGGCCGGCCCCAACGGAGTCCCCGTCCTAGGTGGACGTTTAGGGTTTAGGGTTTCAGTCGGCCCTTGCACTGTGCAGGTACAACCGAAACATACAGCCAAGCAATGTGGTATGGTACAGGGAGACGCCCCGTGCGCGCACCTGCACCCCCAATGGCGTCCTCGTCCTCATCCCCAGCCCCTCCCGCGCCTCCGGCGTCGCCTCCGCCTCCGCCGGGGTCCGCGCCGCCGCCCCCAAAGCAGCCACAACCTCCAGGGCCGCGGTCTCCGGCCTTGCGGTAGAGGTCGAGCTCCACCTTGTGTGCAGAGCGATTGAATCAGGTTTGAATCAGGTTTGAATCATGGATGAAACTGGGTCACATCAGGGCTTTGGAAGGGGTGCCAAAGGTCACTCTGAGAGAGCCGACCAAACAAACACACAGAGAGAGAGAGATGTTGTAGGTGACTCTGAGAGATAGAGAGATGTTACAGGTCACTCTGAATGAGCTCTGAATGGAAGACCTAAATAGGCTCTGTTCCTGGTCAACATTGAGGGGATTCCGCACACACACACACACGCACACACACACACACACACACGCACCGGCAGCGGCACGCCCGTCTGTAGGCCCTTGTTCCTGCGCAGCCCGATGGAGCAAACCACACACACACACACACACACACACGCATACACACCAGCAGCGGCACGCCCGTCTGCAGGCCCTTGTTCATGCGCAGCCCGATGGAGCCGAGCAGCTTGCCACCGGTGGCGCCGTGGCTGCTTTTGTCGCCGCCTGTGCGCGCATGAGGATCCAAGGATTACTACAATGATCTTTAAATGATAGATTCATCAGGCTCAGCAGGTTCAGGGAAGAAAGGTGGGATGAAGGTGGGACCAGCGCGGTTGAGTGGGGTTCAAGAGCCGAAGTGCTTGCCGCCGGTGGCGCCGTGGCTGCCTTTGTCGCCGCCTGCGCACGCATGAGGGTTCAGAAATACAGGGTTTCATTCGGGCTACGGAAGGCCCCTCCCCCGGTGAACCTCCGTACAAGGCGGCCCAAAAGTAGCCAAACCGCAAACCCCAAACGTTTGCACTAATTCTGATCAAGTCGGGGTTTGGTTAGCCGAGCAGCCGCTGCCGGTGGCGCCGCCGCTGCCTTTGTCGTCGCCTGCACACGCATGAGGATCCGAGGATTAATACAATGGTCGTCAAATGATAGATTCATGAGGCTCAGAAGGTTAAGGGAAGGTGGGATGAAGGTGGGATTCAACAAACGAGCCGTAGGGTTGAAGGGCCGAGCAGACTGTCGGCCAAGCGCCTCGTGGTTCTTGGACGACACCTCGACAGACAGCGTGCAGCCCTCGGCAGTGACCAGCGTCGGTGGCAGCGCCAATGGCCCAACGCAGCCATGTTAACAGTGCGACTACTTATGCAGCGATGCGCGTCGCATGCGCACCTTTTTCCGCGCCGCCTCCAGCCCCAGCCGCCTGGCCGCCCCCGGCCTCGTGGCTCTTGGACGACACCTTGACAGACAGCGTGCAGCCTTCGGCGGTGAACAGCATCGGCGGCAGCGCCGCGCTCCACTCGGGGTTGACCACGTTCTGTTGCAGGGTGGTGTTGCGGGGTGTTGCGGGGTGTTGCAGGGTGTTTGTTGCGGAGTGTTGCAGGGTGTTTGTTGCAGGGTGTTGCAGTGTGTTTGTCGCAGCGGCGGCAGCGCCGCGCTCCACTCGGGGTTGACCACGATCTGTGGTGGTGTCGCGGGGTGTTGCGGGGTGTTGCACCTTAACAATGTCACCCATGTCACCTGTGGCGCGGTCGCGGTCGCGTGCCGGCTCCCCAGGACCTCCTTCTGGTTGCCGAAACTCCCCACGGGCGCCGTGATACAGCACCCACCGCGTGCGCGTGAGGGGGAGGGGGCTGCCCGGCAGCTGTTTGCCCTAGACATTGACCCCTAAAACCCAATGTCACCTGTGGCGCGGTCACGGTCGCGTGCCGGCTCCCCAGGACCTCTTTCTGCTTGCCCGAACTCCCCACGGGCTCAGTCAGCGCTACCGCCGCGTAAGCGTGCAGCAGGGGGGGGGGGCCAAGGAAGCCAGACCTAAACCCTAAACAATGCTCCCTAAATAATGTTACCAATGTCACCTGTGGCGCGGTCTTGGTCGCGTGCCGGCTCCCCGGGACCTCCTTCTGCTTGCCCGAACTCCCCACGGGCTCAGTCAGCACTACTGCCGCGTACGCGTGCAGCGGGGGGGCCGCGCCGAAGAAGCCGGACTTGGGTAGGGGGGACAGCCCACGCGCGCCCTCAAGGGTCAATTCGACGAGGGCGTTGAACTGGGGGAAGCGGACCTGATGGGGAGAGGGTGGATGCAGACGGTTACCTTACGCAGTGGGCTTGGGCACAAGTTGTAGGTCTGCGTTGCGCGCTGCAGCGCACTTCGACGTACGATGTATGATGTCAATGTACGATGTACGATGTACAATGGCGTTACGTAACTATCGAGAGCAACCACTTGATAGCCGATTTTAACCGTCTACCATCGATATTGCTTGCTTTCGCAGGGGGGGGGGGGGCTAGACTTGTTATATGTCCAAATGCGGGGGTCGTTTGTCGTCGATTGCAGCCGTTTTCACGCCCAAAATCGCGATTTTCGACGATTTACCTTGGTTTCTCAGCCTCGCGGGGGGTCGAAGCGATTTCATTCGCAACGGCAAACCGCTCAAACTGTAGTAAGGTCCTGTTTAGTCAGCGCTGCACAGCGCTGCGCTTCCATGCATCGAACGGACTCAGAAATGGATGCCAGACCAAATGTGGATCAGAGTTGGGGCAGACGACTCGCTGTCGAGCGCTGCACGGCGCTTCACGGTATGCTGCTTTCGAGTGTAATCGATTAGTAACCAATTAAATGGTAACCGATTAGCAGCGCACCTGTCTCTGCAGCAGCACCTGTGCGTCGCGCACCGCGCTGCGCCTCCACGCAAAAAAAATGAGGGGGCAGCACGTGTGACTTACCACAGTCAGCTGTTACTGTCAAATGTAACCGATAAGTAACCGATTAATGCAAACGAGTAAGTTACTGCACACCTGTCACCTGCTGCAGCAGTGCCTGTGCATTGCGCACTGCGTTGCTCTTCCATGCGGCAAACGACTCGCTGGAGGGCGCTACACGACTGATGACAGCATTCTGTTACTATCGAGCATAGACTATCATAAAAACTATTTGTAACCGAGTTTAGTCGCCGATTAGCAGCACAGCTATAAGTAACCGATTAATGCAAACGATTCAGGTACTGCACACCTGTCGCTGTAGCAGCGCCTGCGCGTCGCGCGCCGCGCTGCGCTGCCACGCCGCAAAACAAACTCGCTGGAGAGCGTTACACGACTCATCATGCTGCTTCTATCGAGTAAAACCGATTACTAGCCGATTGAATAGTAACCGAGTAAAGTGCGCACCTGTCTCTGTAGTGGCGCTTGTGCATCGCGCACCACCCTGCGCTCTGCCACGCGGCAAACGAATCGCTAGAGGGCGCTACACGACTCATCGCAGCATTGCACTATCCAGCGTAAGGCTGCCATCATGGCATGGTTCTGATCATAATAACACCACCCGATTTATAACCGAGTTTAGTAGCCAGTCCAACACAGTCCAACACACCGCTTCTACATTCTACTAGTGCGCTCGGGGGGGTGGCAACCCCCCGGGCGCGCTGCGATCCAGGGGTCGACGACGCGAGTCCGATGACCCTGTAGCGTAGAGCCAACCCAAGGAGGGCATACCGGCCCGGCATCACAGACGGCCAAGGACGCCTCGCGGACTTGAGCTGGCTGGCCGCGGATGCGAGTAAAGGGGAAACAAGGCACCCCATGCATGCAGCCTTTTCCTGCCCAGTCCCCGCGTGTAGCGGGGCACGCCTGGCGACGCGTCCAAGTCGTCAATCAGAACACCAGGGTGGCTACGCTCAACGTGCGGACATGTCCTGCAGAGGACGAGGGACTGGTCAAACTGGCGAGTCTGGTGCAAGATTGCGCCAAGCTTAACGTCGGTATTGCAGCGCTTCAGGAGCTGCGCAGGACCGGCTCCGGGGAGGCGCAAGTGGCTACGGGCGACATGTCGTGGACGCTGCTATGGTCGGGTGGGGAGCACCGGCAGCGTGGGGGGTGGGCTTGCTGTTGTCCCCTGCATGGGCATCGGCACTCGTCTCCTGGGAGGCGGTGTCCGACCGCCTCATCCAGGCCCGCTTTGCAGCGGACCGTGGGCAGATGATCACCATCGTCAGCGCCTACAGTCCAACGGAGGCGGCGAGCGACGAGGAGGCTGGCGACTTCTACCTTCGAGTAGCGGCGCTCGCGGACTAGGCCAACGACAAGCGCGATCTGCTCATCGTGGCAGGTGATTTCAATGCAGCAGTGGGGAGGGATTCGGTGTCAGACCACGAATGCGTTGGCAAGCACCTGCCCCTCACGGAGCCAGCGGTGGCCAGCAGGAACGGTCGCCTGCTCCTTGACACTGCCACTGCATGCAGCCTGCGCGCTGCCAACACTCTCTACCCCCACAGGCCTGAGCACCAGTACACCCACATCAGCCCCATGGCTGTTGCACAGAGCAGACGGCATGCATGCTCTGTGCGCCGCCTGCACAGCGTCAAGGACTACATCCTGGTCGCGCGCCGCCGCATGCATGCGGTGACAGACTGTAGGGTGCGTAGGAGCCCAACCTGGGACAGCGATCATCGCATGGTGGTACTGTCCATGCGCCTCCGCATGCGAGCCTCCCGCCATGCAGGCGGCTCTCAGCGGCGCGCATGGGACTCTTCACAACTGCGGCGCCCGGCTGTCCGTCGTGAGTTCAACCTCCAGCTGTCCGATCGCTTTGGGCTGCTGGAGGCCGTGCCGCCCGAGGGCGCTGATGCCCAGGCGGAGTACGACGCGATGGCTGCTGCCATTCGCGAGGTGGCCACCAACCACCTCGCTCCACGCGGCAGGCGCCGGCGGCGCGGCTGGCAGTTCACTCTGTCGCAGCGCACCCTCCGGCTCATGGACGCCGGCAGCGCGCGCACTCGGCATGGCTCAGGAGCAAGTCTGCTGCTGCCAAACGAGCGCAACCGCGCCAACCGCGCGGCCGACGCAGCTGTGCAGAGAGACAGGAGAGGTGGATCGGCCAGCAGGTGGCGGAGGCGCAAGACATGCTACGCAAGAAGAATCTGCGCCAGTTTGCACGCGCGTGCGACAGGCTGGCGGGCCGCAGCCGCAGCCATCAGATCCCACCTGCCATGCGGGACGTCTCGGGCGCGCTGCACAGCGGTCCAGACGGGGTGCTGAAGGCCATGACAGAGTCATTCGACAAGCTATATGACGGGGAGACCAAGCTCAGCGACGAGACCCTGAACCAGCTGGAGAACGATGTAGCGGCGTTTGAGCTCACACGCGCCACAGAGGTGGACGAGGCGCACGGGCGCCCCCTGACCTGGCTGAGACGGAGGCGTGTGTGCGAGCGTTGCGCTCGGCCGCCGCTCCGGGCGGTGACCAGCTGGACGCCATGCCGTTGCGGTGCCCACCTGCCATCGCATGGCTCCACCGGGTCATCATCGCCGTATGGCGGTCGGGGAGAGCCCCGAGGGAATGGAAAACTGCTATTATCACACCGTTATATAAGGGGAAGGGTCCGCGTGACTCCCCTGGTAACTACCGCGGTGTAAGCCTTCTCTCTGTTGCCGGGAAAGTGTACGCTGCCATACTTTTGCACCGCTTCTCCACGCAGGTTGATGGTCAGTTGCATGAGGCTCAGTGTGGTTTCAGAAAAAGCAGAGGCACTGTTGATGCGATTTTTACTGTGCGCTCGCTGGGCGCGGCACATGCCGAGTACAAACAATGCATGGCTGTGGCATTTGTCGACTATTCTAAATCTTACGATTGCATAAACCGTGCGGCACTGTGGAGAGTCCTTAGATTATATAGTGTTCATCCGCACATTATTGATCTGTTGGAGGATCTTCACACCAACACAGCAGCTGCCGTGCGGCTGGCTGGGGAAATCGGCACGAATTCCCCGTGTCGTCTGGTGTGCGACAGGGGTGCGTCATTGCTCCTGTGTTGTTCAATGTTTTTATTGACAACGTTGTGAAAAAGGCGCTAGACATGATGCCAGAGGGGGCTGGCGTGTCAGTCGTGACCCGAGCCGGCGGCTCTGTGTTGTCGTCGTCGGTTGAGCGCATAGTAATGCTGATGTATGCCGACGATTTTTGTTTGTTCTCGCATGACCAAGCTCAGTTGGCGCTTATGCTGAAAATCCTTGACAAAGTGTCCTCTAGCTTTGGCATGCAAAGCAAGGCCGGCCTCCAGCCTCCTCCCGACACTATTTTCTTAAGCTACTGATTCAACTGGACTTGGGTCTAGACGGTGGTACTAGGACTAGAGGTAGTCTTTGCTGGAAAGCCGATGTAACTTTAACTGTAACTGATTCAGCAGCTAGGCGAAACTAGTGGCACTCGTTCTGATTGGAGGACTTTTTCGGACACGGTGTTTGAGCGTGCTCAGGATAGGGTCGGGTGGAGAGCCGTGGTGTACGGTCCGGCTGCCCCTCAGGCGCCGGCCCCTCCACCACGGCGGTCAAGTAGATTGGCAAGCGCCACTTGCCCCCCTATCCCCTAGAAGCAGTTAGGACCTATTTTTGAGGCGTCGCACAATAGCTCTCCTTCTTGCTCTGGGACGACACGTTGGCAGGCAGCCGGCTGGTGGCTACCGCCCCTCACAAGTAATTGTTAGGGCCAGAACTGGACTTGGGTCTAGGCGGTGGTACTAGGACTAGAGGTAGTCTTTGCTGGAAAGCCGATGTAACTGTAACTGTTAGTAGCCGATTAGCAGCACACCTGTCGCTGCAGCAGCGCCTGTGCGTCGCACGCCGCGCTGCGCTTCCACGCGGCAAAAAAAGTTTGCTGGAGAGGGAGGGCCGCGTGACTAACCACAGTAAGCTGTTACTATCGAATGTAACTGATGAGTAACCAATTAAATAGTAACCGATTAGCAGCGTACCTGTCTCTGCAGCAGCGCCTGTGCGTCGCGCGCCGCGCTGCGCTTCCACGCGGCAAACGACTCGCTAGAGAGAGAGGAGTCATCGGAGCTGACGCCCGGGAGGCGGCCTGCCTCAATGTCGGCAATCTGAGCAGTGTGTGTGTGTGTGTATGAGAGAGAGAGAGAGAGAGACAGGGGGGGAGTCATCGGAGCTGACGCCTGGGAGGCGGCCTGCCTCAATGTCGGCGATCTGAGCAGCGTGTGTGAGTTGGTGTGTGCGGGGCGTGTGTGTGTGTGTGTGTGTATGTGTGTGTGTGTGTGTGCATGCGTTTGTGTGTGTGTGTGCATGTGTGTGTGTGTAAGAGAGTGAGAGGGATGTCTGTGTGTGTGTGTGTGTGCATGTGTGTGTGTGAGAAAGAGGAGAAGAGAGAGAGAGAGAGGGGGGGGCTTCGGAGCTGCTGCCCGGGAGGCGGCCTGCCTCAATGTCCACAATCTGCACAGTGTGTGCGTGGATGTGTGTGCTTGCGTGTGGGTGGGTGTGCATGTGTGTGTGTGTATGCACGTGTGTGTGTGCATGTGTGTGTCTCAGACACACACATGCACACACGCACATACATATATACACGTGCACGCATACACACACACGCACGCACACACCTGCAGCGCCAGCTCCTCCGTCAGGCGGTTGTTAGCCTCCAGCGCCCCCAGCCCACACATATACACACACACGCAGCACACACACACACACACACACACACACACACACACCTGCAGCGCCAGCTCCGTCAGACGGTTGTTAGCCTCCAGCGCCCACAGCCCACATATATACACACACACGCACACACACACACACACACCTGCAGCGCCAGCTCCTCTGTCAGGCGGTTGTTCGCCTCCAGCGCCCGAAGCAGCGCGATTTTGTGCTGATCTTGTGGGATGCCTAGGCTGCGAGACAGCAGCGCTGCGCGTGCGAGGCGCTCGGGGAAGCTGCCAGACACAGCCTACGTGTGTGATTGTGCGTTGTGTGTGTGTGTGTGTGTGATTGTGCGCGTGTGCATACGTGTGTGTGTGCGCCCCACGGTGACTGCACCTCCTCTTCCCTTGCTGCACCTACCCCCCCCCCCCACACACACACACACCCTCCCATACACAGAGCAAAACCTCCCCTCCCCCTGCCGCTCCTACACCCCCTGCCCCCCTCCCAGAACCCCCCTCCCATACGCAGAAAGACCAGGTTGTCCACCACCTACCAACACCCATCGGTCGACCTCTGTCCCCTCAACCCTAAAGACTAAAATCTAAACCCTAAACACTTGTTCATCCCCAGCAGGGTAATACGGGCGTGACAACTAAACAAATACACACCCCTAAGCCCTAAATATTTTTTTTTCATCCCCACAACAAAGAGCGGCGGCGGCGCAATGATCAGCCGACGCCCTGCTACCTGTATCCTGCCAAAATCCCCAGGGATGGTGTCTCGTACAAGCGTATGTATAGGGCTGGTCACCCGCTAGCGAACGGACTCGAGATCCAAGGATGTGTTTATTACCTCTGAAACGAGTTCCAGGCTGCGTGCATGCTTTGGCACAGGCAAAACCTGTAACCCAGGTTGCCCGTGTGGTGATGACTGAAAAGAATGTCTCCCGTTCGATGCGTGTGTGCGTGCGTGTGTGTGTGAGTGTGCGTGTGTGTGTGCGTGTGTGCGTGTGTGTGCGGTAGTGTGTGTGTGTGTGTGTGTGTGTGTGTGTGTCAGCGGTGCAGAAAGCCGTGACGCGGTTACGTGCGTCACACCGGAGGGTCGGTTGGCAGGACCTCCGCGTTGCGCCAGAGCGCGGAGCGCGACGCATTTTGTGTGAACAGTGTGAAAATCGGCGATGTTCACACTTTCGCGTCACAAGATCGACCCCAATTGCTCCAAGCGGCCCTGCGGCAGTGTTCCGCGTTGCAAGACCGCCATCATGCCGAACACTTTCTGCATCACTGGTGTGTGTGTGTGTGTGTGTGTGTGTGCGCGTGTGTGTGTGAGTGTATGTGCACGGCCGTGTGTGTATTTGCGTGCACGGCCGCGGCGTCACCCGCCTGCGGCGTCTGTTGCCACGGCAGCAGCACCGTACGCAGCGCGGCAACGTACAGCGCCTGCGGCAGGCCTCCCAGGAGTGGAGCATCCGCTGCCCCATTTGCCGCCGCGGCCGCAGCTGCCGCCGCCTCGTGGCACCACGGCGAGCGCTGGTAGGACTCGTACAGCGCACTCGAAATGTCGTCGAGGGGTGCGCCGTCCCCTACCCCAGGGCCACCTCCGGGTCTGCCTGCGTGTGCATGTGCGTGTGTGCATGTGGGAGGGTGCAGCAACGCTGGGGTGACACACAGACACATAGACACACAGACACACAGATAGATAGACACACAGACAGGCAGACACACAGATCTGGGGTGCGCTTTTGTTAATGCATAGTGCAGCTCATGCGCCACGCTGCTCTACGCCATGCACGCCCATGCGGCCGCCATGCGCAGCTCACCCTGCTTGCCCTTGGGCGGTGAGCTCCCTGCCTCGGGCGTGAAGCGCAGCTTGTCCTTGAAAGTGGACCCTGCCAGCAGGTCCTCCATCCGGATGGTCTTGATATCCTCATGCTGGGCCATTGACCCACCCACAGGGCCCCCCCTGTCTCCTGGTCCCCTGGAGCGCAGAAAATGCACACTATGGGTCACCTAGCTGCAAACGCACGCTCTCAACGAAGAGTGGTGCCTGTGCGTGGCGCGGCGTAGCCTACAACGCAGCAACAGTTGGCTGATCAAAAGCGAGATCGCTGCCCTCAAATGCGCTCCCGCAGCAGCAGTTCGATGGAATCCCAAGAGGGCCAGCCACTCGCTAAAACAGGCTACACGAAAAGCAAATTAATAACCTTGAGTTTAATATCCACACTTGCACTTTTCACGCCAGCTATCATCAAAGGTCCCTCCATCATAGCGCCGTCCCCGAACGCTGCTGCTTCCCACTGAGACCTGACTTAATGAGCCTCCCTCTTTGACCCCAATTCAATTGGCATCACACGAGTGGTTGGTGGAAGATAACTGAAAATACGCGCTAGCGTCGTCTCAACGCGTCGTGGTACCCCCGCGCTTCACTTCTACATCAAACAATACGTTAGGCGCCCTGGTTGCCCTTGGATTGGGCACTCGGTCCCTTGTCCGTTTTGTGACCGAGTACAGAGGCGGCGGCGCTCGCCACGTAGCAGCCGTGGCTGCAGTCAGCATGCCCGTGGGCATGCACGCAGCGTGCGCTCGTGGTGGGGCGCACCCAGGATTGAGGCAAGCAGTGGCGCAGCAGTGTGTGGTGCCGCGCCCCATGCTGCTCCATGCGGGCAGCATGGCGTGGCTGCCGCGCGTGTCCACCAGCTCCAGCACCCACAGTGGTCACCGCAGCGCCAGAACCAGCGCAAGCACCAGCAGCAGCGCCGCCTTCAACTCGAACGTCGTGGCGTTCGCAGGAACCTCCCGGAGCGCCAGGCGCCAGCGCAGCCCCAGCCCCGGCAGCCCCAGCCCCGGCAACACGCCGCCTGCCAAGCCCTTCTACGCCGTCGCGAACGGCCGCGACGTCGGCATCTTCCGCGATTGGGCCGCCGAGGTCGCGCCGATCGTAAACGGCGTGCGGGGCGCGGAGCACCAGAAGTTTAGGAGTCGGCACGAGGCAGAGGCGTGGCTGGCAGAGCGGCGAGGGAAGGGGCCCTCCACGAGCGCCAGCACCAGCAGCACCAGCACCAGCAGCCGTGGCGGCCGCAGAAAGAGCCCCCCCGCGCCCCAGCTGGAAGTGCCGCTCCCGGTTGGCGTGTTTGGGAGCCGACGCGAGGCCGAAGCGTGGCTGGCTGGCCGGCTGGCTGGCGGGGCGGCTGTCTGGCAGAGCATTGCCGGGGCGGCTAGCGGGGCGTGGCTGGAGCGGCTGGCTGGCGGGGCGTCGCGGGAGGGGCGGCTGCTTGGGGGAGGCGGAGGGGAGGGGCCCTCCACGAGCGACAGCAGCAGCGACAGCAGCAGCAGCAGCGCCGCGCCGGCTGCAGGGGCACGCCGGTTGCGCGGTGGACGCAGCGAAAAGCCCGCCGCGCACCCGCCTGAGGTCCCTCTCCCGGTCGGCACAGAGGGACCGCGCTGCCGCCGCCGCCTCCCAAAGTCGGCTCCGAAACCAGACCTGGACCAGCCAGGCTCGCCCTCGCCCTGCCCAGACGCCGTCGACGGCAAGGCCGCCTCCATGCAGGCCGTGGAGCAGCCTGCCAGCAGCGGTGCGAGTCCCATGCCGCCGTCCGTCGCCACGGCGGCCGCGGGCGAACGGGCTGAGGGAGCGCTTGGCCGCAAGAAGAGCAGGTTCAGGGGTGTTGGCTGGGACAAGAGGAGGGAGAAATGGGAGGTGCGCCTGTGGGACCCCGAGGTTAAGGGAAACCAGTACATCGGGCGCTACATCTCCGAGGAGGACGCGGCGAGGGCGTACGACTGCGCGGCAGTGAAGATGTTCGGCCCTGGCTGCAAGGGGCGCAACTTCCCGGGCGACGTCATCGGCGAGGCGGCGGCAGCACAGCCGAACGACCGAGCGGAAACAGAGGGGCGGACTGGCAGCCGGGCGGCAGCAGATCAGAGTGAGGGCATCAGCAGCGACAACAGCAGTGGCAGCCGAGCGGCGGCAGCAGATCAGCGCAGGGGCGTCGGCAGCAGCAGCAGAGGCAGCCAAGCGGCTGCGGCAGCAGATCAGAGAGAGGGCGTCGGCAGCAGCAGCAGCAGCAGCAGCAGAGGCAGCCGAGCGGCGGCGGCAGCAGATCAGAGCGAGGGCGCCGGCCGCTTCCGGCTCGAGTTTGACGGAGGTGTGGGAAGGAGTGCTTGCGTGTGTTTGACGTTTGGGTACCTAGCTAGTGTTCAAAGGAGGGTGGTTAGGGACACTTTTCACATTTCTTTGCATGCATGCCATGGCTGCCACACTGAGTCCCATCTGACGAGGGTGGGTACGTTGGAAAGCTCACACTCCAGGCCCTAGTAGGGGTGGTCCACGTGCATCGATGGCTCTGTGGGAAGCCACCTTGTGGTCCCGCAGCCGCCCGCCAACCCACCCACCCACCGACACACACAGGCAGCAGGGGCAACCCGGGCGTGGGCGGCTACGGAGCGGTGCTTATGGAGGAGGGACCCGGCGGGCAGATGGTGGGTCTATGCATGTGCGCACATGCATGTGCACACACACACATGCAGACAATCATGCGCAAGCATGCAGCACATAATACAATGGGGGGCATGCAATGTGGACGTGCAAGAGGGTCGCACGCGCGCGCGCACCCCCACGCGCGTCCGTCATGCTTGCAGACAAGCATACACACACGCATGTAAGCGTGTGCACATGCGCGTCCTGCCGTCACTCTCTCTTACTCTCTGCCACTGCAGGTGCGCCGTCTGGCACCATGCCCAGCGACGTCACAAACAACCACCGCACACACACGCACACACGCACACACGCACACACTCCCACGGCAGGTGCACCTTCTAGCCGGCACCATGCCCATCGACGTCACAAACAACCACGCGGAGTACCTTGGGCTGATTGAGGGCATGCGCGCAGCGGAAGGCGCGGGTGCGCGCGCGCTCACGCTGGTGGGGGACTCCCAGCTCGTCATCAGCCAGGTGGGCGGGTGGAGACGCTCAGCCAGGCAGTTTACGTGTTTTGTGTGTTGGGAGCGGGCTGGGGCAGGGGACAACTCACTCGCACGCAAGTACACATACCTACGCACACACACGCACAAACAAACACGCACACACACTCTTACACGCACACGCGCACACGCACTCACACGCGCACACGTAGGTCACCGGGAAGTGGCGCTGCAGCCACGCCATGATGGAGTCGCTGCGTGACCAAGTGGTGGAGCTCGCGCGCTCACCCGTGTTCATTGGGGGCGTGTCCGCGGTGCGCGCCAAAGCCTGCGCGAAAGCCTGCGGGACATCACCGTTTCCCTCCCTCCGTCCTTCTCCCTCCCTCCCTCTCTCTCTCCTCCTTTCTCTCTCTCTCTCTCTCTCTCTCTCTCTCTCTCTCTCTCTCTCTCGCATGTGCACTCTCTGCACACACACACACACACACACACACACACACAGTGACACACACACACACACACAGTGACTCTCGGTCTCCCTCCCTCTCTTGTGCGCAGTTGCATGTGCTGCGTGCGCACAACCCACGTGCGGACGCGCTTGCCAACCTGGCTCAGGACGCAGATCAGGTGCGTGTGTATGTGCAAGAGAGAGAGAGAGAGGTATGTGCTGCATGCGCCACCCGCGTCTTGACACGCACTGGCCAACCTTGCTGCTCCCTCCCTTGCTGCACGCGTGCGCAGGTCGCAACCGCGGCACTTTGCGCGCTTCGTCCGTCGGGGCACCCGAGCAAGGCGGCCGCAGACGAGCTGCGCGCGTGGCTGCGCTCTGATGAGCCTGTGCGCGGCGGCGGCAGCAGCAGCAGTGGCGACGGCGGAGGCAAGGGCGGCACGCTGCCGCAGCTGCTGCTGCAGCTGATAGAGGAGAATGCGCCGGCGCGCGGGGGCGGCTGGCTGGCGGGCGAGTGGGACGACGACGGGGCGGGTTTGCAGTCGCGGGCATCGGCGTTTGCGCTGGCGCAGCAGGCACAGGCACTCTGGACCTCTCACAGCACGGCCCCTCCTCTGTCTGCTGCCGCTGCTGCTCCCGCTGTATCTGCTGCCGCTCCTGCTGCGTCTGCTGCTGCGTCTGCCGCCCCAGCGCCGCTGCTGTCCGCCAGCGTCATCGCCGACGGCGCCGCGTTGACAGTACGCCTACCGCCGCGACTGGCACCACTGCCGCCCGTCGACGCACGTTCGACACGTTCGACGCTCCCGGGAGCGCTCGTCCCGGGGCGTGGTGGGTCAAGGGCTGATGCTGCCGCGGCTGCCACCGACGGCGGCCTGCCACGCGCCGTGCTCGCGCACATGTTTGTGGCGCTGGTGCGCGGGGTATTGGCGCGGCGGCTGGCTGCGGCGCGCGGTGGAATCACTGCTGAGGGCCCGGATCTGTAACATGCCAGTGCCCGCGTCACGCCCTTAAAGCCTTGCCACCCCGCTCTGATTGCGGCAATTTTTGTTTTCGACCACTTTTTACGTCCTTCCGAGAGATTAGATCTCCTTCCTCATCGTTCTCTTAAAACACGCCAAACTTGGAATTGACTTGGAACCCTTTTGTAAAACCGGATGGAGGCATGTGCAGATCGGATCGAGGCATGCGCACAAGACTTTCCCCCCTCCGGCTCCCGCTTCACTACAATCAGCCCCGACCGCGGCCGCGTCCCCGGCTGGACTGCTGGCCCATTGTGCCGCACGAAGCAGCAGCGCGCTTGTGCGAGCGTGAGCCAGCACAGCTTGCGTCAGCCTCCGGCGGTGGCAACAGCACGGTGGCCTGCAGCAGCAGCCAGGCGGAGCGCAGCTCGGGGGCGGCTAGCACCGAGTGCGTGCTGCTGCGTGAACCTGCCGCTGCCGCAGCCGCCGTGCCACCGCCGCACAGGTCCTCGAGCTGTTTGAAGGAAGTCAGGCGGCTGCGCTCGTGAAGGTCCACCAGCAGGTCAAGCTTGGCCTGTAGGAGGGCGTGTACGTGCGGTTGTCAATAATCCAACCAGCCAGCTGCCTGGTGCACGCCAGGCAAGGCGGCTGGCTCGCGCGGAGGTGGCCAGTCAATTGGGGAGGACAGGCAGAGCTCTGAGTGGTGGTAGAACCGGGACGGCTGGCTTCAAGGTCAGCAAGCACGCCTGCCGGACTCAGCAAGAACGTTTGCTTGCCGTGACAGAGGGTGCAGGTCATAGAAAACACCCACCTCGGCGGTAAGCAGCCTGACGTAGTAGAACGCGTGCGGGGCCGAGCAGCCTGCGCCGCAAATGTCTGCCTTGCATGACGTAGACGTCCGTCCGTCCGTCACCAGGACGCGGCCCATGTGCATGCCTGGTGCCACCACCTCCTGCGCGCACGAGCACCGAGCATGGTGGCGTGGGTGTTATGTGACGGTGCGCACGCATGGAGCATGAGCTTGCGTGGTTAGGCAGGGTGGCTTAGCTGCTCCAGCAGGGAGTCAATTACCTGTGCGCCCGTCTTGGAGTTGGTGTGCCGCACCGCCTCCATCAGAGGGAACGCGATTCGGCGCCCAAGGAGTGTCGCCACGCCCGCGGTCAGCTCCTCGCTGCTTGCAGCCACGTGCATGCTCGCAGGGAAGCCCTGTACGAGCGGCACGAGCCAGCGGGCTTCACTCTCGCGGCCGCCACGCAGCTCGGGCGCGCCTGGGCTGGTTGCCTCATCAGAGCTCGAGCAGGGCTCCCCAGCACCGCTCCCGCCACCACTGCACTGGCAGGCGCCACTCCCATGCGCATGCACCCCAACAGCATCGTGAGCAGCAGCGGCCAGGGGCATGGGTGCAGGCGGCCTGGGTGCAGGCGGGCGGAGCGCTCGGACGGGCGGAGACAGGTCGAGCGCGGCTGCCTGTGCCGGCAGCTTGCACTCAGTCGGTGGGACGGTGCTGCTGCGCATCGCCAGGCTGCGCACGGGCTGGGGTGGCATCACAGCTGCAGCAGGAGCAGGAGCGGGAGAAGGAGCGGCTGCTGCGGCTGCGGCTGCGGCGAACGCTCCTGCTGCAGCTGATGCAGCTGCTGCAGATGCTGCGGCGGCTGCGGCGGCTCCCGAGGCCTGTGCATTATGTGGGCCAAACGTGAGGCGGGACGGCTCCGAGGCGAGAGCTTGCTGCATAGAAAACATGCTCCCGGGTGCTATCCAGCCGAGCGCCCCCAGGTCGGCGGCGCTGAGCAGCTCTGGCGGTGCAGCAGCAGAGGCGCTGGTAGGGGGCAGCATGGCCGTTGGAGTCGCGCCGCTGCCCGCCGTGCCAGCGCCAGCGTCGTCATCTCCTCGCGCCGCCCACCACAGCGGACGGAGCACCATGCCTGGAATGCGGTCCAGCAGGTTCCGCCTGCTCGGCGCCTTGAGATCGGCGATGCCACTGACAGCGAGTAGCTGCGACAGCTCGACCTTCTTGTAGAACGCCTCCTCCACCACTGTCACTGGCATGATGACGCCGTTGCCGCTGCCGCGTGTGAGAGCCGCATGCATGGCCACATAGCTCTCCAGAGACACGGGGCACGCCTGCGCCTGCTGCCTGCCAAAGCAGATCCCAACGCCCGCGTGCGCGCCATGCATGCTGGAAGTGCCCTGGCCATGCGTGTGCAGCCCCGACAACTGCAGCGGCGTGCCACCCACGTGCTGCTGCTGCTGGGTTGCACCAGCGCCAGGAGGAGGAGGGCCGCGGCGGGAGGGAGGCGGTCGGTCGAGCTGCATCGCTAGGTGTTTTGCGCCTGTGGGGTCGGATTCGTGGTGAAAACCACCATATATTCACACGCACACAGTTATAATGCGTGCGGCAGTAATAGGGGCCCTGCACCTGCGATTACAAACTCAGAGTGTGGGGTGTGACTACTTCCAAGGGTTCTCAAGCTCACAAGCTGCTCACAAGGTGAGGCTAGCCCATCGCACGCGACCATGCCATCAAGCGAAGCATAACCGAGGGTGGAACCAGTGGAGCAGGAGTGGCTCCAGCAATGGCAACACCGACCACCGTTGTGGTGCAACTAGTGGGTGGACGGCGGAAGGAGCTGCTAGTCCCGCCGACAGCGAACGTGCGTCGCCCCTGGAATGACCTTGTTAGGCCCCGTGGCATGGCCTTCCTAGGCCCATGCAAACCCATGCGCCCTTGCAACCTTTGCTGAGGCCCGTTGATCTCAAGCAGCCCAAGGGGCCTTGAGACACACCCACACACACATGCGCGCAAGCACACGCACAAACCCACAACACGCACATGCACACGCACGCGCACACGCACACACACACACACGCACACGCACACGCACACGCACACGCACACCAGGTCGAAACGCTGCGCCAAGTGATCGGCGACGCGTTCGACCTATCCCCTCCCACGCTCAAGCTGGTGTACCAGGGCGCGGCCCTGCCTGACGACAAGGCGCCACTAAGGCTAAAGGACGGAGGTTGGTCACACATACACACACACACACACACACACACACATCTCTGTGCAGACACCATCCTCGCGGCACGCACACACACACACATATGTACACACACACACACACACACACACTCACACGCATGTACACACACACACACATCTTGGCGCAGACACCATCCTCGTGGCACACACACACACGCAGACACAGCACACACACACACACACACACACACACACATACACACACCACACACGTGCGCACGAAGACACCATCCTCGTGGCACGCACACCTCCACACCTCCACACACACTACACACGTGTGCACACAGAGACACACACACAGACACACACATCTGCACGCAGACACCATCCTCGTGGTGCGCACACACACACGCACATGCACACCCACCCACCCACTTACATCTGCACGCAGATGCCATCTTCGTGGCACACACACACACACACACACACACACACATCTGCACGCAGACCCCATCCTTGTGGCACAAACAAACACGCACACACATACACACACACACACACACACACACACACACACACACACACACACAAAAACATGCACACACACCACACAAATGTGTGCACACATACTCCTACCCACCCACCCACCCAAATACATCAGCACGCAGACACCATCCTCGCGGCACACACACACACACACACACATACACACGCACACCCACCCACCCACCCACCCACCCCCACACACAGACACGATCCTCGTGGCACCGACGCGCAAGCCCCCCGCCGCGCACATCGTGTCCGCCGTGCTCGGGGGCAGCGGGGGCAGCGGCGCGCCGGGGCGGCGGGGCGCGGGCGACAGCGACGGCGACAGCGACAGCGAGGACGGGGGGGGCGGCCCGGCGCGGCTCCCGGCCGGGGCGCCGCGGTGGGAGGTCGCGATGGTGGCGTGGCTGCGCGCGCACAGCGGCCTGCCGCCGCTGGCGCTCGAGTGGCTCGTGTTCCTGCGCCCGAGGAACTTTGGCGCGCTGGCACTGTTCGTCGCCGGCTGCCTCGCGTCGAGCCGCGCGGGCGTGGGGCCCGTGTTCGTCCTCGCGTGCATGGTGGGGCGGCGGCGGGGGGGGGCCTTTTTTATCCTCGGCGTTTGCTAGCCGGATTCGGGAGCCATGGAGCCAGATTTTAAGCCAAATGGCTCCAGAAAATAAATAAAAACTGGAAACAAAATGCGCTCGCGCTGTTCGTCGCCGGCTGCCTCGCGTCGAGCCGCGCGGGCATGGGGCCCGTGTTCGTCCTCGCGTGCATGGTAGGGCGCCGCCGTCGGGGGGCGGTGTTTTTTGTTCTCGGCGGTTAGGAGCTGGATTCGGGAGTCATGGGGCCGGAATTCCAGCCAAATGGCTCCAGAAAATCATAAAAAAACTGAAACCAAATCATTCGTCTGGGGTTTCGCTGAAGCACCCCCGCGTGTATATGTACGACTGTTGATGGATTTTACAGTCGTGCGGTCGATTTTACGGTCCGTCGGACGCCTTTGATGGCGCATTAGACCCGTGTGTGACGGACCTAAGAGGCGCATATTCGACCTTGCTTGGCGCATAGCGTCTGAGCACGTCAGACGGGTGGCTGGCTACTGGTGGTGGGGGGCTAGTGGGTCGGGGCTTGACCTAGACAGGGGACGAGGCCGAGTGGCGCACGAGTTCATCCTCTCGCTGCAGGTGCAGAACACATGAAAGAAACAGCCAAAATCAACAGATGGGTGGCTGGTTACTGGTGGTGGGGGGCTAGTGGGTCGGGGCTGGACCTAGACAGGGCACTCGGCTGACGCTCGAGTGGCTCGTGTTCCTGCGCCCGAGGAACTTTGGCGCGCTGGCGCTGTTCGTCGCCGGCTGCCTTGCGATGAGCCGCGCGGGCGTGGGGCCCGTGTTCGTCCTCGCGTGCATGGCGGGGAATCGTCGAGGGGGCGACACAACGTCGCATGTCGGCAAGTAGAACGTGCAGGCAGACGCCCCCACACATGCACACACACACACACACACACACATGCACACACAAACACACACACACACACACTCACACACACTCGCGCACGCAAGCAGGTCGCGGTCATCCTTGCCAACCTCGGGCGGCGGCGCGAGGGCGAGGAGTCGGCGTACTCAATCTTCAACGCGGGCGTGCGACGGCTGCCGGGGCAACTGGACGCCGACCAGATCGACGAGCAGATACGGCGCGGCGGGCACTAGGCCTTGACTCCCGCCCCGGTGGTCCTCCGGGCGCGAACGTGTTAAACCTGTAAACCCTGTGGCGGGCACATGCACAGCACGGCGTAGCACGTTCGGTGGGCGATCCCGATAGAGAAGTGTTGACTGAAGTGTGGCAGTGTGGGGAACCTCGGATCTGAGACCATGGCATGGTGCAAGGACCAACCGATTGGCGTAAGCTGGCGTAGGCTGGCTTTAGCTGGCGTAAGCAGACGGGCAAGCTCTGACTGTGGTGTGAGCATCATGACCGTGCGCCAGCAAAATTTCTCAGGCACCTTCTGTACATGTGTAGACACCGGGCCATTAATTTAGGTGTGCAAGTGCATGCGCTCGGCCTGCTCTCGTCTCGTCTCTTCGTGCGCGACTCTTCGTCTGCCCAGAGTGTGGGCACTCCCCCACCTGGGTGCCCACTCCAGTGCTTGCATACACTCAGCCTCTCGACGCTTACGCGACGCAGGAGCACGGCCCCCACCGCACCGCGGGCCACTGGCGAAGGCATTCGTGGGTGTCGAGGCATTCTCGCCCGGTTTTATCTTCGAGGCACGCTTCTTGTGCGACCAGGCCGCCGCCATTGCTCGAGCCACGCTACAAGGCGCGCTGATTAGCGCCGACCCTGTGGTGCGTGCGTGACTGAAGGGGGCCAGGGAAGAGGCAAAGCGCACACCATGGGTGCTCCACCACGCAACTTGCACGCGCCTCGCTGCCCCTTCAATGCCAGAGCTGGTTGAGACAGCCACGTGCCACTCGCTCAGGTCCAGGGCGGTTTGTGTGTCACTACCTGGGTGCGCGCGTGCATGGGCACAAGTGCGAGTCGCATGGACGCATGCGCGCATGCATCCATGCATGGAAGCCGCTGCATGGCACACGTGCATGCCCGAACTTTACACAAACGCGCCCTGCCCCTCCCCCATGCCCTCCCATGGGTGTCCAGGTGATGATGGTCCTGGAAGACCTGTCGCCTGGGGTGCTGCTGGACGTCCTGGTCCGTGCCGGCGCATGGAAAGAGGAGGGCAAGGAGCCGTCAGTCGGCCTGATTGGCGACACAGGGGAGCCGGGAGAGCTGCCCACGTCCACGCACTCGGCACTGTCCGTGTGCCGAACGTGGCGTGAGTCTCTGATGGACAGCCCTGCTCACATGGCCAGCCTGTTGGTGGGCGCGCACGGCGGCTCCAGGGAGGCTGCTCTTGTGGCGGCATGCACCATGGGACATAAGGGGGCGGTGCACCACCTGCTGGATCTGTCAGCGGACGCACCAGCCGCCAACTGCATGGATGGGATGGCCCTGGTCACCGCATCACAGCACGGTCGGGAGGCCATCGTGCGGCTGCTGCTGGGCTGCCCGCGCGATGCCCCGCGTCCCGACTGCCGCAACTGCGATGCACTTACGCTGTGCGAGCACACGTCCATCAGGCAACTGCTGCAGGAGCGTCTGCTTGCAATGCTGTCACCTTTGGAGCAGGAGCTAGTGATGCAGCTGCCGGTGCAGCAACGCCCGGAGGCGATCGTGCGGCGGGTGCAGGACAACCGGTCACTGGAACAGATGCAGCAGCAGCATGCGATGGTGCAGCAGCAGATGGCAGAGTTGCAGCAGCAAGGGCTTGGCGCGATGGCGCAGGTTCAGCAGATAGCTTTGCAGTTCCAGCTGATGGCGCAGCTGCAGCTAGGGCTTGGTGCGGCACAGCTTCAGCACATGGAGGGGCACATTCAGCAGGTTCTGCAGCAGGGGATGCACGAGGTGGCAGCGCAGTTTCAGCAGGGGGCGGCACAGTTTCAGCAGGTTGTACAGCCGGGGCTGCATGAGGCGGCGGCACAGTTTGAGCAGGCTCTGCAGCAGGCGCAGCAGGTGGCGGCACTGCTTCTGCAGAATGGGCAGCCGGGAGAGCACGTGATGGCAGCACAGGTTCAGCAGGTTCTGGGGCAGGGGCAGCAGGTGGCGGCACTGTTTCAGCACATGGCGCAGCAGGTGGAGCAGTTGGCGGTAGTGTTTCAGCAGGTCGCGCAGCCGGGGCAGGTGGCGGCACAGTTTCAGCAGGTGGAGCAGCAGGAACAGCAGGCAGAGGCACAGTTTCAGCAGATGGCGCAGCAGGAGCAGCAGCACGGGCACGGGCACGAGCACGAGCACGAGCAGGCCTGCCATGAGCACGAGCACGAGCAGGAGCAGGGGCAGGAGCAGCAATAGAAGCTGGGGGGAGGGTGGGGCTCCTGCGTTCAGCAGCGGCAGTCGTCATGTGCATACAGCCCGACGTGCAACTCAGGGTGCGGCCGCACCAGAGGCGATCTTGGAAGTGCTGTTGCCGGGCAGAAGCAAGCGCTGCCTGGGGAGCGTGGCACCACAACAACATTTATCCAAGGTGGTTCCCCTCCCCTCTTGGGCGGATCAAACTACTGGCGCAGCAGCAACAGGAGCAGAAGTTTTTTTTTGGGGGGGGGGGGCGACATTCAGCAGATGTCGGCCATCTGCAGTCCACAGCGCGGCCGCAACAGCGGCTGGGACGCTGCACGCGCACGCCCACTGGCTCTTCAGTTGTCTGAACGCAGCTGGCACCAATCCACTGCAGCCACGTCTTTAAAAACGGCTGAGCAGTGTGTGTATCACTGTGGGCGTTTAGGTCCCTTGCAAGCGGCCGTGTAGTCTAGGCCTTAACTCACGCCCCGGGGGGCCTCCGGGCGCGCGCATGTAAAAACTGCTGAACCCCTCGCAAGCTTGCACGTGCTCAAGAGCATTGACAGCAGCATGCGCGACGTCCGTCATCTACATGATGGGAGGGAGGAGCACCGTGTCGATGACATGGATGACGGCAGTATAGTTGCTGACCGAGATGTTGGCGCGGATGACCTGGGAACAGGATGGAGTGGAAGGGGTCAGTGCTCGAATGACACATGTGCACGAGCGCACGCAAACGCGCGCACACGCCCTTTGGCAACCGACGGGGATGCGTCCGGTTGGCACCTCGCAGGCTCGACACCAAAGAGAGCCCATCAGCTTGGCGCGGCGGCCAACACACCAACGCTGTGACTGGCCTAGCGCATAAAACCTTGGCCACTGGGCCTTGCTGTCGGAGAGCCGAGTGTGGGTTCCCGCTCCAAAAGGGTAGGATCTCGAGATGTCAAACCACTCGCTGGTTTGACATAAGCACCCTTCGTGCTAAATCCTTATTTGACATGCGCGTGGCTGTTACACACGCGTGCACACAGCGCACCTTGGCGTCATTGACCGTGACCGTGCCGTTGGTCGCCTGAACCTGCAGCGTGGCGTTGTCGGCGAGAAGGGTCGTGATGTTGATGCCAGGGGCGGCAGGCACATCGACGGCCAGGTAGACATCATTGGCGTGCACGTGGTAGGAGAGCACCGCCGCGAGGAGCGCGGTATCGTTGAGCAGCTCGTCGATGGACATGCCGATGGCCACGAGAGCGGCCTCGAACGCGGTATTGGAGGGGGCAAAAACAGTCGCCTGAGTTGACGAGTTGCTTGCGGCGGCCAGCAGCTCGGGAGCAGCGGTGACGGCGGCGACGAAGTAGGTGAGCTGCGCGGGATGAGAGAGAGGGGGAGGGAGAGAGGGAGAAGGGGGTGGTTTGCGTGTGAGTATGTGGGCAGTTTGGTGGGAGGGGGGGGAGGCAGCGGCGGCGGCGGCGACGGTGGCGGTGAGGAAGTAGGTCATCTGTACACAGCTATTATTTACCTGCTGTTTATTGTTTTAATATAAATGTTGAATGTATTCAAGAGCCTCACCTCACGAATGTCGCTCGCCACTGACACGATTGTCGGAGGGGTCATGGGCGGGGTCAGCACCGCATCGATGATGTGGATGACTGACGTGTAGTTGTTTACGGAGATGTCGGCAACCACCACCTTGCAAACGGAAGGGGCGGAAGGGGTCAATGCCTTAATCACACATGCAGACACACGCAGAAGTCGCGCGCACACACGCCCCTCGGCAGCCAGCATGGCGACGGGAGCGGCGTCACTGCGCAGAGTCGTCATCAGAAAGAGACCATCAGCGGTGCATGGCGACCAACACACCAGCGCACCTTTGCGTCGTTGACCATGACTGTGCCGTTTGTCGCCTCAACACGGAGTGTGGTGTCGTAAAGGAGGGTCGTTATGTTGATGCCAGGGGCGGCAGGCACATCGGCGGCCAGGTAGACATCATTGGCGTGCACGTGGTAGGCGAGCAACTCCGTGAGCAGCATGGTGTTGTTGAGCAGTTCCTCGATGGACATGCCCATGGTCGTGATAGCAGCCTCGAATGCGGCATTTGAGGGCGCAAACACAGTTGCCGCAGTTGTCGCGCTGCTCGCGGGGCCGAGCAGCTCGGGGGCGGCGGTGATGGCGGCGACAAAGTAGGTGAGCTGCGTGGGATGAGAGAGAGGGAGCGAGGGGGGTGTTGCAGGTATGTGTGCGTGGGTAGTTTTCAGGGGGGGGGGGAGCGATGGCCGCGAGAACGTAGGTTGCCTGTGCACATCCCTAACTCAGTAACAGTGACAATAACAGTAGTATCGGCTTTCCAGTAAAGACTACCTTCTAGTCCTAGTACCACCGCCTAGACCCAAGTCCAGTTGTGACCCTAACAATTCCTTGTGAGGGGCGGTAGCCACCAGCCGGCTGCCTGCCAACGTGCAGTCCCAGAGCAAAAATGAGAGCTATTATCCACAACTCCGATTGGCTGTTGCGAATTCGAAGTGCAACACGAGCCTCACCTCAGGGATGCTGGATGCCACCGACGTGATCGTGTGCGTGGTGTCCAAGAGCTGTGCGCGGATCTCGCCGGCAGGGTATGCCTTGGTATGCACATTCACGTAGGCTGATATGGGAGGGGGGGAAGTGGTGGAGCACGCAACGTCATATGCTGTTCCGGGGGGAGGGAGGGAGGGAGGGAGGGAGCGAGGGACTAACGCGGCAAGCACCCACGATGCCCTCACCGTTTCCAGACATCACCAGGTCAAGGAGCTCGGGGTACACGGCAAGATTGACCATGATGGAGACGGTGAAGGTGCCAGTCACGTACTGTGTTGTGTATGTGTGTGTGTGTGTGTGTGCAAAGGGGGGGGGGTACACGGCAAGGTCGACCATGATGGAGACGGTGAAGGTGCCAGTCACGTACTATGTCGTGCATGCGTGCGTGTGTGTGTGTGTGTGTGTGTGTGTGTGTGTGTGTGTGTGTGTGTGTGTGTGTGTGTGTGCGAGGGCGGGGGGTACTCGGCAAGGTCGACCATGATGGAGACGGTGATGGTGCCAGTCACACACTATATCGTGTGTGTGTGTGTGTGTGTGTGAGTGTGTGAGGGGGGGGGCATGTGTTGCGCAGTGCACTGAGCTTTATGCACGATTGCGCAGGCCCCCCTCACCCCCCACCCCCCCAGCCGCCGTTGTGGTATAGACTGAGCTCAGCGTAGGCAGAACGAGTAAGTAGAAGGCTCAGCGTAGGCAGAATGAGTAAGTTAGAGTGGCAGGACCGCCTCCCCTGCCCCCGCCCCGGGCACACGGGCCTTCCAACATTTGCCCAGCACAAGCCCAGCAGGAGGGCACCGGGCGCACAGCCAAGCAGCAGGGAGCAGCTCCCCAATAGCAGAGTGTGCTAGTTTGCCCCTGTGCCAATTTGCCCTTGTCCTCCTAGTAATAGGCCTCACCGGGGTGGCGCCCGTGGCGTCCGTTAGGTCAAAGACGGTCACGTAGACAGGGCCGTTGCAGGTAGAAGAGCAGTTGTGGATGTGTGCTGCAAACACGTTGACGCCGTGCTTGACCTGCGTTGTTGAGGGGTTGTGTGGGGTTCGTGTGTATGCGTGCGCCTGCAGGCACAGCTGTGCGTGTGTGTGCGTGTGAGGGAGAGCAGTTGTGGATGTGTGCTGCAAACACGTCGACGCCGTGCTTGATCTGCGTTGTCGAGGGGTTGTTTGGGGTCCGTGTGTAGGAGGAGAGGGGGTAAATTTACGACAGCATAGGATTGAAGGCCCATAACTCCCTCAATCCCGAGTCCACTGTAAAAACGAGGGGATCACTCTCCTATGTGTGTGCCTGTGTG
>VFSX01000366.1:177144-180039 GCA_016618255.1 Chlamydomonas sp. UWO 241 | reverse complement strand
CGCACAAGCACACGCACACGCACACGCACACGCACACGCACACGCACACGCACACGCACAAGCACACCCACACGCACACGCACACGCACACGCACACGCACACGCACACGCACACGCACCCGCACACGCACACGCACACGCACACGCACACGCGCACACGCACACGCACACGCACACGCACACGCACACGCACACGCACACGCACACGCACACGCACACGCACACGCACACGCACACGCACACGCACAGGCACACGCACACTCACACGCACACGCACACGCACACGCACACGCACACGCACACGCACACGCACACGCACACGCACACGCACACGCACACGCACACGCACACGCACACGCACAACGCACACGCACACGCACACGCACACGCACACGCACACGCACACGCACACGCACACGCACACGCACACGCACACGCACACGCACACGCACACGCACACGCACACGCACACGCACACGCACACGCACACGCACACGCACACGCACACGCACACGCACACGCACACGCACACGCACACGCACACGCACACACACACACACATTTCAGGTGATGTGCGCTGCAGGCCTCTGTTTCTCAAAGGGCAAGCACACACACACACACACACACACACACACCATCAGTTACATGTGGTTTCCATCTAAGCAGGCTACTCTTCTACTAGAGACACCCGCCGATACTCCAGCACACTTAAGTACTAGAGTACCGCCGGCTCCCGGCCGATAGACTACCGCTCCCGCCGGCTAGACTACCCCAAACAGCGGTCTCTGAGAGACATGTCTGGCAAGGAGCATATAGGAGAGGACCTTCCTCAAGGTCACAGTAGTGGCCTTGTGGCCAGTCAAGCCGGCAGAGCCGACTGGTGCTGACTGGAACGGTCCTTGCCTGGCAGTGCATGGCTGTCCAGCTCTCGTTTGCATGGGGCTCAGTCGGCGCCCCATGCCTCATGCATGGCCAGGTCCCACCCTTCAGGGGTGCATGGACGACAGAGTTGTCATGGAGGCTGCCTGAAGACCTTCCAACGCCAGTCACCGGCAGACGAGCGACCCCGAGGATGAGCGCGGTGACGAACGCTGCGATTGGTGAAGCGGATTTACTCTGTGTTGCCTCGCGGTCGCCACCGCTGAAGCCGTGATGGTAGCCCGCCTCCACGGGCAGCCATCTTGACCGATGTCCAGCATGCATTGACGGGCGCCAGCTCCTCCGCTCGTCGATCAACTCGTCGAGATCGGTGCCGCATGGCGTCCTGCATGGGGGGAGGATAAGGGCCGCCTCCCAGCGCCGCGGCTACTCGCCAAGCCATGGCAGCGCCGGGCGAGCCGCTCCTGAAGTGTTCCACCGAGGGGCAGTCTAGCAGGAGCCGGGCCAGTCATATTTTACCCCGCTCGTCAGCGGCACTGAGATCCTCGTCACCAGCAGCGCCGCATTGCTGGGTCCAGGGCTCGGCGACGAGAACGCGCCTCCGTTAATCGAGCCCCAAACACACAAACACACATGCGCAAACACACGCACACACAATACAGGTCATGTGCGCTGCGTGCCTCAGCTTCTCCAAGGGCACACACACACACACACACACACACACACACACACACACACACACACATACGCACACACACGCACACACAGACACGCCGACACACAGGCACACACACGCACACACACACGCATGCACACACACACATCTCAGGGGATGTGCGCTGCGTGCCTCCGATTCTCCAAGGACACACACACACACACACACACATACACAAACCCATTTCAGGTGATGTGCGCTGCGTGCCTCCGGTTCTCCAAGGGCAAGCTTCTCATCCTTACGCTGTCGCTGTGCCTGACAACATGCTTCCTGTCGGCGTGGCTTGACAATGTTACGACTGTGCTGTGAGTGTGTGTATGTTTCTCTCTCACTGTCTGTCTGCGCGTGTGTGTGTGTGTGTGTGTGTGTGTGCCTTACGACGTGCTTCCTGTCAGCGTGGCTTGACAACGCTATGACCGTGCTGTGAGTGTGTGTGTGTGTGCATCTGTGGTGGTTTTCTATTGAACCGCTAGGTGATTAGAAAACTGGAGTTTCTGTCGAAGAGATTTTCCAAGTGTGAAGTGAGATTACTTAAGGTTCTAGCACCCCAAGTTTCCTATCCGTCTTCTTGGGTCGCTAGCACCGCTCCCTTTTGCGGCTTCCCGTTCTTTCAGCCTTTTGGAATCCACCCGCCCACCCTGTTAAATCGTGGGAACCACTGACTTTTAAGCTGGAGCGAGTTAGGGAGAGTGGTGCTTAGCTGCAGAGTCCGGCCGCCCGACATTGGTCGTGGGTGGTGACTGCCATGCCTTACAGCTGGTCACCATCTGCGGCCGGTGGAGGTCTGGCTCTGCCCCAAGCCGTGACCTCCGAGGTCACGCGTGACTGTAATCAAACGAACACTACTGAAAGTCTGAAACATAAATGTGTGTGTCTCTATCTCACTGTCTGTGTGTATGTGTGCCCCTCTCCGTCTCGGTGTGTGTGTGTGTGTGTGTGCGTGTGTGTGTTTGCCTTCGATGTGCTTCCTGTCGGCTTGGCTTGACAATATAACGACAGTGCTGTGTGTGTGTGTGTGTGTGGGTGCATGCCTGTGTCTTCCTGTCTCTCTCTCTCTCTCTCTCTTTCTCTCTGTGTGTGTGTGTGTGTGAGCATCCCTCTCTCTCTCGGTGTGTTTGTATGTGTGTGCATGCGTGTGTGTGTGTGCACAACATGCTTCCTGTTGGCATTGCTTGAAAATGTTAAGACCGTGCTGTGAGTGTATGTGTGTGTGTCTGCATGCGTGTGTCTTCCTGCCTCTCTCTTTCTCTCTCTCTCTCTCTCTCTCTCTCTCTCTCTCTCTCTCTCTCTCTCTGTCTCTC
>VFSX01000366.1:154644-172144 GCA_016618255.1 Chlamydomonas sp. UWO 241 | reverse complement strand
TAAGGGATTAGGGTTGAGGGATTTGGGTTGAGGTTTCAGGGATTAGGGTTGAGGGATTAGGGTTGAGGGTTGAGGGATTAGGGTTGAGGGTTGAGGGATTAGGGTTGAGGGATTAGGGTTGAAGGATTAGGGTTGAGGGTTCAGGGATTCGGGATAAGGGTTGAGGGATTAGGGTTCAGGGTTGAGGGTTTAGGGAGTTGTGCTACACACATTCACATGCACACACGCACACATGAACCCCGGGCCAGGATCAGGATAAGATCAGTAAGTGGAGTGCCGCTCATGCTTGCACAGAGAGAGAGGGAGAGAGAAAGAGAGAGGGAGGAGATAGATAGGAGAGAGATGGGAGAGAGGAGAGAGAGAGGAGAGAGAAAGAACGAGAGAGAGGGAGGAGAGCGAGCGTTACAGATCACTACAAGCGGTAGCCAGCTCCTGGTCATAAATTGAAGGGATTCAGTTGTAAGGCACCCAAACACACACACACACACACACACACACAAGCACTCACACACACTCACACACACACACACATACACAATGACTAAGTGGGCCCTGTTCGAGACACACACACACACACACACGCGCGCACACACACTGTGTACACACACACACTGTGTACATGCTAGCTAGCCCAATGGCACGCAGCCAGATGCGCAAACTGGCCTTGCGCCCATCGCCGCCTCGTGCGATGGGGACGCGGAGTAAAACGCTGAAGGACCTCAACAACCTCAACCTGATGGCGCTGGGCGCTGGCATGGCTGCCATTGCTGCGGATGCTGCTGCGGCGGCGGGAGGCGCGGGGGCCGGTGAGGAGAGCATGGAGGGTGTCATGGTGGTCGCGGGGACCCCTTCCCCCCGCGCTTGCCTCCTCACCCCGGGCCGCGGCACGCGTGGGGCGACCAACGCGGAGGTGCCGAGCAGTGCGATGTCCAGCCCAGTCCGGGCACCCGCCGACCACGATGAGATGCACATGGGGATCCCACCGCCCGACCCCAGCGCGGCGATGCACAGGGGGATGCGGGAACTCCTGCGCGAGGAGTTTGCGGAGCAGAGGGATCTGATCCGGGAGGAGTTCAGCAGGGGCATGGCGGCCCTGGCGGCGCGGGTGACGGTGACGGAGGCGCGGGTGGCGGGGGTCATCGCGGCGGTGGCGACCCTGGACGCGCGCATCACGAGCAAGCTCGCCCAGGCCGACGTGGCCTTTGGGCCCCTCCTCCGCCTTGTGCCAGAGCTGAGCGTGGCGAAGGACGGGGTGGCCGATCTGGATGAGCGCATGGGGCGCATGGAGAAGCACGAGGTGCTGGCTCTGGCCCAGTTCCATGTGGACCAGGGTAAGTCCAGGGAGATGGCAGCAAAGGTGGCTGCGCTGACGGAGCAGGTGCAGGCGCTGGAGGCAGCCGCTCGGGGGGGGGAGGCGGCGGGCCGGCAGGTGCCGGTGGCGGCGCGCGCGCCAGTCACGGTCGCGCAGCCAGTGCCGGCAGCACAGCAGCAGCTGCCTGGGCCGCCGCAGCCGCCGGGCCCGCCACCGCTGCCAGCGGCTGTGAGCGGCGGGGGCCTCACGTTCGCCGTGGTGGTGCGGGAGCGTGTCAGCGACGCTCGCCACGCGCTCGCACGCGGCACGGAGCGAGCTCTCACCACGCTGCTGGGGCCGCACAACGTGACCGTGGTGCAGGCACGCGTCATGTTTGCTAACGACCACAAGAGCAAGGTGGTCTTCACGGTCGCGAACGAGGGGCATGCGGCGTTCATCCGCGCGCGCATGCTCCTGCCGCGGTGCACGGCGAACATGAGGCGGCCGGGCTGTGCCATCTTCCCACACCTGCCGTATGCCGAGCACCAGAGCCAGAGGCGCATGGCAATGCGGGGAGGTGGGGCGGGGGCGGAATGACGGCGGGGGCGGTCGCGGCTGCGGTCGCAGCAACGGCGGCGGCGGCGGCGGCGGGCGGCCGCGGCGACGACAGGGGCGGGGACAAGGGCGGGAACGGCACGGGTGACGGGGGCAAGGGAGGGGGCATGGGCCCGGGGGGCTGCGGCGTGACCACGCTCCCCCCCAGCTGAGCGGCCTGCGGATCATGAACTGGAACATTATGAGGGGACATGACCTCTTACACAATCACCCCACCCTCACCAAGTGGCTGCAGGCAAACGCGGACGTCGTGGCGTTCACCGAAACCGGGCATTCCGGTAAGCCCCCACCTGCCATCCCAGGATTCAAATGCCTCGCATGCAGCCAGCGCCCCCACAAATCAGACAGTGGGGGGGTTGCGCTGTATGTTAGCCATGCTGTTACGGGGAAGGTCAGCGTTATTCGGGATGTGCCCGAGCTTGGGATGCTCTGGTTTAGGATCACGGGCGCTAGGGACGTGTACGCGTGCGCCGCGTACATCCCCCACGCGAAATCCAAGTATCTGCTGCTCGAGGGGGGGAACCTGTCAGTAGAGGCACACATAACAGCCCTGGTAGAGGGCATCTCTAAGTACCGGGCAAAGGGGGAGGTCCTCGTGCTGGGCGACCTCAACGCACGCACAGGGCAGGAGGATGATAGGGATAGGGACAGGGGGGATGGGGGCCCGCCCCTGCGGTGCGTGAGGGCGACATCGCGCAGGCAGGGCAGGTGGGGCCGAGAGAGTCGGCTGACCGCGTGCACAACGCGCATGGGCAGCGCCTGCTGCAGTTATGCCGGGACATGGGAATGGTTATCCTTAATGGTCGCCTTCCGGGGGATGAGCATGGGGCCCTCACCTACCACGCACTGGGGCAGGAAAAACGTAGTCTGGTCGACTACTTTGTGGCGTCCCCTGACCTCGCCTTTAGTGGCGCGGGGGCACCACGGCCGGGCACTACCCTACATGTGCACGACCAACACCCACCAAGGCTAGGCGGGGGCAGGTTTGACCACAGACCAGTAGTACTGACCCTTACTTATGAGCCCGCTACTGCGGTACCTGCGGCTCAGGCCGGCGCCCCGAGCGAAACGCCGGCCAGGTTTAGGTGGCCACAGGGGGGCGAGGGGGCGTACGCACAGCTCCTGGGGGGGATGATGACGGACGTTTTGGGAGCTCGGGGGGCACCGACGGTGGATGAGGAGCTCAGCCGCCTCGAGGGCGCGGTCGAGCGGCAGCCCGGGCGTTGCACGCGTCGGGTGAGGTGGGTGCGGTCTTGGTGCGGCCCATGACCGGGGACGGGGGGGTGCGACCACACAACATATGGTACACTCAGGAGTGCAAGGACGCACGCCGCGCGTGCCGGGAAGCGGAACGAGCGCACGGGGCGCAGTCACCGGCCGCCAAAGAGGCAGGGAAGGCCTATAGGCGGACCGCGCGGCGCTCCCGCCGCGCGAGCGAGGCCCGGGAACACACCGAGCTGATTGAGGACAGGAAGGGGAACCCTCGGCGGTTTTGGCAGCGGGTGAAACTGCCTGGCCAGGCGGTCGGTCTGAGGGACGTGGAGGGGTGGACAGATTATTTAGGGATTTGCTGGGGGACAACCATGCTAACGCCACTGATACGACTCATACGACTAATACGACTAACACGGATGATGCCACTGACCATGGGCACGGGGCCCCGTTTGCCCTCCCCACGACGACGGCCACGGAGCGGGCGGCAGCGCTAAATAATTCATTTACTGAGGCGGAGGTGTATGCGGCACTGATGGGCATGGACGCGGGCAAAGCCCCAGGCGTAAACGGCATGCCGATAGAGTTCTATCAGAGGGCATGGGCTAGGGCGGCGGAGGGGGGCGATGCAACGGATGCTGTGGATGAGGAGCACCTGCTCGCTGGCCCCATCACACACCTGCTCAATCGGGTCTTCCGTGAGGGGTACCCGACTGCATGGCACTTGGGGGCAACCACGCCGGTGCCAAAGCCGAAAGGCAGCCTAGACGTGCGGGACGAGTACTGAGGGATCACGGTGGGGAATGCCCTCGCCAAGCTATACAGCTTGGTGCTTATGAACAGGCTGGACGCCTTAGCAGAACGGGAGGGTACAGGGCGCGGGGCCAGGCAGGCTTCCGGAAGAAGAGGGGGACCCCAGATAATGCCTTCATCCTGCAACACCTTATTGAGAAGAGCGGCCTCCAGCGCAAACCGCTGTACGCTGCCTTTATTGACTTCAGGAAGGCTTACGATTGCGTGCACCGCCAATTGCTTTGGGAGTGCCTAAGGAGCCTGGGGGTACATGGGGAGTTCATGGCGGCGCTGATTGCCATGTACGATGGGTCCGCAATGTGTGTGCGCATCGATGGGAAAGTGGGACCCGCGTTTCCTTCACACAAGGGGGTCATGCAAGGCGACCCACTGTCACCGCTGCTGTTTGGGCTTTTTATTGACGCATTGGAGAGAGTACTAGACGCAGAGCTCCCGGGTGATGGGGTGGAGATGGCGGGGCGGTTACTACGGCTGCTGCTGTACGCTGATGACTTGACGCTGCTGGCAGAGACGCCCGAAGCGCTTCAACGCATGCTAGATACTCTGCACGCCTTTTGCGGCACGCGCGCACTAACAGTAAACGTTAAGAAGTCAGAAGGGGTGGTGTTCAATGACCAGTTCTGCCCAGTCGGGGCGGCAGGGGGGAGGGTAACGCTGAAGTTTGCAGGAGCAGATCTACCCATGACACACGAGTTCCCATATCTGGGCATGCTCTTCCACCACCGGCGGGCAGTGGGGGGGGACGTGGGCACCCGACGCTCTAGGGGCCAGCGCACCAGATACGCGCTAACTCGCAGATGCTATATAATACGCCTTAACAATGTTGGCATTAAGGCCCACCTGTTCGACACGCAAGTACGGCCTGTGCTAAATTACGGGTGTGAGGTGTGGGGCCCTGCGATGATGGCGGATGCTGGGGGGGGCGTGTTTGCCGGGGCGGGCGGACGGTGGGAGAGAGGCAGGAGTGGGAGGGGCGCTAAGGCCGCACGCGACGGATGGCGCACCCTGGAGGAAGTGCTTCTGCAATTTACCCGTGCGTCCCTAGGAGTCCGCAGCAACGGGCAGCAACTGGGGATTTTGGCGCGGGAGGCATGGTGGCGGCCGCTGGCGGCAGATTGGCTGCGCCAGGCGACGCGCTTTTGGGATAAGGCGCGGGGGCGGCCTGACGGTGACCTGCTTAAAGATGCGATGCGGGAGAGCTGGGGGCTGGCCGAAGCGGGGGGACGTGCTGGGCGGCACGCTTGCAGGTGTGCCTCGGAACTGTGGGGCACACCCTGGCGTGGGACCAGGAGGGACCGGTACGCATCACCAACCTGCTGGACGTGGCGACCGCGGCGTGGCTGGCCGCCGCCGCGACAAGCACACCGGCGCTGCCGAGCGGCACTACCGTGCGTGATGTACCTGAGGAGTGGTCGCGCGGCTTTAAGATGCTGACCTACATGCGGTGGATGGCGGGTAGCGACAGCGAGCCACCGGCCCTGTTGAGCTCAGGGCTGAACAGTGCTGCCCGGATCACGGCTCTAGCTAGGTTCAGGATGGGGCTCCATGAGCTGCAGATAGAGCGGGGGCGCTACGCCGTGGCGGGACAGAGGCAGCGACGCAGCCAGCGGGCGTGCTGCCTATGCGGTGGGCTAGAGGATGAGGCACACATGGTATTTGAGTGCCCTGCCTATGAAGAGGCACGGGTGCGGGCCCACAGCCTGTTTCGGTCCATCCCTCGCCCCGAGGAGGCCGATTTAGATGAGCGGATGCGGGAGTTTATGAATCCTCGGCCAGGCCAGGAGACCCCAGGTTTTGGCACGAGCTGGCTGACTTCCTTGTCGCCTGTTTTGAGACACGCACCGCGTGCACAGCAATCATGATGGCAGATGGCATGCTAGGGGTCTAATTTTGACAGCTGCCGGCCTCTTTCCTAGGGTCTAATGCGCCATCAAAGGCGTCCGACGGACTGTAAAATCGACCACACACACACACTCCCCCACACACACGTGCACACATGCACACACACACACACACACACACACGTGCAGGAACATCACAGAGTGGGCCCTGTTCTACACACACACGCACACGCACATGCACACACACACACACACACACAGAGATCATTATATATCTGCACGGCAGGCCTAGATTGGCCACACACACACACACACAAAGAATAAGAGATCATTATAGATCTGCACAGCAGACCTAGATTGGCTACACACACACACTCACACATGTACACATACAGGTACACAATCACTGAGTGGGCCCTGTTCTACACACACACACGCACAAACACATGCACACACACACACACACACACACAAACACACACACAGACACACACACACACACACGCACACACACGTGCAGGTACACAATCACTGAGTGGGCCCTGTTCTACAAGTGCATCTACGTGACCGGTGCGGTCATCATCGGCTTCCTGCTGCAGGTGTGTGTGTGTGTGTGTGTGTGTGTTTGTCAAAACCCAAACTTTGATTCCCGCACACACGCATACACACACACACACGCACATACACACACTGACGTACACACACGCTCTCCTTGCTCTCCGTGGACGGGTTCCATCCAACACACACACACACACACACACACATACACACACAAACATACACACACACGCGTTCTCCCTGCAGTCCACTGCCAACCTCTGTGCACACACACACTCACACATGCGCGCACATACACACACACATGCGCACACACACACACACACACACACACATTTGCATACACACACACACGCGCACACACACACACACACATACACATATGCGCACACACACACGCTCGCCCTGCAGCCCATCCACAGACTTGCGCCGGCCTGGATTGCGGTGATTGGTGCACACACACACACACACACATGTAGGGTTGTGGGGAGCTGTACATCTTGCCCTGAAATGTACATACATACGCTCTATATACGTACATCCGTACACACGCTGTACATCCGTACATACGCACCAGTGGGAGGACGCTCGGCACACTCACTGAAGCTGCCTCGTACATCAGTCAATGTGGGAGTGAGATATGCCATTTGAAAGCTGTATTTACAGGGAGCATCGTTACTCTCGCAGTGATCAGCATGCACGCTACGATGTTCAGTTTATAAGGACTGGGGGCGAATTAATCCATGTATAGGTTTGAGCCCCTGCTGCTTATTCAATTCTGGTTCGTTTGTCATGATGAAGGGGTCAGAAGATAGCTGGAAACAAGGGCTTTTCGATGACACCTTCACATTTCCTGCACACACCATGTACTTCAAGGTGTGAGGGTGCAAAGTTTACACCCCAAACAGGGCGGCGCGCAAACAGTGGGGCGAATTCATCCATGGGGTATCTGCAGCTCCTACGCAGGAGGTCATGGCCCCTCTTTCAGGCTACAGGGTTTTTTCTAGTATCCATGCTGACATGCATGGCTCTGTGGGGGCTGGGGGAGGGCCAGGAGGTGGGTTGGGGGGCAGGGAAGGCCACCCTCTGCCCCATGCAGCAACACCAAAGAGTCCCCCCTTCTGCCATCACGCAGCAGCCTCTGCCCTCCGCCCCACGGCGTAGAAGTTCATTGTTTAGCATCGGGAACGCGTTGGTGAGTCGGGTTTGCGGCCGCAAGCGCGAATCCGCGCCCGATGGGCCGGCGGCCACGGGGAGGGCCTTCGAGAAGGTCGGCTCCGCGGCCCAATGGCGCCCAGCAGCGCGCAGGGGTCGGCAATTTGAGGCGCGACCCTGAAACTAGGTCTTAGGGTCGGAGTTTTCAGGGTGTGAGGGGTCCGACGGAGTCAGTGACGGCACCGCTATCTTAATGCCGCATGATGTGCCTCAGAAGTGTGTGTGGAGAGTGTAATTTTCTGGACTTTGCCCCATCCAGGGCAAGCGGCCGTCGGGGCCGGCACTCGGACCACAGGTCCCCCATACCATGGCCAACTTAAGTCTGGAAGTAGTGACCAATGATGATGATGAGAGTTTTACAATCCACTTCTGGCGGTCACACGTACGGTTCCAAAGCTCCAGTGGGACTTAGAGAAACAAGGCTCAAGGCCCACAAAAAGTCAAGCTACAAGTAGCCCACGGTAACATCATCCACACTTGGTGGCGGGCGCCAAGCAAGCAGCACCACTGTGCAGGCTGCACACCCAGCCCCTCAAATGGCCAGAGGGCGGACCCAAGGTATAAAACCATGAAGGGACCAAAAAGCCCTCCCCCAGACCACCGGAAGCGGGGCTAGTAGCACACCCGCCGCAGCACTCTACTCAGCGACCACACCGCACCCGCCACCGCACGCGTGTGGCGCCACCTCCCCTTCAAAAACACCCCCAGAGGGAATGCCATCTAGCAAGCAGGTGCAGGCACCCGCTCGCCGTCAACGACGAGGCGCGCGCGGTGGAACTGCGCCCGCTTCCCCGCAACCTTGGCGGCGAGGAAAGCGGGCCACAGCGCCTGGTGCTGCGCCTCCTCGCGGTCACTGAGGACGTCGAAGACTGCAGTCGAGTCCACGCAGCGGCGCAGCTCGTGGCGCCAGCGCACGACAGTGTCGGCCACGGCGTCAGACGCCACGGTGAAGAGCACACGCAGCACACCGCCCCCGCGTGGCTCCACGCCGATGCCCCCGACGGCAGGCTTGGCGTTGAGGAGCGACGCGGACACGACGCCACCATCAGCCGACTCCCTCCGGCCGGTGCCGCCGTAGAGGAAGCGCACGACATCCGTAGCCAGGCGGACGGGCAGGCTGGTGCCGTCCTCGGCAGCTGCAGCGATCCGCTCCGCCGCCGCCGCCGTCGCCTCCTCTTCATCCATCCGCCTGCCACCGCCCGTGAGGAACCAGTAGGCGCCGCGTGCCACCGGGATGGACAGCACGAAGCTGCGGCGCAGCAACGTGTCGCCCACACGCGCAGGCAGCCCCCCCCGGCGGGAGGGGCCGCGCGCAGATGCGGCACGCGTGGCGCCCGACGCAGGCCGCTCCGTCGCCGGTCCCCCCCCCGCCGACGCCACAGGGGCGGCAGCAGCAGCGGGTCGGGCAGGCTGAGCAGCCTGGGCAGCAGGCGCAGCGCGGGGCGCCGCACTGTGGGCCGCATGGCCGGCCCGCGCGCGGGCGGGCTCTGCATGCGGCATCTGCATGGGCGCCCCAGGGACGCGGCTCACCAGGAGGCTCACCACATCCACCAGGGACGCAATCTGTTGCACCTGCGTCTGCACCACAGCGAGCACCCCCGCAAGGGCACCGCTGTGGCCGGCGTCGGCAACCTGTGGCGCGAAATGATGATGATGGCGGGCACGCGTTCGGTTCCAAAGTTACAGCAGGACTTAGAGGAAGCAGTCCTGAAGACCTGCCAACAGAAAAAGGGGGGATGCCCCACGGAAGCGCCACCCACACGCTGTGGCGGGCACCAAGCAAGCAGCACCACAGTGCAGGCTCCACACTCAACCCCTCCAGGAAACGGATGGCGGGCCCAAGGTATAAAACCATGAAGGTGATGATGATGAGTTGTTTACAATCCACTTCTGGCGGTCACGCATACGGTTCCAAAGCTCCAGTGGGACTTAGAGAAACAAGGCTCAAGGCCCACAAAAGGTCAAGCTACAAGTAGCCCACGGAAGCGCCATCCACACTTGGTGGCGGGCGCCAAGCAAGCAGCACCACTGTGCAGGCTGCACATCCAGCCCCTCCAATGGCCAGAGGGCGGACCCAAGGTATAAAACCATGAAGGGACCAAAAAGCCCTCCCCCAGACCACCGGAAGCGGGGCTGGAGCAAAACCCGCTGCAGCACTCTACTCAGCGACCACACCGCACCCGCCACCGCACGCGTGTGACGCCACCTCTCCTTGAAAAACACCCCCAGGGGGGTGCAACTAGCAAACAGGTGCAGCCACCCGCTCGCCGTCAACGACGAGGCGCGCGCGGTGGAACTGCGCCCGCTTCCCTGCAGCCTTGGCGGCGAGGAAAGCAGGCCACAGCGCCTGGTGCTGCGCCTCCTCGCGGTCGCTGAGGACGTCGAAGACCGCTACCGACGCCTGGCGCAGGCTCCGGCGCCAGCGCACGACGGTGTCGGCCACGGCGTCAGACGTCACGGTGAACAGCACACGCAGCACGCCGCCCCCGCGCGGCTCCACGCCAATGCCCCCGACGGCAGGCTTGGCGTTGAGGAACGACGCGGACACGACGCCGCCACCAGCAGGCCCGTGCCAGCGGCCAGAGGCATCGTGCACAAAACGCACGATGTTCGTAGCCAAACGGAAAGGCAGGCTCCCGCCGGCCTCGCCGTCTGCGGCGCGCTGCGCCGCTACCGCCGCGACGCAGCTGAAACCGCAGAACACGTCCGTCCGCGTACCGACGCCATCACCGCCCGTGACGAAGTCGGTGGCGTCCTCCACAGAGAGCGACACCACAAAACTGAGGCGCAGCGACGTGTCGCCCACACGCGCGGGCAGCCCCCTCCGGCGGGAAGGGCCGCCAGATGCGGCGCCCGCCGCGGCAGGCCGCTCCGCCCCTGGCTCCCTCGCCGCCGGCGCCACAGGGGCGGCAGCAGCGGGCCGGGCAGGCTGAGCAGCCCTGGAAGCAGGCGCAGCGCGGGGCGCCGCACTGTGGGCCGCATGGCCGGCCCGCGGGCGGGCGGGCTCTGCATGCGGCATCTGCATGGGCGCCCCAGGGACGCGGCTCACCAGGAGGCTCACCACGCCCACGAGAGACGCAATCTGTTGCGCCTGCGCCTGCACCACAGCGAGCACCCCCGCAAGGGCACCGCTGTGGTCGGCGTTGGCAATCTGTGTTGCGCCCACCTGCGTCGGCGCATTCTGTGGCTGAGCGCGCGCGCTCGCCTCCCTGTCCATCAGCCCGCCTACCAGTTGTCTGAGGTCCTCCACTACCGCGCTGAGGGCGTCTGTGGTGTCGGCCGAGGCCGAAATGTGGTTGCTGGCGTTGCCATGCAGGTGTTTCGCAGCCTCCGCGTATGTGGCCGCCCCCCGCGCCCCAAGGAGCGCCAGAGGCTGTGTCTGTGTCTCACCCACGCACGCGCGGTGGCGTGGCGGGGAGTCTGAGCCGGGGGAGCCGCTGCTCACCGGTGATTCTGTGGCGGTGGCCGCGCGGGCGCCTAGCGCGCCGTCGGCCTTGCTGTGTTTGCGCGCCTTAGAAGAACGCGACATGAGATGACATGTGGAGCATTACAGCATGGAAATAAACAGTAGCTTGACCTATACTTAGAGAAACAAGGCTGAAGGCCCACAAAAGGTCAAGCTACAAGTAGCCCACGGAAGCGCCATCCACACTTGGTGGCGGGCGCCAAGCAAGCAGCACCACTGTGCAGGCTGCACACCCAGCCCCTCAAATGGCCAGAGGGCGGACCCAAGGTATAAAACCATGAAGGGACCAAAAAGCCCACCCTCAACCCACCGGAAGCGGGGCCGTTGTGCACACCCGCCGCAGCACTCTGCTCAGCTACCACATCACAACCCGCCAGCGCACGCATGTGGCGCCACCTCCCCTCAAAAGAAACCATCCTCTCAGGGATCTAGGACGTCTTGTTCAGAGTGAGCCCGCCGTCCACTACTCCAACAAAGGGGTGGGTCGGGCCCACCACACCCGCCCACCCGCGCGGCATCCCGCCGCCCTCAGCAAAGGACGCCAGCGCGTCCCACAGATCCATCGTCGCCAGCTCCCCCGCCCGCTCAACCGCCACCGAGCGAGCAGGGGGCTGCACACCATCACGCGGGCACGTAATGCGCCACAAGTGGCGGCAGGGTTGCACGGTACGTGAGTACGCGTACGTACGTATTTTTCGTACGTACGTACGTACGTACGTGAGGGAGCGTATATACGTACGCGCTGTACGCAGCACTAGACGCCTTTTACTTGAAACACAAAACGGCCATAACTCACGTTCCTGTGCTTGGATCGAAACCATTCCACTTGCATTGGAAAGATTGTAACAAGGGCTATCGAGAGCTCATTTGTAGTATTGCACTGTAGTAGGGGGTGGGCCTTGGGTTCTGCTGCAGCACCACGCGCGCGCGCTTGCAACAATGCACACAACAGCGGACGGAACTCCCTGCGCTCTGCCTGGATTTGAGCCATTCGACTTGCATTGGAAAGCTTGTAACACGGGCTATCTGTATGACCTCAGTATGAAGCACTGCAGTAGGGGGGCGTGCCTGCGGGGGTGCTGCAGCACACCACGCGCGCACGCGCTCGCACCGCACCACGAACAAAAAGGGCAGCAACTCCCTGCCCTCCAGGTCGCCCCCTACTAGTTCTCACTGGACAAACCTTTCTATCAGCTTTCCAATGCATTTTTAATGGTTGCGACCTGAGCACAGGAGCGTGAGTTATGGCCGTTTTTGTGTTTCAAGTAAAAGGCGTATAGTGCTGCGGCGTCCCGATTTTCGCACGCGTACGGCCAGCGTACGTACGTATTTCCGAAAAATACGTACGTACGTACGCTCCAGACCCGAAATACGTACGTACCGTGCAACCCTGAGTGGCGGCGGCCTCGCTCCATGGCGTCCACCACGAGCGCTGCCACCACCGCCCACACACCAGCACGCACCCCAGCGGGAGGCTGCAGCAGCCACACCTGGCAGCACGTGATGACCGGCGTAGGAGCAGGGAGGGCAGCAGCAGCCGCCACCACCACCGCCTCCGCCACCGGGCACCCCCAGAAGCTGTGCGCACGCCACGCCGTCGCCGGCGGCCCGTCCTCATCACGGCACCGCCACCCGCAGGGGCACTCGGGCACGCCTAGTGCAGCCTGCTTGTGAAAACCACTCACCCACAGCCGCCAGATGGGCTCCTTGCGAGCGTTGAGGAGCGGCATCCGCCACAGTGTCGGCACCGCCGCCTCCAGGCCGCGCAGCCCCGCGAAGACCTGCGCGTCGGTCGCGCGGGGGCCCCCGTGCGGCCCGTGGTCCAGCGCCAGAGCCGCCTCCACCGTGGCTGCCCGCCGCACTCGCCGCTCGTCCACAACCGCCCGCAGTTGAAGCGCCACCGCCAGCTTGCACGTCAGTTTCCCACCACACCCGGGCCGTGCGCAAACCCAACCCATCGGGGCTCGCCCGCGGCGCCGCCCCCCCCAGGTAGGGGAGCAGGTTGGGCAGCTGTGGATCGGAGGCCAGGCCGCCCACGCTGCCAGCCAGCCGGCGTGATGACACTCGGCAGCTTCCACCCAACCAGCTGCAGGATCTCCACCACAGCAGCGCGCTCGCCCGCCTGGGGGAGGGGCTGGAAGTGACGGAGCGGCCAGAGCACAGTGAGGGCAGCTCCACCAGCCGCCGCCTCGACCCAGGCTGGGGGCAGCGCCGCAAGCACGACCGCCACTGCCGTGAACAGGGGGTCGAGCGTGCGCCGCACGCACAGCAGGTCTGGCACACACCCAGGCACTGGCGGCGGCACCTCTGGGAAAAGGGCGCGGCACAGGACTGCCCTCCAGACATTGCCCCCGTCATAAGCACCGCACGCCAGCGCCGCGCGTATCTGCCCCAGCACGAGCCGCGCGCGCGCCGGATCCGCAGCAGCGTACACCCTCAGGCAGGCGTGGTCAACCGTGCGTGTGCTGCGCACCATGTCGACAGCAGCGAGCCATGCCCACAGCACGCACAGGTCCGTGACCGTCCGCATGCCGGGGAGGGCGTCGCGCACGCGGGCCAGGACCAAGCTATGCAGCCCAGCATATGTGGGATGGATGCAAGTGCCAAATGGATTAATTCATCCCGCGGATTAATTCGCCCCCGGACCTTATATTAAGCGTGGTCAAAAGTGATATTGCTGCACGAGCGGCTGCGTGCCTTGCGGGAGCTCAGTGCCCCGCGACCCTCCTCCTCCCTAGGTGTGCGCCGGGGCTGCCCCGCGGCGCCTGCCCTCTTCCTGGTCCTCGGGCACGCGCTGGCATGTTTCCTGCGTAACTGCCCGGCGGTTGGGGTCGAGGTTGTGCCTGGCTGCAGAGTGACCTGCCCCCAGTACGCCGACGACTGCATGCCCCTCCTCCGGTCGTGTGCGCCGGCTGACGTCGCTGCACTCGTGGAGGCAATGGCGGTGTTTGGCCGAGCGACCGGCCTCGTCCTCAACCTTGGCAAGTGCGGCGTCTTGCCCCTCGGGTCGGCGGGGGCAGGCCTGCTGGCAGGCGCTCAGGTGGCTGGGCTGCGCGTGTTGGACGCGGGCGTGTCGCTGGGGGTGCCGGTCTCGGCCGGCCTGCCGCCCCCGGAGGGCGTCACTGGTGTGTGCCGCAAGAGGCTGGTGGCTGCGTACACCAAGCTCGCGCGTTTCCCCATGTCGGCATGTGGCAGGGGGCACGCGGCGGCGACCTACGGGATCTCCCGCATCCTGTTCCGGGCGGTGCACTGTGGCATGACCCCAGAGGCGGAGAGGCTGCTCTCGCGGTGGACGGCTGCACTGGTGGACAGGTGCGTTGGGCCGGACCCGCCTGCCGAGCTGCCGCGCTGGGCCTCCTCGGTGCCAGGTGCGCCCGCTGAGCTGCTCATGGGGCAGCCGGCGCACGGTGGGTGTGGGGCGCCGGCGTGGCGGGAGATCGTGCATGGACAGTGGGCAGTCCACCTCGCGTGCCTTTTCGGGGCGTGGGCGGCTGACGCCGCCGGGCTCCTGATGCCGGCCCCAATGGCGGGCGACGGCGGCGGGGTTGGCGGCGGCGGCGGCGGCGGCAGTGGCGGCGGGGGTGCTGGGGGTGCTGGGGGTGGCGGTGGCGGTGGCCGGCCGGCCGAGCAGCCCGCGCCCCCGGCACGACCGGCTTGGGAGCCGCTCATGGTGGAGGTGGTGCGCCGCCTGTGCCCGGAGGCCCACCCGAGCCTTTTTGTGCTCATGGCTGGCCTCGCGCCGCGGCCCGGCACTCTCCCAGGAGGCCTCATTGGTGAGTGCATGGGCCCGGCTGTGACCGCGGCGCTGATGCCTGGGCCGCTGCAGCGCATGCTAGACGGGGTGCAGGCCCTGGGGCCGGTGGCGCGCATCCCGGGGCGCGTGCTAACTGCTGAGCTGTGGGGGGCGGAGGCGCCGCTCTGGGCCAACCCCCTCCTGCAGCTGGAGCTGCCTGCTGCGCAGCGGACGGTTGACTGGAGGAAGCCCCCTGGTGAGGTGGCTGGGAACGCGCTTTTCAGTGCCGGCGATGCTACCCGCTGGCGTGAGGAGGGCCTCACGCGCATGCGCAGCGCGCTCCCTGGCATGCGCACGGTTGCGGACGTGTGTGCGCTGTGGGCGTGGCTCGCTGCTGTCGACATGGTGCGCAGCACACGCACGGTCGACCATGCCTGCCTGGTGGCGTACGCTTCCGCGGCTCCGGCGCGCGCGCCGCATGTGCTGGGGCAGCTTCGTGCGGCGCTGGCGTGCGGTGCGTACGAGGGGGGCGGTGCCTGGAGGGGGGTCCTGTGCCGCGCCCTCTTCCCAGGTGCGCCACCGCCAGTGACGTGGGGTGAGCCAGACCTGCTGTGTGTGCGGTGCACGCTCGACCCCCTCTACACCGCAGTGGCGGTCGTGCTCGCGGCGCTGCCCACTGCCTGGGTCGAGGCGGCGGCTGGTGGTGCTGCCCTCACGGTGCTCCGCCCGCTCCGCCAGTTCAGCCCCCTCCCCCAGGAGGGCGAGCGCGCTGCTGTGGTGGAGATCCTCCGCCTGGTCGGCTGGTAGCTGCCGGGTATCATCACGCCGGCTGGCTGGCGGCGTGGGCGGCCTGGCCTGCGCTCCACAGCTGCCCGACCTGCTCCCCAGCCTGCAGCTGCGGGGGGCGGCGTCGCGGGTGAGCCTCGGTGGGTGGGGTTTGCGCATGGCCCGGGCGTGGTGGGGAAGCTGACGTGCAAGCTGGCGGTGGCGCTTCAGTTGCGGGCGGTGGTGGACGAGCGGCGGGTGCAGCGGGCGGCCACAGTGGAAGCGCCTATCGCGCTGGACCACGGGCCGCACGGGGGCCCCCGCGCGTCTGACGTGCAGGTCTGCGCGGGGCTGCGCGGCCTGGAGGCGGCGGTGCCGGCGCTGTGGCGGGTGCCGCTCCTCAATGCCCGCAAGGAGCCCATCTGGCGGCTGTTGGTGAGTGGTTTCCACAAGCAGGCTGCGCTGGGTGTGCCTGAGTGCCCGTGCGGGTGGCGGTGCCGTGAGGAGGACGGGCCGCCGGCGACGGCGTGGCGCACTGCTTCTGGGGGTGCCCGGTGGCGGAAGCGGTGGTGGTGGCGGTTGCTGCTGCCCTTCCTGCCCCTACCCCGGTTGTCACATGCTGCCAGGTTTGGCTGCTACAGCCACCCCCTGGGGTGCGGCCAGGTGTGTGGGCGGTGGTGGCCGCGCTCGTGGTGGACGCAATGGAACGCGGCCGCTGCCACCTGTGGCGCATCACTCGCCCGCGTGATGGTGTGGTGCCCCCTGCTCGCTCGGTGGCGGTTGAGGCGGGCGGGGGCGCTGGCGACGATTGATTTGTGGGACGCGCTGGCGTCTTTTGCTGCGGGCGGCGTGGTGCCGCGAGGATGGGCGGGTGTGGTGGGCCCGACCCACCCCTTCGTTGGAGTGGTGGACGGCGGGCTCACTCTGAACAAGACATCCTAGGCCCCTGGGGGGGTCTGTGAGGGGAGGTGACGTCATACGCGTGCGCTGGCGGGTGTGTTGTGGTCGCTGAGTTGAGTGTTGCGGCGGGTGTGCTACCAGCCCCGCTTCCACTGGTTTGAGGGAGGGCTTTCTGGTCCCTTCATGGTTTTATACCTTGGGCCTATCCTCCGGCCACTGGAGGGGTTGGGTGTGGAGCCTGCACCGTGATGCTGCTTGCTTGGTGCCCGCTACGCCGTGGTTTGGTGCTGCCGTGGGCTACCTTTGTAGCTTTACCTTTCTTCGGTGGGCCTCGTGCCTGCTCTCTAAGTCCCTCTGGAGCTTTGGAACCGAACGTGTGACCGCCGGCAGTGGATTGTAAAACTCTCATCATCATCCCTACTCCCTCCCCTTCCTCCTCCCCTCCTCAATTTACTCCACCACCTGGAAGCTTATCTCCTCACACTCGTTGTCCTCCGCGTCCAAAATCTTGCTGCTGGCAGTGTTGCAAGTTGGGGCTAGTGAGGACTAGTGAGGGCTTGTGATACGTGCGCGCGCATGCCTGGGCGCCATGCGGTCATGCACATGCACCATGCATGCCCCCTCAACAAGTACATCGCTTACATGCATCTCTAATAGTGCCTGTTAGTAGCTGGAGAGGACGGGGGCCGTTGACGAGCCGCGGCAGTCCGATGTGCGAGAACCGATTCACACTTCCGGCTCGAGCTCGCGAGCCCAGCAGGCCTCCAGATGGTAGAGCGCCCGTCCCATGGCGTCGCATCGCCCCTGTGTGTGCCCCCTATCCTCCTAGGGCGACATATCGCGTGTCTTTGTGGCACTCCACACATACCGAAAAAACGTACAATTTGCATTTTTCAGTGCATACATCTTCCCCTGAAATGTACGTACATACGGCATATTGTACGGATATACGGATGTACGGTTGAACGCCTCCCCACAACCCTACACACATGCATGCACACACACACACACACATGCACACACACACTCACACACACATGCGCACGCACGCCCACGCTCTCCCTGTATCCCATCCACGGGCTCACGCTGAC
>VFSX01000366.1:124644-152144 GCA_016618255.1 Chlamydomonas sp. UWO 241 | reverse complement strand
CAATGCGGCGCTGCTGGTGACTAGGATCTCCGTGCCGCTGACGAGCGGGATAAAATACGACTGGCCTGGCTCCTGCTAGACTGTCCCTCGGTGGAAACTACAGGAGCGGCTTGCCCGGCGCTGCCATGGCTTGGCGAGTAGCCGCGGCGCTGCCGCGGCCCGTGCTGGGAGACGGCCCTTATCCTCCCCCCATGCAGGACGCCATGCGGCACCGATCTCGACGAGTTGATCGACGAGCGGAGGAGCTGGCGCCCGTCAATGCATGCTGGACATCGGTCAAGATGGCTGCTCGTGGGGCGAGCTACCATCAGGGCTTCAGCGGTGGTGACCGCCGAGGCAACAACAGAGTTTATCCGCTTCACCATCGCAGCGTTTGTCACCGCGCTCACCCTCGGGGGCACTCGTCTGCCGGTGACTGGCGTCGGCATTGGTCTTCAGGCAGCCTGCCATGACGACTCTGTTTGCCCAGGCCCCCCTGGAGGGTGGGACCTGGCCATGCATGACGCATGGGGCGCAGGCAGAGCCCCATGCATGGAGTTGGACAACCATGCACCATGCCAGGCGGGGACTTTTCTGCTTCAGCGCCGCCAGTCGGCACAGCCGGCGTGGTTGGCCTCAAAGGCCAGGAGGAGGACGGTCCTTTCCTATACGCTCCTTGCCAGACATATCCCTCAGGGACTTGTTTGGGTCTAAACTAGCCGGCGGGAGCGGTAGTCTAGACGGCAGGTAACCGGCTGGTGGCTATCGTCCTTCACAGGGCGGTGGCACTGGGACTAGTGTTGTCTTAGCTGGAATGCCATGTAACTGTAACTGTGTGTGCTAACAGGGGCAATTCATGATGTTGTCTACTTAGGGGGGGGGGGCATGCTGACAGGAACAATTTCCCCCCCCCCCCCCCCCCCCCTCATGCCAATCGGTCTCGCCCCACAGCCGCGGCCGAGCTCGGCCTCATCCGTCGCATCGTCCAGTTCCTGCAGCTCGTGATCGACACGGCGCCTCCGGGCAGCGAGCAAATTGCGGCAATCGAGGTGCGTTTTTGTGGGCGGCAGGGGGGGGAGGGGCACCCACGTGGCAGGCAGCAGCAATAGCGACTGGTTACAGATAGATAGATGGTAGATGACAGGCAGCTCGCGATCGACACGGCTCCTCCGGGCAGCGAGAAGATTGCGGCAATCGAGATGCGTGCGTGTGGGCGGCAGGGAGAGGGTGAGGGCGCACGTGCATGGCAGGCAGCCCTCCCTCATCCCCCCACCCTTGCACCCTCACACCCGCCAACCCGCACCCCACCCGCACCCTCGGCAGCGGGTTGTACACTCATCCCCCCCCCCCCCTCACCCTTACCCTTACACAGGCGATCCTGTGGTTCAGCGCCATCTTCTCCGCGCTGCTCGACAACGTCCCTTACGTGAGTGTACTGGCTGCGCGCGCGTGTGTGTGTGTGTGTGTGTGTGCATGTGTGTGTGTGTGTGCGTGCGTGCATGCATGTGTGTGTTTGCGTGCATGTGCATGTGCGTGCGAGCATGTGTGTGTGTGTGACGTGTGTGTGTGTGTGTGTGTGTGTGTGTGTGTGTGAAGAAAGGGGGCGTGATGAGCATGGGTGTTGGCAGTTTACAGCTCACAGCACCCTCAGGGCATGGGATGAGGGTGCTGCCTCCAGCTGCCTCCCACCTGCCACCCACCTGCCGCCCACCTGCCTCTCACCTGCAGCGCACCTGCCACCCACCTGCCTCCCACCTGCCTCTCACCTGCAGCGCACCTGCCACCCACCTGCCTCCCATCTGCCTCCCACATGCCGCGCACCTGCCGCCCACCTGCCTCCCACCTGCCGCCCACCTGCCGCCACAGGTCATCACGATGCTCCCCGTGATTGAGCAGCTCGCGGCGCTGCGCCCGGAGCTCGACCTCCGCATCATGGCATGGAGCCTCGCGTTCGGCGCGTGCCTCGGTGGTAAGTGTGGGATTAAGGGTAACGGGGTGTAGGGGTGTAGGGTTTAAGGGTTTAAGGGGTTGAGGTAAAGGGTTCCGACGTGTTCGTCGCGTGCGTCGGTGGTAATTGTGGGGTTAAGGGTTTAGGGTTTTGTGCGCGCGCACTGGAGGGTGTGTTCCTCCCCACGATGCACGCCCAAACGCACACCAGTGGTGTCATTTAGGAAACCAAGAATGTCCTGATTGCCCCCGCAACACGCCGAGTTGCCCCCGCAGGAGGCGTTTTTTGCGGAAAGTGTGAAAACCGTCAGATTTCACACTTTCCGGAGCGAAATTCCCCCGATTTGCCCCCGCAGTTTCTCCTTTATTCCCCGGTTTGCCCCCGCAGCCTCCGCAGCGGAGGCTGCGGGGGCTGCGGGGGCTGCGGAGGCTGCGAGGGCTGCGGGGGCGCCAATGACACCACTGACGCACACGCAACCAACGCCCAATGCAGGCAATGCGACGATGATCGGCGCGAGCGCAAACATCGTCACGGTGGGTGGACTTGGGGCGGGGCGGGGCATGTTTTCGGAGGGGATCGGGATTGGGTTTGGGACTCAGAGTTTTGAGGCTTAGTGAGCTCTAACTGGTCCCTGCCCCTGCACGCGACGACCGGCGCAAGCGCCAGTGTTTTTCCGTGAATTTCATTTCATAATTCCACAGTGTTGACCGTGTTGACCGTTGCACCCCTGTTGACCGCTTGCCCTCACATGTAGTTCATTTGAAAACTCCTGATGAGCTCTGTCTGGCGGGCTTGTCAGAATACCAATCCACTAAATGGTTCACGCTGTGCTCAGGGTCAAAGTAGAGCCGGAATACAGTCAAATGTGCAGAGCCGAAAAATAAATCACTGGCGAGCGCCAACATGCACCGCAAACCTCCAAACCTTGATCCGTGACCCTTAACCCTAACCCCGCTACCCTGACCCCCCCCTCCCCAGTTCTACCGCCGGGAATCACACACAAAAAGGCGGGACTTTGCCCCAGAAAGTGTGAAATCCACGATTTTGCTAGCACTAGTAAGAAATTGATTCACCAGAATCCACGATTTTGCTAGCACTAGTCAGAAATTGATTCACTCGAATCTATCCAGGAAGCACTGACCCTGAACCCCCCCCCCCCCCCCTCCTCCCCCTCCCCCAGGTGGGCCTCGCCGCCGAGCGCGGCTACCCGATCACGTTTGGGTACTGGCTCAAGACGGGCGTGCCCACGACGATCATGGCCGTCGCCGCGGCAAACATCTACCTGATTGCACGCTACGGCTTCGCGTGAGCCCGCCCTCGCTCTCTCTCCCCCGATATCTATGTCTAGAGAGATAGAGGCGCGCATGCCCACGACGATCATGGCCGTTGCCACGGGCAACATCTACCTGGTTGCGCGCTACGGCTTCGCGTGAAGCCCCCCCCCCCCATCACTCTCTCCCCCCCTCACTCTCTTTCTGGAGAGAGAGAAAGAGAGAGACGGGCGTACCCCACCCGACCCCCCAAATCTGGCGTCGATGCCGCCAGTGTCCTTACCAAAGCTCCCACACCCACATTTTCCATGCACAGAGTGCTGTCCCACGGGCGCTCCACTCTCAAGGATAAACCCGCCAATCACCCCCCCCCCCCCTGATAATTTCGTTTACAACAACTCAAAGAGCGGTGTGCACTGCCTCACGGCGTGCGCTCCCCTTGTAACGAAACAGCTTTAGCAGGGCCGCCCCCCCCCCCCCTTCCCGGATAGTTTCTGATAGCTTCTTACAACTCACAGAGTGCTGTGTGCCCCGCCCTAGGCGTGCGCTCTACTCGCAAAGAAAAGGCTCGAGCACCGCCAATGGTTTCCTCGCACAATGAGACGCCACACAAACACTTTCTTCGTGTAGCTCTGCACACGCTCTGCACCTTCAAAATGCGATAGAGGTCGGCCCATTTGATGACCACCCATTTAATGTAAGTCCCAACCCTGCAGCGATGACAGTACTTAGTTTGGTAGGGTTGTTTTCCAACCTAACGTGCTGAAAGAAAAATGCGATGGCAGCCATTTGTTGGCCCGATCCCTTTGTTTGCTGCCCGGAGAGTTAGCCCATCTCCAGAGGAAGTTAGGTGGAGTGGGCATGTCGCTGCCCTGTTGCCCTGCGCATTGCACCACCGCATTCTGCTGGTGTACTTTATGCCACGCTGCTGATGCCCTGATTTGCCCCGGTGTGGTGCAATGGACATTCTTCGTAGTGTTAAGTAGGGGCGACAACACGCCTGTGATCCATCAAACCATTCAGTGCAGGATGAGGGCCTGAGCCACCTTCAATCTTGGCGCTCCCCTGAGGCCCAATCTTAAAAACAGGTCTTGTAATCCATGCCACGCTTCAGGCCACTACATTTGACATGCACAGGCCCCGCCGTGTCCAGATCAACTCCGGCGGCTGCTGCCTGCCTGCCTGGTAGCCGCACGCACGCACGCTGCCTATCTCACGCTGCCGCGCTGTATCGCACGGCCTGCTGCCTGATGTAAGCCACACACACGCAAGCATGCATGTTGCTAGCAACAAGCATGCTGCCTGCTGGCTGTTAGCTGCACGCACGCACACCGCTTCACAGCTACACAGCGCGCTCCCTGCTGGCTGTCAGCTGCACGCACGCACGCACGTTGCCTGCAGCAGTCTGCCTGCTGGCTCAGCCTGGCTGTTAGCCACACACACACGCACGCTGCCTAGCTGCCTGGCTGCAGCGCGCTGCCTGCTGGCGGCATGCACGCACACGCTGCATAGCTGCGCAGCTCACACTGCTCAGCTGCTTACCTGCATCGCGCCGTCTGCTAGGTGCTAGCCAAGCTGCCGAGCTACAGCACACTGCCTGCTAGCGGTCTGCCTAGCACGCCGCCTGCGCGGGAGCACTAGTGCAGCCCGCTGTAACAGTGTGAGCGGGTGTCAGGGGGCGCAGCCGCACACAAGCACGCGTTGCCTTTCTATATACGCACACACACACACACTGCCTAGCTGCACGCACACTGCATGCTGCATGTTAGCTGTCAGCCGCCACCAGGCTCATAGCGGGCCGTGGCTCTGAAGGCCAGATGGCGCGCGACGGGATCGTGCGCGGCGCACTGCGCGACGCCTCCTACTTGGGGTCCAAGCGGCATGTGAGGCGGCTGTTCAGTGACTGCTATGGTTCCGAGGAGACGGCGGTGGCGGCGGCGGCTGTGCGGGTTGCTGCCGCCGCCGTGGAAAGCGTCAGCCTGCCCGTCTGCCTGGCTATGAATCTCGTGCGCTTTGTGCACGACGTCTCTGGCCGGGATAGGCCGGCTGGTGGCGGGGTCGTGTCCGCGTCGTTCCTCAACGCCAAGCCTGCCGTCGGGGGCATTGGTGTGGAGCCGCACCGGGGCGGCGTGCTACGTGTGCTCTTTACCGTGGCGTCTGACGCTGTGGCCGACACCGTCGTGCGCTCCCGCCGCAACCTGCGCGACGTGGACCCGTCGGCTGCTGTCTTCGACGTCCTCAGTGACCGCGAGGAGGCGCAGCACCGGGCGCTGTGGCCCGCTTTCCTCGCAGCCAACGCTGCGGGGAAGCGGGCGCAGTTCCACCGCGCGCGCCTCGTCGTTGACGGCGAGCGGGTGCCTGCACCTGCTTGCTAGATGGCATTCCCTCTCGGGGTGTTTTTGAAGGGGAGGTGGCGCCACACGCGTGCGGGTGCGGTGTGGTCGCTGAGTAGAGTGCTGCGGCGGGTGTGCTACTAGCCCCGCTTCCGGTGGTCTGGGGGAGGGCTTTTTGGTCCCTTCATGGTTTTATACCTTGGGTCCGCCCTCTGGCCATTTGAGGGGCTGGGTGTGCAGCCTGCACAGTGGTGCTGCTTGCTTGGCGCCCGCCACCAAGTGTGGATGGCGTTACCGTGGGCTACTTGTAGCTTGACCTTTTGTGGGCCTTGAGCCTTGTTTCTCTAAGTCCCACTGGAGCTTTGGAACCGTACGTGTGACCGCCAGAAGTGGATTGTAAAACTCTCATCATCATGTCAGCCAAGCTACGTGCCCCCAGATCATGCGCCGAGTTTGGCGCCAGGTGGAGACAGGTCCTCGCACACGCAATGCCAGGATCTCACGCGCCTTGCGTCGCTTATGTATGCATACAGACGTTGTTTAATGCCCCCGGGCGTGGCCTAGACATTTTCAGTCCTCACTCACACCTGACTCAAACCCCAGCGCGCAGCAGCCTCGCGCGCCCCCAAACTCGCGCAGCTTATGGATGGGAATATAGATGAGTGCTTGCCGCGAGGGCGTCATTTGAGGTGGCCCCTAGCCCGCACTCTGTGTGTGTGGAAGCGTCCCTGAAAAAAAAAACTCCCAAACCCTTTACTCTGCAGCATTCCCATTCCACCGCCTCGCGCCCACTCCTCCCTGCACCCCGCCGCCCGCGTGAATCCGTCACTGCGAATCACCCCATGGCGTAGCCGGTTGCTCGGAGGTCAAAAACAGTGGCCGCTCCTCCGTGGGGAGGCTGGGGAGGCAACGACAAACCTGACACGACTCGATAACGGCACGCGTGGGTGAGGAGAGGCTCCTGGGGGCTGGTCGCAGCACAGGGGAGGGCTCCATGCGCCATGCGCCATGCCATGCACACACGCGCATGGACTGGCACGCTGCCGCACAGCCTGATAAAACGCTGTGTGGCAGCGTGCCAGTCCATGCACGTGCCTATGCCTTCTCGTCGACTGCCTCGCCCACGCACTGCCACCCCGTCCCTCGTGCACAGATGGCGTCCGGCAGCGCGCTGGGCGTGACCTGCTAGTCGCTGCTCTGATGGTGAGCAGGCCACGCGTCCACCCGCACGTCTGCAGTGCTGGCCCGTGCATTGGACCTAGACCTCGGCTTCCGGGAGTGTGTGACGCGAGTGGGCTGGTGTGTTCTGGACGGCAGGGCGCACGGGGCCCGCAGTGCCCATCTGCTGCAGCATATGCATTCGCTGCTCCACTCGTGCCCCATCCCTCCCATTTCATCTGTTGGTGCGTTTGTGTGCGCGTACGCACCCTGGTGACCTGAAGGCCAGATGTCAGTGTCCATTCACCAACCGCCACCCCTGCCCGTCGCACCTGCCCCATCGCCAGGCACTCCCCTAGCGCGGTGCTAGCAGCGAGCCGGGCAGCTCCACCCTCGCCTCCATGGAGCTGGCGGAGGAGAAGTGTGGGCTGGAGCTGCTGTGCGCCGCGGCTGAAGTGGTGGCACAGGACGCGGAGCCAGTGGTGCCGGCACAGGACGCGGAGTCAGAGGGGTGAGTAGCGAGCCCACCCTGAGTGCTTGGCTGACCCGACTGACTGGCCGATTGCATGGGCACAGACCAGGACCAGGACCGCCTGCACGCCGCGTGCGGTCACCGCCCCCGCGGGCATAAATTCAGCTCCGATGTCCACAAGCATGCGCACGCATGCTGCCCTTCTGCAGCCGCATCCACGATGCAGCACGCATCGGGGGTACCCCGCACCCCACGGTGATGCATCTCCCTCATCTCCAGGCGCCTCATCCCTCCATGCTGCACCTCCCTCCTCTCCAGGCCCCTCGATGCACCTCCCACCTCTCCAGGACTCTCGATGCACCTCCCTCCTCTCCAGGCGCCTCACCCCCCCATGGTGCACCTCCCTCCTCTCCAGGCGCCTCACTCCTCCATGGTGCACTTCCCTCCTCTCCAGGCCCCTCACCCCTCCATTGTGCACCTCCTTCTCTCCAGGCCCCTCGATGCACCTCCCTCTTCTCCAGGCCCCTCGATGATGCACCCTCCTCTCTGAGCCCTAAGTTATTTACCCTGAACCCTAAACATTGAACCCTAATCCCTTGAGCCTGAACCCTAAACCCCTAACCCTCTCCAGGCGCGCGTCGGCCGAGTCGGGTGGTGGGGCGCAGAAGAGGCCAAGGGAGCAGTCATCACGCTTCATCGGCGTCTGCTGGGACAAGGCCGGCTCCTCGTGGCGCGCGCAGATGAAGGACCCGCAGACAAAGCACACCCGGCGTATTGGGTCCTACGCCTCCGAGGAGGACGCCGCCAGGGCGTACGACCACGCGGCTGTGCAGGCGCGCGGACCGGATGTTGAGCGCAACTTCCCTGACGAGGCCATCAGGCAGTCGTCATCGAGCGAGGGTGAGGAGGAGCAGCGCGGCAACCGGGTGTCTCGCTACCTCGGTGTCTCCTGGAGCAACTCCAAGTCGGCGTGGCTCGTGCGGCTGTGGGACCCTCGGATCGCGAGCCAGCGGCAGATTGGGAGCTATGCCTCCGAGAAGGACGCAGGTCGGGCGTACGACTACGCGGCTGTGCGGGCGCACGGGCCAGGCACCAAGCTGAACTTCCCGGGCGAGATCATCAGAGAGCCACCTGAGACCCTGGGCGAGGGTCGGAAGAAGCAGCAAACAACTTCGCGCTACCTCGGCGTCCGCTGGCACAAGGGCAACTCCGTCTGGTTCGTGGAGCTGCACGACCGACGGACCAAGCACCAGCGCCGTCGGCACATTGGCAGCTTTGCTTCCGAGGAGGACGCAGCACGTGCGTACGACCACGCGGCTGTGCGGGCGTACGGACCGGGTGCAAAGCGCAACTTCCCGGGCGAGGACCTCAGTGAGCTGCCTTGATGGACCAGCATCGGGGATCTTTGCCCAGGTTCCTTTGGGTTCCTTTGGGCCCACGACGGTGGCAGTCGTCCAGAACGCGCGAGCGCTGGGTGGTGGTACCCAGTCTGGCGTGGCGGCGGTCTGCCTCGCGCCTGTGCCTCCGCCCTTCCTTCCCCCCCTGCCCCGTGATACAATCAGTAGTCTAGTCTAGAGAAGCAGCGACCGCGCACCCTTGCTTGTGTGTGGGGCCGTGGCAGTGATAAATACGAGGCTTCCTGTGGTAGTCTTTGCTGGAAAGCCGATGTAACTGTAACTGTTCCTGTGTTTCGAGTCTCTCCTGGCGACCCCTTTTACCCTTGTAGGGTCTCCATGAGAGTGCTACACTAGTTATCTCTAGTGTGTTTGAGCGTGTTACGCACCTACTTGGGGTGCGTGTTATGTCTGGGATGCACAGTCCGTGCAGCGTGCGTGTCAACCGCCATTTGACACTTATCTGTATCCTTGCAAGCGCCGAGAGCCTGGTGGTGATGGCTATCTGAGAGAGCGCGTCGCCGCAAAGGCTGGCCACACGTGCGCACAACGTTAACGTACACTGTACAAGCAGCCTGACCCCTCTTGCCTGCTGAAAACCACTCATGTTGCAGACAAGTCAAGACATACTGACCCGACATGTGCGAACTCTGCACTGTAGACTAGACACTGGTTGGGCACCCCCTCGTCGACATCGACGAAGACGTCTCCTCCCTTGCCCCGCCCGCCCCCCCTCCCCCCCCTATAAGTCGGGACCATGGGCGTGGGGATTGGGACCGAATCTGAAGGTGCACTGAGGTGTGCACTGTTTTTTGGATGTCGATCATCCGGCTATGGAACCTGCTAGGTCTGCAAGCGAGCCAATTGCTGCAAGCACGGAGACCCCGATCACTGTGCTATGCGCGAGTTGTGGTGATGAGTTCAAACACTGTGAGCTGTGGCACACACATCTGAGATGCATCTCATATGGTGCTGTGGGGACCAGAACTCGACAAAAACCCAAAGAGCATTCGCTGCGATGGCCGTCTTACAGCTCGAGCATGCGTGCGTCAGTACTGCTGACACCAAGGGGTGCAAGAAACCAAACCATGCGAGGGCGCATGTACTCACAACCGCTGGCTGCTCAACGCGTTATGTACGAGCCTTGTCGTCAACCGCCACCCCTCGGGCTTCCTGCCGCCCTTGACCGGCGCGTGCGCCGTCGCTCCCAGTCCCAATCCTGACATGCGTGCTCTTCCGTACCCCCTCCCATCCCACGATGCAAGCGGGACTGCGGTGCTGCGCCTCACGCCCCGGGGTCACCTTATAATACCTAATGCGTACGTGTAAAACCTGGAAAACCAAGCGGGGCTGCGGTGCTGCGCCTCCGTCGGGTTTACACGTCCTGGCTTCAAGTCTTTGCGGCTGCTCTTATGATGAAAGAAGGGGCCAGGCTACCGATCTTGGCCGCAGCGCCGGCCGCACCCGCCGCCAGCCTTTGGATTGCCCGCCCCCAACGGGCGTGCGCCTCTGCTCTCGCGGTGGCTCCCACGCCGCTGCCCCAAGTCCCCTAGCCCTGCTGAGTCTCTCAGTTGAGTCCCACAATGCGCGCAAATGTGTTGATGGCGTGCCCCCAGTTGCCTTCCTACGCCGCCGCGCCAGTGGGCACCGCCACCAGACGCTATCGCATCAGCCGCTCGCCTTCTCGATCCACTTCGCCGCCTTGCCCCCGCACACGTGCTTGTGCACCTTGTACGCCGCCACCTGGCACTCACGGCTGCAGTACCGCATTTTGCACGCACCGCACTTCTTTGCCGGCAGACTCGCCTCGCTGTCGCCTGCTGCATTGAGGCAGCGCGGGTTGGAGCAGCCAGCAGCCTTGTACAGCGACGACCAGCCAGGCAGGTTCATGCGGGCGTAGTCCGCGCCCGCCTGAAGTGGCACGACACCAGTCTCTTGGCCAGCCAGCTCGGCCAGCTGCAGCCAGCGCCCCAGCATCTGCGCAAACGGCTTCCCGCTGCCAGACTGCAGCTGCTAGTGGCGCACGCCGGCTTGTTTGACCCATGGGTTGGCCATGAGGTGCCGGAAGAGCACGTGCGCCTGGGGCCCCTGTGTCCCGTGCTCGCTGTTCTCCATGCAGAAGGCAAGGCCCACAAGCATGCGCACCACCTCGTCGTAGCGGTCGCCCGGAGTGCCGCCGCCAAACGTGGTGATCGAGCTGGCAAACGCGTCCATGACGTCAACAAGAGGCGGCAGCATCGCCCATGCCATCACCGCCGTCGCCTCGGCGAGCAGTGGGGCCTTTCCCAGCAAGCGGCTCTCCGTGTTGATCGCCCCATCGAAGAGCATCTTGTGAGCGAGGACGACCGACTTGTTGAGCATGCTCCCGACCGCCCGGCACGCATCGTGACGCACGCGTGGCACGAGCCGCATAAGCACCCGCCTCCGCAGCTCTCAGGGGTCAGCATGGCGCTGGGCGTGGCGTCGGTCGCGAGGCTGTTCAGCCACACTCCGCGCGTTACCATCGCTGTTAGCAGCTTGCGCAGCGTAACGGCCAGTGACAGCATGGGCGGGCTGCCGGTGGTGAGGCTGCCGTGACCGATGCACTTGGCGAGCACCAGCATGCAGCCGCCGAGGTTGTCGACCAGGGCCTGCGGGTTGGCAGGCTGACTGGGTTGCACCGCCACGGTGCGCCTGATGGTAGACTCCATGCACGTGGCAAGGCCTAGGCCCATCAGGTGGTCGCGAGTCTTGCTAGGGTCGTACGCACCCTTGGGCAGGCCTGCGCAGGCACGAGGAGGCGTCGTTCTGATGTCAGAGAAACAGTTCAAGGCCAAAAACATCAATGAGGCAGGCAGGCAGGCAGGCAGGCAGGCAGGCAGGCAGGCGGGCGGGCGGGCGGGCGGCCAGGCAGGCACAGGACGTCAGGAAACGCGCGCCCGTGTGGTGGCCTAGACCTGTAGCAGCTATATGGACAGAGGTCCCTAGTTTGTTTGGTCGGCCCTCCTCATAACTACGCCCTGAGGGAGCGTCTTATAAACTGTAAACTGTCAACCGCGCGCCCGTGCAAGGTGCTGTGCCGTCGGCATCGCTACTTACGCTCCAGTGCGGCTGGCTCGATCATCTCGTTCAGCAGCGTGCTCGACGCTGAAGAGTGGCGCTCGAACACGTTGGTTTTCGAGCTCCTTGACCACGGCACCACGCCCATAAGGGGCACCTGACCAAGGCCGGCAGGGTCGCTGAGCGTGGCCTTGGCCGACAGCACGCACGCGCCAATCCTGTAAGCAAGCTCCTGCAAGCAGATTTTGCACAGGTTCTCAGTGGAACAGGACAGCGCGGTGGGCACACCCTGACGACGCAGGTGAGGGAACCCGCAAAGGCGGCGCAAGAGCAGCGCCTGCACGGAAGACTCCACCTGTCCCCACCAGCACCCACCTGCACGGACGGCTCCAATGACGTGGGAAGCTGGCCCGGCAGCAGCAGCCACAGTGCGTACAAGGCAACGCAGGCATCAGCACGTAGCTGCAGACTTGGGCGAGCTCGGACATCGGGGACTGGTGCTTGGCGCGCTCGCGGTCGAGGGCAGCGACGCACTGAGTCACCTCAGTCAGGATGAGCAGCAGCGATGCGATGGACGTGCGGCCGGGCTTGCGCGCAGCGCCAAGCTGTAGAGGAAGGCAAGGAGGGCGGGAAGGCGTGCAGCGTGAGGGCCTCAGTTGCTGCCCCTGCCGGCCGGCGGTACTGGTAGGCTGGCGCGCTGCGTGGCCTTGTGGGCTCTACTAGTAGAGCTCTCCTAGACGTGCAGTCGAGGCCTTAACTCACGCCCTGGGGTCCTCCGGGCGCGTACATGTAAAAACTGTAAAAAAAAATGCCAGCCCCCGGCATGCCCGGCAGCGAGCACCCACACTTACCAGGTGGATGATGGTGACGTGGTTGCCAAGTTCCTCCACCACGCGGAATGCACGGTGCTCCTCGTCCGTGTCGCACTGGGCCGCCAGAGCAAAGTCAATGGGCTTCAGCTTGTGCAGGCCCAGGTTGACGCCCATTGTCTCGTACAGCGAGCAGCCCAGATTCGCACACAGCCTCAGCAGCCGCATCGTCGCAAACTCGCCAATCTTGCCACCGTCGATGAGTGCCTGGGAAGTGGACAGGCGGGAAGAGATGAAGGGGTGTGATGTTAGGAGGAGAAGGGGGCAGCACAGCACAGCACAGCACAGCACAGCACAGCACAGCACAGCACAGCACAGCACAGCACAGCACAGCACAGCACAGCACAGCACAGCACAGCACAGCACAGCACAGCACAGCACAGCACAGCACAGCACAGCACAGCACAGCACAGCACAGCACAGCACAGCGCAGCGCAGCGCAGCCAGCCATCGTCATCAGCGCAGCGCAGCGTAGCCAGTCACCGTCATCAGTGCTGAAGGTGCGCAGCGCAGCGCAGCGCAGCGCAGCACAGCACAGCGCAGCGCACCTTCAGCACTGACGACGGCGGCTTGCCGCTGATGACCGGCCCGACAGAGGAGAACTCAGCTCCAACGCACCCGCCGTACGCGCTGGTGATGGGCGAGGTGGCCAGCGAGCGCACGTCAATGCCCTCTCGCGCGAGCGTGGCGGCGCCCAGCTGCGTGGCGACCCCACATGCGTACTGGATGGCGCTGCTGCCAGTAGCGCTGTGCACGCGGCCCTCAAGCAGCGTGACCAGGCGAACACAGGCCAGGTACAGCCCGCTCTCACTCAGGGCATCAGCCTTCATGGCCATGCAGAGGTCTGTCGCAGGCGTCAAAGGCTGTCCGCTGGGGCTGCCAATCTCTGCGCAGCATCAGAGCGAGGGTGTTGCAAGGGTCAGGCATGCTGCATGGGCAGGAATTGCTTGGCAGGCAGACTTGCGTGCACGCGCACAAACGGACGCGCCCAGCCATGCTTCGATGAACATCGAGTAGAGGCGCAGCCCAGTCGCCCAGCCCTCGCTGCCGTGCGACTCCTTGAATACTGTGAGCAACAGCTGGTTGATGGGAGCTGGCAGTTCACGCACTGTTGAGGCCGGCATAACGAGCTGCCTCTCTGGTGCGGCACGCAGCAGGTCTCCCATGCCCGCCAGCGCAGAGTGCAGCCCCTGCTGGGCGATCTCGTCCACAACAAAGCAGGTTGCGGAAGTGCCTCTGCTCGCATGCGCCTTTGCAGTTGTGCAGAACGTTGTAAGGACAACGGGCAGCAAGCGGCCAAACAGCTCGACCTCCTTGTTCTCTTTGGCAGAGGGCGCGCCGCGTGCCAGTTTCACAAGAGAAGTGGACGCCCGGTGGACGACGTCACGGTTCGGCAGAGAGGGGGTCGCCATGTCGGACGGCTCTCGCCTGCAGCAGGGATAAAAGGCAAGAATAGATAGAGGCTCAGCTGCACGACACGACACCACTTGGGCATGCACCCCTCCGCCTTCTGGCGATGCATGTGCGTGCTGCCATGCATGCCTTGCATGGGTCGTGCGACGCCTTCATGCAGGGGTAGCTCACATCAGCGCATGGGCATCAAAATAAACTCCTTCAAGGCACAGGAGGCCCGGCAAGCGGTGCATGCGTCAGGGCAGCGCACGCACGAGGTGAGAGAGGGAGCCGCCGCATGGCGAGCGTGCGTCTCAATCAGCTTGCACATGCGATCCCCCTCCCCCCCACCTTGCCGTTTCTCGCTCGCGTAAGGTGTTAGCGACGCCTGGGTCCCGTGTCGCGGAGGCGGACAGCGAAGCGAGGGGAAAGAACGCCAAGTTTAAACTCTGCAAATCGAGCTTGCACGCGCTCACTCCTCCTCTCTAACGGCTCTGTATCAGCAGCAGCGACGAATCCCGTTGATGACCGCGACTGAGCGCGTCTGGTGGGAGACGGCGTATGGGCAAGGTGTGGATGGAATGTGTGGGGGCGATTCTCTCACCAGCTTTTGGCGCTTCCAATCCAAACTGCAGCTAGTTTCATTTGATACAGTACTGCACGTGTTTATATAGCCCTGAGATAGCCCCGAGATCAAGCCGTGGGGACCAATCGGCGAGCACGAACCCGACTCGCGCACTCCGACGGCCGTGCCGCCTTTGCCGTCTTGTAGCTCTCAGGAGACCAGCGTGTCACGAGGGATGCAGTGCAAGGTACCCAAGTGTGAAGTGTGCTAGCGCTTGGACTGCCTGTCCCCGCCCGGCGTTTGTGCCGTCGTCCCATTTCCCATGATGGCATGCGTGTCGTCCGTGAAGTGCGGCATTCTGGTGCTGCAACTCCGTCGTCCTAGCCAGGCGCAAGCCATATGCGCTGTCAGAGGCGACAGCAGCAGACGCACATCATTGTCCTCGTCAGCAGCCAGCCTTCTCGATCCAGTCGGCTGCCTTGCCCCCACACACGGGCTTGTGCACCGTGTACGCTGCCTCCTGGCACTTGCTGCTGCAGTTATTCAGCCTGCAAATGCTGCACTTCATCATCCGCAGGCATGCCTCGCTGTCGCCCGCCGCGTTGAGGCAGTGCGGGTTGCAGCACCTGGCCAATGGGGGATTAGGGGCGCGGCGCAGGATTGATAAAGAAGGATCAAGTTGGGCAACCTGTCGGTGGAGTCTCCCCGGCGTCCCTCGTGAGGGGCGATGACAGATTGACGCGAGCACTGCACATGAGCGTGCGCACCCGGCGGCTTTCCGCAGTGGAGAGTCCGCAGGAAGCCGCAGAAGTGCGTAGTCGGCCCCAGAAGCCCCCGTGGCGCCAGCTGGGCAAAGCTCGGCAAGCCAGCGACGCATCAAGTTGGCCACACTGTTGTCCGTGGGGTCCGACGTCCAACGCGTAGAGAGGCTCACGCATGCCTGCGCGGGGCGCACGGGTTGGGGCAGCATCGGCACAAGCCCTCAGAAGTAGGCACGCTTGAGCGTGTGTGCGTCTGTGTGCGTGAGGCAAGCAGCGCTGAACGGTCACCCCAGAACGGTTGCCATAAAGCACCCCAGCACTGAACTCTGGATCACAGTCGTACTCAGCAGAGGTCGTTCTTGGTGCATGCGTGCGCTCATGTAACAAACTGGGTAGGTGTGCGAGCGCGGGAGCGAGCGGGCGAGCAAGCAAGACAGGCAGAAAGCACCACTTGCATGAAACGCGGGTGTCTCGCCGCGAGGTGACTCAGCAGAACACGTCCCTCGGGGCCGAGCAGCACCGGTAGCTCGTCAGTGGGGCACGTCAGGCTCCGCGTGGCGCCGTCCATCTCTGCGGTGCGGTGGTGGGGATGTGAAACTGGGCAGGGGTCTCTCTCAGTCGGACGCCCAAAGCTGGGCAGCCAGGCGGGCTCCTTTCAGCAAACAAAAGGTGTGCATAGTTAACCGCGTGTACTGAAGCAAACTCAGAAAGCTGAACTGAAACCACCTGCTGCAAGGCCCACGAGCAGGTCCACAGCCTGCCTGTAGCGGCCCTCAGGGTCCTCGCCGCCAAACAGCGCGAGCGAGCCGGTGAAGGCGTCCATGCAGTCGAGCAGGCGAGGCAGCAGCGTCCAGGCGAGCGCGGCTGCTGTCTGGCTGCGCAGCGGCACGGCGGCGCCCGACAGGAAGGGGAAGGAGGGGTTGTACGAGACTTGATGCGCCAGCAAGGTGGCTGCAAAGAGCATGCTGCCGATGGAGACGGAAGCAGTGGTAAGGCGGCCGGCGCGCATCGCAACGCACCCAGGGCACGCGCACTGAGAGTGATGGTGCGCTGCGCTGCCGCCCATGCTCTCTGTCGTCATCAGATGGCTGGGCGTGGCGCCAGTTGCGAGGCTGTTGAGCCACGTGCTACTTGTGACCATCGCTGTGAGCAGCTTACGTAGCGTTACGGCCAGAGACAGCATGGGCAAGCTGCCGGTTGTGAGGCTGCCGTGGCCGGTGCACTTGGCGAGCACCATCATGCAGCCCCTGATGTCGTTGACCAAGAACTCGGGGTGGTTGAACGGGCTGGGCGTATTGGCCACACCACGCCTGACTCCGGCCTCCATGCGTGAGACAAGGCCGAGGCCCATCAGGTGATTGAGCGTCTTGCTGGGGTTGAACGCGACCTTGGGCAGGCCTGCGAGGCGGGTACGGAGCGTACCAAGCACCGTTCACAGGCGGGCATGCTCAGCTGAGCTCTGCAGAGCGACAGGACAAGAAGCTTCCATGCACGTGCAAAATGTCAAGCTTGCGGATGGACCACTCACGCTCTGGCGCAGCCGGCTCGAGCAGCTCGATCAGCAGCGTCATTGACGCCGACAAGCTCCTCGTTTTTGTGACATATAGCGGGGCCCAGGGCACGACACCTGTCAAAGGCAGCTGCATGCGGTCGCCGAGGCTGCCCCTGGCTTCCAGCACGCATGCGCCGATCTGGTACGCAAGCTTCTGCACACGGACGGTTGCACATCAGTTTGGGAGATAAACAAGTCAGGGTAGAAGCCGTGTGCAGCGCTGGACTATGGGCCAACTAAGCGGACGGCTCATGAACATGATATCAGAGCGTGCACAAAACGCACCACCACAACCATCGTCATATCATATCAAAAACGCCATCCCACCTAGCTAGGTGGGATGGCGCCGCCGCTGCAGGTATGCACGGTGACAGAGCGCAACCCACCTGCACGGACGGCTCAGATGGCATGGCAGCTGCCCCAGCAGGAGGAGCAGCCACAGCGCGTACATCGCAACGACGCAGCACACCAGCGTGGAGTGGCACTGCAGTCATAGACGATGGGCGGGTGCATGCGGTGCCGAATCAGGCGCAGGCAGAGAAGCAGCACAGAGGCCCAGCCCATGCAGCGGGGAACATGCGTGCACATGGCGCCTGACGTCAGACATGACATCACATGACATCACAGCGTAGCAAAGCAGCAGTTGCGCATATCAGCGCAACATACATGACGCATGGCTCATGCACTGAAAGGCACCTCCACGGCGAGATCGGACGAAAGGGCGGCGAGCTGGTGCTTTGCGCGCTCGCGGTCGAGGGCAGCAACGCCCCGAGTCGCCTCGGTCAGTACCAGCAGCAGCGATGCGGTGGACGTGCGGCCGGGCTTGCACGCGGCTCCGAGCTGTGGGGGGAAGGCGAGGAGGCAAAGGGGGGCAGTCACGCCAGAAACTGGTCCCTGCCCCGGCAAGCTCGGGAGGGGCAGCAGAGCGCGTCAATGGTTGCCAGGCAGGAGGAGGCCATGCACTCACTCACCGGCAGCACCATCGCGCGCACACGCGCATCGCGATTCCCAAGCTCACCAAGCGCTTGCGATGCGCGACAGCTCTCGTCCGGATCGCCCAGGGCCACCAGGGCAAAGTCGATCGGCTGCGATCAAGGGGTGGGGAGAGGGTGTTGGAAGAGCTTGGCACAAGCGATTGGCGCAACGCAGGCAGCAGGCAGCACGCCACAGTACATTTGAGCACCACCTTGCCCATGTCCACCCGCTGTGCCAGACCCAGGTCCACGCCCAGCTTCTTATGCAGGCTGCTCCGCAGCTCTACGCACAGACGCAGCAGCCGTCGAAACACGAACTCGCCAACCTCTCCGCCTTCGACGAGTACCTGGGTGAGGGTGGGTAGGAGATGGAACAGTAAGGAGATGTCATGGGAGATTAATGGGCGGGGATGGAGGATGAAGCACAGCACAGCACAGCACAGCACAACATAGTACCTTGAGTCCTGGCGACGGCGGCTTGCCGCTGATAATCGGCCCGATGTTGCCTAGCTCCATGCTTGAGGCAAAGCCCAGCTCGCTCGACACAGGCGATGCCTCAACCGAGTTAGTGACAATGCACTCGACCGCAAACGTGGCAGAGCCCAGCAAGGCGGCGGTGATGCAAGCGAATTTTATCCATGGCGCTGACGGATCGTGCTTGCAGCCTGAGGCTGCGCGGCCCTCCAGCCGAGTGATCAGGCGGACCCAGCCAGGTACAGACCGCTCTTGTGAGAGCCTCGGCCCTCATAACTATGCAGTCGCCGCGGCAGATGTGCTCGCCGGTCGCTGCGCAGCATCAGACCAGCCGGCCGGCAGGTCAGTCACTGAATCCGTGAGTGGAGGAGTAGAGCAGCCGCGTATGCACGGCACACACTTGATGCACCCAGGCATGGTACATGATGCCCGCCGTGCACTAGTGGCTGTAATGCGAGCGGACAGGCGGCACCCACGCGCGCGCCCCAACGCACCTATGCACTCTTTGATGATAATGGCGTACAGCGGCAGCACAGGCACGCGGCCATAGCCATCGCCCATCTGGGCCATGTCCTGGTTGAGCGGGTCCGGCAGCTAACACACCGTCGAGACCGGCATGGCAAGCCGCCTCTCGGGTGCGGCACGCAGCAGGTCCACCACGCGCGCCAGCGCAGAGTAGAAGCCCTCCTTGGAGAGGTTTTTGACAGCAGCGCGCGCTGCGGCATTGCTGCTGCTTGCATGCACCCGTGTGGTCGTGCCGACCTTGGCAAGTGCAATGGGCAGCGAACGGTCAAACAGCTCGGCCGCCTTGCTCCCCTTGGCCGAAGGTGCACTGCGCGCCAGCTTCACGAAGGAGGCAATGGCCTCGCGGGCGGCGTCACGGTTTGGCAGAGAAGGGGTCGCCATGTTGGACGGCTTGCCTGCGCCAGGGAGGGAGGGAGGACGGCAAGGATGGATGGGGGCTCAGCTGCACGACACGACACGGCCATGCACCCCTCCGCCTTCCAAGGTGCCATGCGCGCGTGCTGCCATGCATGCCGTGCATGGGTCGGGCGACGCCATCATGCAGGGGTAGCTCACAGCACCGCATGGGCATCAAAACAATCCTTTTCAAGGCACAGGAGGCTCAGCAAGCAGTGCATGCGTCAGGGCAGCGGTGAGAGAGGGAGCCACCGCATGGTGAACGTGCGTCTCAATCAGCGAGCCCCCACCTACCACCTTGCCCCTGTTCTCTTGCGGCAGGTGTATGCGACGCCTCGGTCCCGTGTCACTCAGTACAGGAGGCGGAGAGCGGTGCGTGTCCATGCGTGCACCCCATGCATGTACCCGTGCACAACAACAAAGTGTTCCCTGACCCCCTCATCCCATGCTTCATGTAAGCACTCGTTGATAGCCCTTGCAAATCCAATTCAGTCGAATACTCGAAATCCAAACCCTCCACATCCTACGCGCCACGCAAAGCCCTCGATGTGGCTTGTCACATCGACAAGCCGCCAGGTCCGCGAACCACGCCTCCATCCCCCCACAGAAGCGGCCCCCCCCCCCGCCCCCATGCCCCGACCCTGCAACACCAGCCCCCCCCTTCCGACGCGCGCGCCACCCTCCCCACGTCGCAGCACCACAGCAGAACGACACGCCCACGTCCCCCCGCCCCTCCCACGCTCCAGCCACCCCCTGCGAATTCCATGTAAACCCCCACCTCGCAAAACTATGTAACGCCTATATAGCAGCGTCCGTCTTACAGCTCAACAGCAGCACCAGTACTGTCAGCACTGGCGCCAGGAATGCGAGAAACAAGGGCAATCAAGGATGCATCTACAGACTCACAACCGCCGCCTGCTCAGCGGGATTTGCTGTCAACCATCAGCCCTTGGACTTCCTCCCGCCCCCAACAGGCTTGTGCACCGACACTCCCAGTCCCAATCCCGACATGCATGCTCTCCTGTGCCCCATGACACACGCGTGGTTTCGGAGTGCTGCGCCTCCGTCAGCCCAGGCGTAGCACCGTCACAAACTGTTTGCGCCATCAGAGTCGCCAACTGGCTGCAAAATCATCGTCGCCACCAGCAGCAGCAAGACTCATCCTCACTGGCCCGCCTAGGCCATCCACTCTGCTGCCTTGCCACCGCACACGTGCTTGTGCACCTTGTACGCTGCCGTCTGACACTAACGGCTGCAGTACCGCAGCCCGCACGCACCGCACTTCATTGTCGGTAGGCTCGCCTCGCTGCCGCGCGCTGCGTTGAGGCAGCGCGGGTTGGAGCAGCCGGCGGCCTTGCGCAGCGCCGACCAGTCAGGCAGCTGCAGCAGGGCGTAGTCGGCGCCTGCCGCGAGTGGCACGCCGGCAGTGGGCCGCAGACAGCAGGACATGTAGCGCTGCATCATGCGCGCGTACTGGGGCTGCTTCTCAGAGATGCGAACGCACACCTGCAAGCAAAGAGTGAGGGTGAGACAGGCGTCATTGACGCGGCGCACTTACAATCAAGCACGGGTGCATGCGCATGATTGTGCCTCTGTTCATGATTGAAATTGCGTGTGCACTCGCCTGCATGAGGCGTGGGTGCGCCGTTGTCATGTGACGGAACAGAACGCGGCCCTCGGGCCCAAGCGTCTCAGGGAGGGTCGGCCCACGCATGCTGCCATCCATGCCCGCTGCGAGCGTCAGCAGCAGCTGCATCGTTTGCTCGTAGAGAGATTCTGCCACATGGCCGCTGAAGGACGCCAACAAGCTGCAGAACGCGTCCATGCAGCCGAGCAGGCCCGGGAGCAGCGACCACGTGAGCGCGGCGTTGCACTGGCTGCGCAGCTGCGCGTCCGTGCCGGGAGTGGGGACCGCGTTGAACGCGAGCGCGTTCGACATGTCAACGACCTGTTGGCAGGGCATAGGACCAATTCTTGGGCATTGCAATATGAACTGAGGCTGGTGTTAGGGTGCAGCCGGCTGTGGAGGACACGGGACGGCTGCTTGGGTAGCAGCTCGACTGCGAAACGTTTGCAAGTGGGGGTGGGGGTGGGCTAGGGAGCGCGGGGCGGCGCATCTTGCTGAGCATGGAGCTGAGAGTCATGCCAGATGCGGTGAGGTTGCCGGCGCGCATCGCGGCACATCCCGCGCACGACCCGCACGAGCACCGCATGTTCAGCCCAGCGCACATCTCGTCTGTGTTCTGCTGGGTGATCGTGTCGTTGTTGTCGCCAGCCGCGAAGCTGTGTAGCCACGTGCCGCGCGTGACCATCGCCGTGAGCAGCTTGCGCAGCGTCATTGCCAGAGACAGTGTGGCTGCGGACCCTGTCGAAAGGCTGCCGTGCCCTATGCACTGCTCCAGCAGAAGCACGCAGCCCCTCATGTCGGTGACCACCGCCTGTGCGCTGTTGACATGCGAGTCGAGCTTGTTGGCCACGGCGCGCCTGACGCCGGCTTCCATGCACGTGGCGAGGCCGAGGCCCAGCAGGTGGTCGAGCGCCTTGCTGGGTTCGTATGCGCCCTTGGGCAGGCCTGCACATGCAGGCATGGGAAGAGTGTCGGATACTGAAGCAACAGAGCAAAGTGCGGCGGGCAGGACGGCAGGCTGGCGGGCAGACAGACAGGCACAGTGCAAAGTGCCTATCCAAGGTGCGTGTTGCAGCCAGCGCATGACTCACGCTCCAGTATGACCGGCTTCAGCAGCTCAATCAGCAGCAGGAGGGACGCTGACGTGTAGCGCTCGAGCGCAATCTCCGGCGGCGCCCACGGCACTGCGCCCACCAGAGAGATGATGATGATGAGAGTTTTACAATCCACTTCTGGCGGTCACACGTACGGTTCCAAAGCTCCAGTGGGACTTAGAGAAACAAGGCTCAAGGCCCACAAAAGGTCAAGCTACAAGTAGCCCACGGTAACGCCATCCACACTTGGTGGCGGGCGCCAAGCAAGCAGCACCACTGTGCAGGCTGCACACCCAGAGAGAGCTGCCCGTAGCCAGCGGGGTCGCCGAGCGTGCACCTGGCCGACAGCACGCATGCGCCAATCTTGTGCGCGAGCTCCTGCATGCGGATGCAGTTGCACGTGTTCTGTAGGTTAGCGCCCAAAGGAGTGGGCATAGGGTGGAGTAAAGGCAGCACGGCATATAAGACGCTCTCTCCTGGTGGCTCCTATTGCCCCACATGCAAAGGCGCCTCTGAAAGTCCTACGCAGTTCCAGTCAGTGCGCTGGGCATCGTTATAGGGGTCCCGATTGCCAAAACTTAAGTCTGTACCTCATAAGTGGTGCCAAACAGACGGCATAATCCATGATCAAAACCACCTGCATCGTCATCAGAGGCGATACTAGGCCCAACATACAAGTCCACCGTCATCGTCAGCCCACCTGCTAGGACGGCTCTGATGGCGTCGGCAGCTGCCCCGGGAGCAGCAGCCACAGCACGTACATGGCAATGACGTAGTGCACCAGCGCGGTGTGGCACTTGAAGGACAGGTCCACATCCTCGGTGCCCGAGCGCAGCGCCTTGGCGCGCTCAGCATCGAGGCGCAACGCGAGCTCCGTCGCCTCGGTCAGCACCATCAGCAGCGACGCGATGGACGTAGCGACGCCGACCTGCGGGGGCAGGCAACGGGTGCAGGCACGGCAAAACAGGGCGTCAGCCGCTGACCATGACCACGTGAAAGCGGAACAGTGCAAGGACAGCCGTGGGCACCACTAGTGCGCATCAGGGGGAAAGAGGGGGAACCTTGGTGTCATCCATGCCCTCACTCACCGTCAGCACCATCGCAAGCACGTTGTTGGCGATCCCATCGAGTGTCAAGCAGGCGTGGGCATCACTAGTGCGCATCAGGGGAAGAGAGACGGAGCCCAGGTGGCATCCGTGCCCTCACTCACCGGTAGCACCATCGCAAGCACATGGTCAGTGAGCCCATTGAGTGTCAAGAAGGCATACGCAGCAGAAGTGCGCATCAAGGCCCTTGCTAGGGAAGAGAGAAGGAGCTCATGTGGTGGGTGGCACGCACGCACCTGCAGCACCATCGCGCGCACGTGGAAGGTGAGCGCGTCGATCGTCACCAACGCGCGCATCTCCTCGATAGCACCCTGGGCAGAGCCAAGTCGATCGGCTGCAGTGTGGGCATCGCATGTACACGCACGCTGTCAGCCGCACAGCGCGATGGCATCTTACCAACCAGGTTTCGGGGCACGGGAGGGATGGCACGCCGCACCGCAAATGGCCATCTTGATGCGAGGGCCAACGTCGACGCCCAGTGCCTCGTGCAGGCTGCTGCCCAGGTCGGCGCACAGCCGCAGCAGCTGCCGGAACACGATCTCTCCGACCCCGCCAGCGTCGACGAGCGACTTTGTGGTGGGAAGGCAGGGTGGGAGTGGAGATGACGAGGGGAGAGGGATGGGATGGATGGTATGAGGGCAGCAGGTAGCCAGCCAGTTTCAGCCTGAAACTGAGGTAAGGTGTTGGGCGCTAGTGCCGACACAGGTCTCATTACTGGTGTCACACAGACTGTGACATCCATCATCAGCAGCTGCACAGCACAGCGCAGCGCAGGGCAGCACTGAGCAGCGTAGCACAACACAGCGCACACCGCAGCGTTGCACCTTGAGCACTCGCGATGGCGGTTTACCGCTGATGAACGGCCCGATGTTGCCGAGCTCCATGCCCGGGGCAAAGCCCGGCGCGCCAGTCACGGGCGACATCTCAACCGAGTCCGTGACGATGCACTCGGCCGCAAACGTGGTAGAGCCAAGCAGCGCGGCCGTGCTGGACGCGATGTCCATCCACGGCCTGTACGGCACATCGTCGGCCGGCTGTCCGTGTGCGTCGGGCGCCGCCGGCTCGCGGCCGGCCGTGTCGTGCATGCTGCCCTCGAGCTGCCTCACGTAGGAGAGGTACATGCCGCTCTTGGTGAGCGCCTCCGCTCGCTTGGCCGTGCAGTGGTTCAGGATAGGGCCCGGCCGGTCGCGCTCGCCGAGCACTGCGCAGGGAGGGAGGGGAGCATGATGAACTCCGGGGTGTACGCGCGGGCAGGCAGCGCATGGGCAGGCAGTTGGGCGAGCACCTATGGCACTTGTGAGCGCGCGCTACGCGACAGAACCCAGACACCGCACAGTGCACACTGTGAACACAGGAAACTGCAGACCAGGCGCGCTGGGCAGGTGGCACCCACACGGCGCCCCTTTGCACACGGCCCGACGCACCCAGGAACCCCTTGAGGCAGCCCGTGAACAGGAGCAGCGCTCCTGTCAAGCTGTCGTCGCTTTCCTCGGGCCAACCCTGGTTGAGCGGGGCGGGGCCGGCAGCGTGTGCATCGTTGACAATGGCACGGCGAGCCGTGTGGCGGGCGACGCGGACAGCAGGTCGACCACGCCCGCCATGGCGGTGTAGAAGTCTTGCTTGGCGACCTCCTCTACAACAAGCGCGTAGCGCCATCGCGGCCGCGGCTGGCTTGCACATGCGCCTGCGCGGCGGCGCTGGCCTTGCCAAGCGCCAGGGGCAGCTGGGTGTTGAAGAGCTCTGCCTCCCCGTCTGCCTTTGCAGTGGGCGCGTCGCGCGCCAGCTTCATGAAAGCGGAGATGGCATGGCTGACGGCGTCGCGTGACGGCAGGGACCTAGTCGCCATGGTGATGGTCACGGCTCGCCTGAAGCAGGGAGGGAGGGAGGGATGGAGGGGTCATGCACACCCCTCTCCCTTCCGCCACGTAAACACCGCATGCAATCATGCGTCGGGCAACGCCATGATGCAGGTCAGCACGAAGCAGCGCATGGATCTCAAGGCGTCTTACTCAAGGCACAGCCTTGCGTGGTGACTGTGTGTGAAGCCGATGCGTGCGCATGGCTGTGAGCTCTGCTGCTCAGGCGTGCATTGGGCGTGCATGCCTGCATGGCCCCCATGCGATCTCCTCGGGCCGAGAGCACCCACCTTGCCGCTCGGTGCTGTGCACCACAACCTACGCTGTTATCTCTAGAGGGAGCCGAGCGGCACGGGCTATGGAGGAGGCGAGAGTGTTCGGGAGGCGAGGGGGCGGTGTCAGTCGCTCCCGTGTGTGAGACGCTACCGTGTGGCACAAAAACGAGTGTGCATTGTCTAGGTGCACGCAAACGGGCGTTTGCTCCCATCTGATGGGAGTGTGAAACAAAAACACAGAGTGACCAAAAGCAAGTGTGACCAAAAACAATGATCCCAACCCCCATCCCTGTGTGTCAATCGCCTCTTCCTAGAAGACAATGGACCTCGCTACCTCAAGTTGAAAGCGTTGAAAGCGTTGAAACCACTGTGAAATGCAGTCCGAGTTGAGCGTCACCTCTCGCTCGCTCTCTCTGTACTCCCCCCGTGTCAGGGTGTACACCCGCGACAAGACCTTCAGCAACGGAGATCACTACATCGGTGGCTGGAGAGAGAACATCGGGGTGAGGAACGTTGCTCCTCATGCAAGTTGACCTGATGTTGCCATGCATGCATGCATGCAACATCATGCGCTCAACACGCACGCAGGCATCCCCCCTCCTGACGACATGGGCGCATTGACCATGCACTGCAGTGTGTGTGCACGTGCCACGCGTGTGTTGAACATCCGTGAGAGCCTGCGGGCGGGTGCACACACACACGCACACACACGAACAAGCAACACACTCAACACTCACACCCACCCACACTGTGCGTGTGCTCACTCCCCACACAAACGCGCATGCACACGCAACACACACAAACACACAAACACACACACAATCGCCCCCCCCACGGCACCTCCCATCCTTTTTGTTGGGCCTCGTGCCCACCTCGCGCCTGCTCTCTGTAGTCCCGCTGGAGCTTTGGAACCGAATGTGTGACCTCCGGCAGTGGGTTGTAAAACGCTTGTCATCATATTGACGCTGCCCCCCCCCCCCCCCCCCCCTCCCCAGGCCCGAGAAGGACGGGTCGTACTCATAAGCAGACTCACTCCCCACGCACACGCACATACGCACGCAAGGCGCAGCACACACACACACACACACACACATCATAACGGCCCCTCCCATCTGCTGGTCCCCTCCCCCCAGTCCGAGGAGGACGGGTCGTACACATGGGCGGACTCACTCCCCCCACACACACGCACATACGCACGCAAGGCGCAACACACAAACACACACACACGCACACGCCCCCCATAAGCCCTCAACCTTGAACCCTAAACCTTAGACCCTAAGCCTAAACCCAACACCCTAAACCCAAAACCTAAAACCCTAAACCCTCATCCCTTAACCCTAAACCCTAAATCCCAAACCCCAAACCCTTAACCCTAAACCCTGAAACTTTATTTTAACGGCCCCTCCCATCCGCTGGTCCCCTTCCCCCAGCCCGAGGAGGACGGGTCGTACACATGGGCTGACGGCAGCGTGTACGTCGGAAAGTGGGTCGACGGGCGCAAGCACGGAATCGGGAGGCATGTGTGGCCGAGTGGCGCAGTCTACACGGGTAAGAGTGTGTGTGTGGAGGTGTGCATGCGTGCGTGTGCGTGTGCGTGTGCGTGTGCGTGTGCGTGTGCGTGTGCGTGTGCGTGTGCGTGTGCGTGTGCGTGTGCGTGTGCGTGTGCGTGTGCGTGTGCGTGTGCGTGTGCGTGTGCGTGTGCGTGTGCGTGTGCGTGTGCGTGTGCGTGTGCGTGTGCGTGTGCGTGTGCGTGTGCGTGGGCGTGGGCGTGTGCGTGTGCGTGTGCGTGTGCGTGTGCGTGTGCGTGTGCGTGTGCGTGTGCGTGTGCGTGTGCGTGTGCGTGTGCGTGTGCGTGTGCCGGTGCGTGTGCGTGTGCGTGTGCGTGTGCGTGTGCGTGTGCGTGTGCGTGTGCGTGTGCGTGTGCTGGTGCGTGTGCGTGTGCGTGTGCGTGTGCGTGTGCGTGTGCGTGTGCGTGTGCGTGTGCGTGTGCTGTGCGTGTGCGTGTGCATGTGCGTGTGTGTGTGCCTGCGCGTTTGCGTGTGCGTGTGCGTGTGCGTGTGCGTGTGCGTGTGCGTGTGCGTGGGCGTGTGCGTGTGCGTGTGCGTGTGCGTGTGCGTGTGCGTGTGCGTGTGCGTGTGCGTGTGCGTGGGCGTGGGCGTGGGCGTGGGCGTGGGCGTGGGCGTGGGCGTGGGCGTGGGCGTGGGCGTGGGCGTGGGCGTGGGCGTGGGCGTGGGCGTGGGCGTGGGCGTGGGCGTGGGCGTGGGCGTGGGCGTGGCGTGGGCGTGGGCGTGGGCGTGGGCGTGGGCGTGGGCGTGTGCGTGTGCGTGTGCGTGTGCGTGTGCGTGTGTGTGTATGTGTGCGTGCGTGTGTGTGTGTGTGTGTGCGTGTGCCGTGTGCGTGTGCGTTGTGCGTGTGGCTGGTGTGCGTGTGTGCGGTGTGC
>VFSX01000366.1:17500-107989 GCA_016618255.1 Chlamydomonas sp. UWO 241 | reverse complement strand
ACACACACACACACATGCATGCACGCACACACTCACTCACTCACACACACACACACACACACACACACACACACACACACACACACGCACAGGTCAAACAGTACTTCCCACAGGAGGGGTCTGACATGACGCCGGTGCACGCAAGCAACAACTTCATGTGGGCCGACTACGCGCCAATGGTGTTCAGGTGCGTGGGAAGGCAGCTGGGAGGCAGCTGGGACGCAGCTGAGAGGCGGCTTCCTCTGCACGTACGAGCCCTTAGTCAGCTGCCTCGAGCGGGCGACACCGGCATGTGGGCGGACTGCATTGCACCCCCCAAAGCAACTCACTGCTTTCCCTTCCATTTCAGCTGCTCTGCTCCATACCAGCACTCCACACCCCACACCAAATCACACCCCGCCCTGTCAGTTTACAGGAGGTTGCACTAAGGTCGTGAGCATCAACGCGAGCGGCGACATGATCTCCCCTTTGGAGCAGTGCTGGCCCATTGTCCCCAACCCCACCCCAGAAAAAATCTGCTCATCCGCCATGTTCAGCTTTTATGTCCCGTACCAGCATTCCACACCACACACCACAGCACACCCTGCCATGCCACTCTGCAGGAAGCTGCGCGAGGTCTTCAACATCAACACAAGCGACTACATACTCTTCCACTCTCAAAATCCACAGGCAAAACAAATGTCCCACACACCACACCACTCCACTCCACACCCCACGCCATTCCACACCCCACACCCCTCACCCCACATCCAGGAAGCTGCGCGAGGTCTTCAACATCAATGTGAGCGACTTCATGCTCCCCCACTCTCAAAATCAATACAGGCAAAACAAATGTCCCACACCCCACACCACTCCACACCCCACACCCCACATCTAGGAAGCTGCGCGAGGTCTTCAACATCAACGCGAGTGACTACATGCTCTCCCTATGCAGCGACACAACGCTACGGCTGCTCAACACGCCTGGGAAGAGCGGCGCTGTGTTCTTCCTGTCTCAGGTATGTGTGCCTCTCTATCGCTCGCTCTCGCTCTTGATCCCGCTCTCGCTCTCCCTCTCCCTCTCGCTCGCGCTCGCGCTCGCGCACGCGCTCGCTCGCTCGCTCTTTTTCTCTGTCGCTATCTGTGTGCGTGTGCATGTGTGTGTGTCTGTGTCTGTGGAGGGGAGGAAGGGCTACGCTGCGGCTGCTCAACACGCCAGGCAAGAGCGGGGCTGTGTTATTCCTGTCGCAGGTTTGTGCCTGTGCCCTTCTCCCTCTCCCCCTCTCTCTCTCTCTCTCCCTCTCTCTCTCTCTCTCCCTCTCTCCCTCTCTCCCTCTCTCCCTCTCTCCCTCTCTCCCTCTCCCTCTCTCCCTCGTCTCCTCTCCCTCTCTCCTCCCTCTGTCCCTCTTCTCCTCTCATCCTCTCTCCCTCTCTCCCGTCCTCCCTCTCTCCTCTCTCCTCTCTCCCTCTCTCCCTCTCTCCCCTCTACTCTCTGTCCCTCTCTCCCTCTCTTCCCTCTTTTCCCTCTCTCCTCTCTCCCTCTCTCCGTCATCTTCCCTCTCGAATCCCTCTCTCCTCTCGGTCCTCTCTCCCTCTCTCCTCTCGATCCTCTCTCCCTCTCTCCCCTCTCGGTCCCTCTCTCTCGTTCCCTCTCCTCCCTCTCTCCTCTCTCCCTCTCTCCTCTCTCGCCTCTCTCCCTCTCTCCTCTTCCCTCTCTCCCCTCTCTCCCCCGCTCCTCTCTCGCCTCTTCTCCGCCTCTCCCCTCCCCCCTCCTCCCCTCTCCCCTCTCCCCTCGTCCCCCTCTCGCCCCTGCTCCCCTCTCCCCTGCTCCCCTCTCACCCTCTCCCCCTTCCCCTCTCCCCTCCCCCTCTCCCTCCTCTCTCCCCCACTCTCTCTCCCCCTCGTCTCTCCCCCTCTCTCTCCCCTCGTCCCCCTCTCTCCTCTCCCCCTCTCCCCCTCTCCCCCTCTCCCTTCCAGCTGACTTCACACACACAGTAGCAATGGCCGGCGTCTCAACAAGTACACACAAGCAAGCAGGACCAGCGCTTCCTCGTCAAGCACTCAAGAAGGGCGAGACGCACCTGCTGTTTGAAATGCTTCCTGAGTACTAAAGACGCACCAAAGCCATGCACGCAACACGCAAGTCGTGTGTGCTAAACACGGTACTAATGCGCCTTTGCAGGACCAGCGCTTCTTCGTCAAGACGCTCAAGAAGGGCGAGACGCACCTGCTGTTTGAGATGCTCCCCGAGTACTACAAGCACGTCGCGAGCCACCCGCACACGCTGCTCACCAAGTTCTACGGGCTGCACCGCATCACGCTGCCTGGTGAGGAAGAACCACACCTGATTAATCACGAAACAGCGTGATACGACGCTCATGTGGTATCGAACGACCGGGAAGTCGCTCTGCAACGCGATAGGTGCGTGTGCGCTCTCTTTAGAGAGACCAGGCTGAGCGGATTCGCACTCTTGCTTGCCCGGTACGTATGTGATGAGAGGTGAGTGTGTCTAGCCCTGGTCTCGCAAGAGTACATTTTGGTAACTGCGTAGCGCAATGGCAAGGTGGACATTGGCTAAGCAGCTGAATTTCCGAGGCCTGAAGCCTTGCCCTAAACCCTGAGACAGCAAGCAAAACCGGGGCCACCCACACACGCTGCTCACCAAGTTCTGCGGGCTGCACCGGATGGCGCTGCCTGGCGGGGAGACGAAACATATCTGATTGCAGCTACGATATGTATCTGTACAGATCTTACAATTACAATTACAATTACAATACAGCTCTGATAACAAGCTAGGACATCAGAGCACGTTCTCCTGGCAATTCTGGCAGGGCTGAAAATGGCACACGCTGCTCACCAAGTTCTACGGGCTGTGCCGAATCACGCTGCCTGGTGAGGAAGAAACACATTTGATTATCGTGTCTGATTACAATTATAATACAGATCTTGGCAACTGCAACACAGCTCTGATCACTACCAAGGGGCATGTTCTCATGACAATTGTGACAGGAGCTAAAACCGCACACGCTGCTCGCCAAGTTCTACGAGCTGCACCGAATCACACTGCCTGGTTCACCGGTTATTCCTCTCGAGGAAGAACCACAAAGAGCTGATTGTGGATTTCCAAGGCCTTACCCTAAGACGGCAAGCAAAACGTAGGGCCACCCGCGCACACGCTGCTCACCAAGTTCTACGGGCTGCACCAGATCACGATGCCTGGTACGGAAGAAACATATATGATCGTCAGATCTGATCACAGTTGCAATACAGATCTGATTGCAGCTTCCATACAGCTTTGATTACAAGCCAGGACATGAGAGCATGTTCTCATGAAAATTCTGACAGGAGTTGAAACCGCAGCCACCCGCACACGCTGCACACCAAGTTCTACGGTCTGCACCGCATCATGCTGCATGGTGAGGAAGAATCACAAATAGCTGATTGCGGAAGAACCACACATACAGTTACAGTTACATCGGCTTTCCAGCAAAGACTACCACACATGGCTGATTGTAAATTTCCGAGGCCCAAACCCTTACCCTAAACCCTAAGGCAGCAAGCGAAACCGGGCCACCCACTCACGCTGCTTACCAAGTTCGTACGGGCTGCACCGAATCACGCTGCCTGGTGCAGAAGAACCACAATAAGCTGATTGTGACCCTTGCCCTAAACCCCAAAAGACAGCAAGCAAAACCGGGGCCACCCACACACACACTGCTCACCAAGTTCTAAGGGCTGCACCGCATCACGCTGCATAATAACCAACAGTTGACCAAACGTTGACCAACCGCTGGCCAACCGCTGGTCACCTGTTGACCAAACGTTGACCAACCGTGTGAGGGTGTTTCCGATCACCCTTCGCTCGCCTTCTGGGGCGCACCTTCACAACACGTGGGACCTGGTCGTCATGGCAAACCTCTTCCGAGGTCACCAACTGTGCGCTTCGCACCCTCAACCAAACGTGCCCGCATACCTCACTCATTATACTCACTCTTTCCACTCATTATTCCCACTGATTACTCTTTGGCAGGCGGCAACGCATTTGACCTCGTCGTCATGGCCAACCTCTTCAACAGCAAAGTGCTCCTACACCAGAAGTTCGACCTAAAGGGGTCCACACTCGGGCGCACCGCGGGCAACGCGTCGCTCGACGACCCACATGAGATCTACAAGGTGTGGATATTGGTGTGGACTCCACACTGTGTGGGCAGCGTGTGGGGGACATGTGGAGTGAGCTGAGCATGGGGGTCCACACTCGGGCGCACCACGGGCAACACACGCGCACACCGACGCACACAACTTCCTCACACACTCTCTCACACACACACACACACACACGCCCACACACATAAGACCTCAACATTTCTGTGCTGCTTGTGCAGACGTGACGCACCCACACGCTAAAAACCTTGCACACACACACACAAAGTATCTGCATCAGGGATTGAGTGCGCAAGCACAAGTCTAATACGCCATTGAAGGCGTCCGACAAGACTGTAAAATTGACTCCCCCCCCCACACACACACGCACACACACGCACCTTGTGCCCCTCGTCCAGGATCGCAAAGTCCCACGGTAGGAGGCCCTCACACACACACACACACACACACACACGCACACACGCTCACATGCTCACACACACACACACACACGCACACACACACACACACACACAGGACCTCGACCTCAATTTCTCTGTGCTGCTTGAGCCAATGTGACACACCCACACGCAACAAATAAACTTGCACACACTCACGCACACCCTCACATACACGCCCCCTCTCTCGCAAACACACGCACACACGCTCTCTCACACACACACACACACACACACACACTCTCTCTCATACACACACATACACACACGCATACACTCAAACACACATACACAAAAACGTACATAGGACCTGGACCTCAACATATCTGTGCTGCTTGAGCCGACGTGGCACGACCGTCTGATGTACCAGATCAAGGTGTGTGTGTGTGTGTGTGTGTGTGTGTGCCAGCTGCACACTAGGAAGCAGAGCAGCCACCAACGTGACACGACCGGCCGATGTACCAGATCATGGTGTGTGTGTGTGTGCGTGCGTGTGTGTGTGTGTGTGTGTGTGTGTGCGTGTGTGCGCGTGTGTGTATGTGCGTGCGAGGGAGAAAGAGCGGGAGTGAGACCGAGAGAGAGTGTGCCGGTTATTGTTTGAGAGGAGGGAGGCGGAGAGAGTGAGTGAGTGAGCGAGAGAGTGCAATAGTGGAAGGTTGTGCTCCTAAGGCGGTGCGGCGACTGGGCTGTCCCATGTGAGGGTGCGTGTTTGAGAGAGAGACGGGGAGCGAGAGTGAGTGAGCGAGAGAGTGCGATAGTGGAAGGTTGTGCTAGTGAGGCGGTGCGGCGACTAGACTGGCAAATGCTGGAATGCCAAGAACGCAACTGATCACTCGCACTACTGACCAAGTAACAAATAACACGGGGTTTCCAGCTAAGCAGGCTACTCTTCTACTAGAGACACCCGCCGATACTCCAGCACACTTAAGTACCAGAGTACCGCCGGCTCCCGGCCGATAGACCACCGCTCCCGCCGGCTAGACTACCCCAAACAGCGGTCTCTGAGAGACATGTCTGGCAAGGAGCATATAGGAGAGCACTACTGACCACTCGCACACAACTGATCACTCACACAGAACTAATCAATCACACACAACTGACTACGCAAACACCTGATCACTCAGACACATCTGATCACTCAGACACAAATGATCACTCAGACACAACTGATCACTCAGACACAACTGATCACTCAGACACAACTGATCACTTATACCACTGATCACTCGGACACCCGACCACGCACACAACTGACGACTCAAACAACTGACCACGCAAACACCTGATCACTCAGACACAACTGATCATTCACACAACTGATCACTCGCACACTGATCTTATGCGCCATCAAAGGGTCTAATGCGCCATCACAGAGGTCTAGTGCGCCATCAAAGGGGTCTAATGCGCCATCAAAGGCGTCTGACGGACTGTAAAATCGACCACACAACGGATCACTCACACACTCTCCGCAAGCGGACTGCAAGCTTGTCAGACTAACAATCCACTGGATGGGTTGAGCTGTGTGCACGGTGAAAGTTACAGTTACAGTTACATCGGCTTTCCAGCAAAGACTACCTCTAGTCCTAGTACCACCGCCTAGACCCAAGTCCAGTTCTGGCCCTAACAATTACTTGTGAGGGGCGGTAGCCACCAGCCGGCTGCCTGCCAACGTGTAGTCCCAGAGCAAAAAGGAGAGCTATTGTGCGACGCCTCCAAAATAGTCCTAACTGCTTCTAGGGGATAGGGGGTCAAGTGGCGCTTGCCAATCTACTTGACCGCCGTGGTGGAGGGCCGGCGCCTGAGGGGCAGCCGGACCGTACACCACGGCTCTCCACCCGACCCTATCCTGAGCACGCTCAAACGCCGTGTCCGAAAAAGTCTTCCAATCAGAACGAGTGCCACTAGTTTCGCCTAGCTGCTGAATCAGTAGCTTAAGAAAATAGTGTCGGGAGGAGGATGGAGGCCGGCCTTGCTGCCGAGCCACATCCATTGTGCAGTCAAAAGTCGTACGAGGAAGACGAGAAGCCGGCATGCGCATCACATGGCCTAGCCACTGCATTGATCGCTTTGCCACAAGGCTCTCAATTGGCTCAGTGTCGCACGCCTGCCGAATATAAGTTAATCTGTGCCGGTCGACCAGGCGCACACCCAGAATGCGACGAAGGCAGTTAGAGTGGGCAACCTCCAATCGAGTCAGTTGTGTTTTAGTAGGGGCCCATGTTTCGCAGCCGTACAGAAAGTGGGGCAGCACGAAAGTGTTGTAAACCCGCATCTTAGACTGCACTTGCATCTTCTTGCTGGCCCAAATCTTATCAAAAGACGCAAACACGCCCAGCGCGCGACCGACACGCACACCGATCTCCTTTTCCACACCACCACTCTGGGTTATCCAACTCCCTAGATACTTAAATGCAGAGACGGTCTTCACTTCACCACCAGTCAGCGCAAACGTGGGCAGATCCGCGTCAAAATCTGCTGGCAAAATCATCACTTCTGTCTTGGCGGCGTTGATTTGCATGCCAAAGCTAGAGGACACTTTGTCAAGGATTTTCAGCATAAGCGCCAGCTGAGCTGGGTCATGCGAGAACAAACATAAATCGTCGGCATACATCAGCATTACTATGCGCTCAACCGACGACGACAACACAGAGCCGCCGGCTCGGGTCACGACGGTGAAAGTACAGCCGGAATACAGCCAAATGGCTGTGTAGAGCCAAAGAGAGAATCACTGATCAGTCACACAACTGATCACTCTCACACTCTCCGCAGGCTGACTGCGAGCTGCTGGAGGCATGCGACATCATGGACTACTCTATGCTGGTGTGTCAGGTTGGGGGGGGGGGGTCCTCCGGGTCAATGGAGTGTGGCTAACAGCCAGTCATACGGGGTCGTCAACTAAGACTGGCAGCTAGCAGCTAGCGGCAGGCAGCAGGCAGCCGGGAGGCAGCCAACAGGCAGCTAACAGGCAGAAGGCAGTAGCCGAAGGAATCAATCGGGACGCGACATCATGGACTCAATGCTGGTGGGTCGACCGATAATCACCGGTTATTAGGGTGGTATTGGCGTTGGGGGTTTCGTTTGGTATGAGGGTGTAGGCACGGTGCACGTGTCCCCCCTCCCACTGGCCACACACACACCACACACACTCGGACGTCATGGATTACTCTGCTGTTGGGTTGGGGGGGGAAGGTCCTCTGAGTCGATGGAGCGTGGCTTGCAGCTATCGGGCAGACAGTACGCAGCAGGGGGGCAGCAGGCAGCAGTCAGGGGGCATCAGGCAGCAGGCAGCAGGCGGCAGCCAATCGGAAATCAATCGGGGCGCGACAGCATGGACCACTCAATGCTGGGGGGGGGGGGGGGGGGGGATCCTCCGGGTCGATGGAGTCTGGCTAGCAGCTAGCGGGTAGGCAGCAGGGAGGTAGCTATCTGGCAGCAGGCAGCAGGGGGACAGCTAGCAGGCAGCAGGCGGCAGGCGGCAGCCAAAGATATCAATCAGGGCGCGACATCATGGACCACTCAATGCTGGTGGGGCGGGGGGGGGGGTCCTTCGGGTTGATGGAGTGGCTAGCAGCTATCGGGCAGGCAGCAGGCAGCAGGGAGGCAGCTAGCAGGCAGCAGGCAGCAGGGAGGCAGCTACCAGGTAACAGGCAGCAGGCAGCAGCCAAAGGAATAGATCGGGGCGCGACATGATGGACTACTCAATGCTGGTGGGGGGGGGGGGGCCCTCTGGGTCGATAGAGTTTGGCTAGCAGCTAGCGGGTAGGCAGCAGGGAGGCAGCTATCTGGCAGCAGGCAGCAGGGGGGCAGCTAGCAGGTAGCAGGCAGCAGGCGGCAGCCAAAGGAATCAATCGGGGCGTGACATCATGGACCACTCAATGCTGGTGGGTCAGGGAGGTCTCTGGTGGAGGTCCGCTGCGCTGAATGGTTGAAAAATGGGTCAGTCCTCAGGGGCAGTCAGACTGTTGGTGTTCCCTCGGGACCAAGCATCCCGGGCTCTGTTGTCTGCTGGAAGGCCCTACCAACATCCCAACGTCTGATCTGCCCAAGTGAATGCGGCCATAACGTCTGAGACGGTCCGGGGTGCGCCTCAGGCGGCGGTGTGCGCCTGAGGCGCTCGTTGTAGCGCCTGAGGCGGTTTGGATGACGCCTAAGGCGACGCCTGAGGCGATCGTGGGTGCGCCTCAGGCGGCGCCTAAGGCGGTCGGCACGCCTGAGGCGCCGCCTGATCCGCGCACGTGAATGGAACGCCTGAGGCAGCGCCTGCGGCGTTATGAATGTGGTAGAAAGGGATTCATCATTGTCAACTCAATGCTGTTCGGTGTGGGGGTTCCTCACAAACACACACATGCACACACACACACACACACACATACACACACACGCACGCAGCTGGGCATCCACGACCCCAATAAAAGCGGCCGAGGCAGCAGCTTCAACAGCTGGCACATCTACAAACACACACACAGCTGGGCATCCACGACCCCAAGAAAGCAGCTGTGGCAGCAGCTGCAGCTGGCATATCCACACACACACACAACCAACAACCAACCAACCGACCGCATGCACCAGCAATGCCTGTACTACTAACAGCAGTACACCCCGGCATTTGTTACAAAGTCTGACCCGTGCACTGGGATGTCTTTCAAATAGCGGGTGTCCAACCAGCGCCTGAATCGAGTGGATAGTATCCTTGGTTTGGGGGGGTCAACACACACACAAACACACACACATCCACTACCGCAAGAAAGCAGCCAAGGCAGCAGCTGCAGCTGGCACATTCACACACACACACTCACGCGCACGCAGCTGGGCATCCATTGCCACAAGAAAGCAGCCGTGGCAGAAGCTGCAGCTGGCACATTCACACACACACACACGCACACACACATGCACACAGCTGCGCATCCACGGCCACAAGAAAGCAGCCGAGGCAGCAGCTGCAGCTGGCACATCCAAACACACGCACAAACACATGCGCACACACACACGCAGCTGGGCATCCATTGCCACAAGAAAGCAGCCGTGGCAGCAGCTGCAGCTGGCGCATTCACACACACACACACACACACACACACGCACTCACACATGCAGCTGGGCGTCCACGCCCACAAGAAAGCAGCCGAGGCAGCAGCTGCAGCTGGCACATCAACACACACACTCACAAACACACGCACACACACACACGCAGCTGGGCATCCATGGCCACAAGAAAGCAGCCGTGGCAGCAGCTGCAACTGGCACATGCACACACACAAACACACACACACACACACGCACATGCAGCTGGGCATCCACGGCCACAAGAAAGCAACCGAGGCAGCAGCTGCAGCTGGCACATCCACACACACTCACAAACACACACACACACACACACGCACATGCAGCTGGGCATCCACGGCCACAAGAAAGCAGCCGAGGCAGCAGCTGCAGCTGGCACATCCACACACTCACAAACACACACACACACACACACACGCACATGCAGCTGGGCATCCACGGTCACAAGAAAGCAGCCGAGGCAGCAGCTGCAGCTGGCACATCCACACACACTCACAAACACACACACACGCACATGCAGCTGGGCATCCACGGCCACAAGAAAGCAGCCGAGGCAGCAGCTGCAGCTGGCACATGCACACACACTCACAAACACACGCACACACACACGCAGCTGGGCATCCACGACCCCAAGAAAGCGGCCGGGGCGGCAGCTGCAGCAGCTGGCTCATCCACCGCTGGCGCCCCAGACACGCCGCAAAACTTCGAGGAGGTCGACGGGGGGTCGCGCTACCGTGCGCAGTTCCCAGATCTGAAAGAGAAGGTGGGGTTGCGCGAGCCCTCCCCCCCCCCTGTTAAACCCGCTCCTGGTTATCAGAGCCATCTTTATAGTAGCTGGCTTGGTCGACCTCAGCAGACGCGAAGCACAGCAATTTCGAGGAGGTCGACGGGGAGTCGCGCTATCGAACGCAGTTCCCGGCACTGAAGGAAAATGTGTGTCTTTGTTATTTCTGGTCAAAGTTGATTTCAGGTAACTCGTCAACTGTCAGCCACAGCGACTGGCTTGTCCAACCTCAGCAGAAGCGCCGCAGAATTTTGACGAGGTGGACGGCGGGTCGCACGACCGCGCGCAGTTCCCAGCTCTTAAGGAAAGAGTGCGTTCGTTGTCATGCCTAGTCTGAGTAGAGTGAGCGTTATACGTGTTGACATGTGTACGCGAGGAAACAAACAATGAATAGGGGCCAGCTGGATGCGCCGCAGAACTTCGAGGAGGTCGACGGGGAGTCGCGCTATCGAACGCAGTTCCCGGCACTGTAGGAAAAGGTGCGTTCGTCATCATGCCTAGTTTGAGTCGAGTTAGCGTTACACGTGTTGACACGTGCACACGAGGAAACACACAAAGAAAAAGGCCAGCTGGACGTGGCGCAGAACTTCGAGGAGGTCGACGGGGAGTCGCGCTATCGTACGCAGTTCCCTGCACTGAAGGAAAATGTGTGTCTTTGTTATTTCTGGTCAAAGTTGATTTCAGGTAACTCGTCAACTGTCAGCCACAGCGACTGGCTTGTCCAACCTCAGCAGAAGCGCCGCAGAATTTTGACGAGGTGGACGGCGGGTCGCACGACCGCGCGCAGTTCCCAGCTCTTAAGGAAAGAGTGCGTTCGTTGTCATGCCTAGTCTGAGTAGAGTGAGCGTTATACGTGTTGACATGTGTACGCGAGGAAACAAACAATGAATAGGGGCCAGCTGGATGCGCCGCAGAACTTCGAGGAGGTCGACGGGGGGTCGTGCTACCGCGCGCAGTTTCTGGCTCTGAAAGAGAAGGTGGGGTCGCGCGAGCTCTCAGCCCCCCGCTGCTAAATCCGCACCTGAGTATCAGAACCAGACGCGCAGCACAGCACTTTTGAGGAGGTCGACGTAAGGGTCGCGCTACCGTGCGCAGCTCCCAGCACTGAAAGAAAAGGTGTGGTTTCCATCAAGTCTAGTTTCAGTGAACGCTGCACACGTTCCATATGCAGAAGAGGAGAAACACAGAAAGGGGTGCCTATCTGGTTATCGAGAGGCGCTCCACACGCGCTGCATAACTTGAAGTTGGTAGACGGGGATCGTACAGGTGGCTCATCGGAAGCTGCTCGACTAGGCCAAGAAAGACCTGCTATAGCTCACCCTTGGGCGTTGGCAGCTCACACACACACACACGGTGCATGGTGTAACTCATACATCACCATCGCGTCCAACGTTCACCTGCCTCTCTCTCTTCATACAGGTGGCATGTCTGAAGCTGCCCGACCAGGCAAAGGAATACCTGCTACAGCCCACCCTTGGGCATTGACAGGACACACACACACACACACACAGATGCACACGCAACACACACGCATACACACACAGAATGTGCATGGTGTAGAGATCTTGTACCAGCACCGCGTCCAATATCTCTCTCCCCCCGTCCAGGTGGCGCGACTGAAGCTGCCCGACCAGGCAATGCGAGACCTGCTACATCTCACCCTCACCTTGGGCATTGACAGCACACACACACACACACACACACAATGTGCATGGTGTAGCTCCCGTACCAGCGCCGCGTCAACCGGTCACGTGTCTCTCTCTCTCTTTATACAGGTGGCGCGTCTGAAGCTGCCCGACCAGGCAAAGGAAGACCTGCTACAGCTGGTGACGGTGTCGCTTCATGGGGGCACGCGGCGGTCTTCGTACATGTCGTCCGCCCCGCAGATGCGCCCTTCGCTGGTGAGTTCTTCTTGCCCTTGTTTTGACGCCTTGTACAGCACCAACTCTGGCGTCGCACCTTGCAGCCGCTGCCTTTGACTTGCGTTTTCCTGCTATTTTCCCGTTTTTCTGATATGTTTTTCTGAGAGGATGCACGCGGCGGCCTTCTTACCATTTGGCCGCCCTGCACATGCGCCCTTGCTTGTTGGTGAGTGGTTTCTGCTCTTGATTTGGTCTCTGCCGCAGCACCAACTTAAGCGTCGTGCCTTGCGGCCGATGCCGGTAAGTTGTGTTTTTTTCTATCGCAAGTAACACAAGTAACACGGGGTTTCGTACATGTCGTCTGCCTCGCAGATACGCCCCTCGCTGGTGAGTGTTTCCTGCCCTTGTTTTGGTGCCTTCCATAGCACCAACTCGGGCTTTGAGTTGTGTTTTCCTGCTATTTTCCCGTTTTCCTGTTTGGGTTTGCCGAGAGGAGGCATGCGGCGGTCTTTGTACCTGTCGTCTGCCCCGCACATGCGCCCCCCGCTGGTGAGTGTTTCCTGCCCTTGTTTTGGTGTCTGTCACACCAGCAACTCGGGCATTGACTTGTGTTCTCCTGCTATTTCCCTGCTATTTTCTGTTTTGTGTTTTCTTGTGCCGCGGCGGTCTTTGTACCTGTCGGCCGCCCCGCACGTGCGCCCTTGCTCGATGGTGAGTGTCTTCTTGCCCTTGTTTTGGTGTCTGTTACAGCACCAACTCGGGCGTCGTGCCATGCAGCCGCTGCCGGGAAGTTGTATTTCCGGGCTATTTTGCCCTCTTTTTTTGCGGCGTTCTTCGTACTTGTCGGCCGCCCCGCACATGCACCCTTCGCTGGTGAATCCTGTGTTGCCTTCGTGTCGATGTGTTTGATTTGTTTTTCAAGCAGGAACGCGGGTTCGACCGCAAGCACACACACACACAGGGCCGAATGCGCCATCAAAGGCGTCCAACGGACTGTAAAATCGACCACACACACACACACACACACACACACACACACGCGCGCACACGTCACGTACGCAGGGAGCATGGCCCGTGCCCGGTGCGCGGCCGAACGGCACCAAGTGCACACACACACACACAGAGCACACACACATCGCACACATCACACACAGCACACACACACAGCGCACACAACACACACACACACAGAGCACACACACAGCACACACAGCACACACACAGCGCACACAACACACACACACACACACGCACACACACGGACGTCACATACGCAGGGAGGATGGTCCGTGCCCGGTGCGCGGCCGAGTGACACAATCTCCGAGGCCAAGCACACACACCGCACACACACACACACAGGGGGGACGGCCTGTGCCCGGTGGTGCACGGCCGAGCTACGTCAACTCTGAGGGCGACCGCCCGTCCGGTGGGCCGATGGGCCTTTCAGAGCGCATGGCTCTGCAGCTGGGGCAGTCGCACGTTCAGCTGGGGGTCAACTTGCCTGGGCGGTGAGTGTTTGTGTATGCATGTGTGTGTGTGTGTGTGTGTGTGTGTGTGCTGTGATGGAAGCGCGCTCTGATGGAGTGACCAGTTCGAGCGCATGGCTCTGCAGCTGGGGTAGTTACACGTCTAGGCAGCTGGAGGTCAACTTGCCTGGGCGGTGAGTGTTTGTGTATGTGTGTTTGTGTGTGTGTGTGTGTGTGTGTGTGTGTGTTTGTGCTGTGATGGACGCACGCTCTGATGGAGTGGCCTTTTAGAGCGCATGGCTCTGCAGCTGGGGCAGTCGCACGTTCAGCTGGGGGTCAACCTACATGGGCAGTGAGTGTGTGTGAGTGCGTGTGTGTGTGTGTGTGTGTGTGAACGCGCGTGCGTGTGTGTTAGCTCTGATGGACGCACGCTCTAATATCGTGGCCAGCCCGAGGGCGTGTCTCTGCAGCTGGGGCAGCCACACGTGTAGGCAGCTGGGGGACAACCTGCCTGGGCGGTGAGTGCCTGGTTAATCTGATGGGTGCCTAGTCACTCTAATGGGTCACTCTGATGGCCATCTGTTTTGAGTGATGGGTCACTCTGATGGGTGAATGCGCTGATGGAGCGGCCGGTCAGAGCGCTTGCGGTGAACCTCATACGCTGTGAGTGGCTGGTTACTCTGATGGACGCCTGGTCACTCTGATGGGTTTCTCTGATAGACGACTGCTTTGTGTGATGGGCGACTGCTGTACCCCCCCTTGGCCGTTGTACACCCAGGTGCATCCCCGCGCACCAGTTTGACACGAGCGTTGATCAGCCAAAGGACGTGGTGCTGTACTTTGGGATCATCGACATCCTGCAGGTGTGGGAGCAGTGTGGGGTGTTGACAGTGTGGGGTTTGGGGTTACAGTTACAGTTACAGTTACACGGGGTTTCCAGCTAAGCAGGCTACTCTTCTACTAGAGACACCCGCCGATACTCCAGCACACTTAAGTACTAGAGTACCGCCGGCTCCCGGCCGATAGACTACCGCTCCCGCCGGCCAGACTACCCCAAACAGCGGTCTCTGAGAGACATGTCTGGCAAGGAGCATATAGGAGAGGACCTTCCTCAAGGTCACAGTAGTGGCCTTGTGGCCAGTCAAGCCGGCAGAGCCAACTGGCGCTGACTGGAACGGTCCCCGCCTGGCAGTGCATGGCTGTCCAGCTCTCGTTTGCATGGGGCTCAGCCGACGCCCCATGCCTCATGCGTGGCCAGGTCCCACCCTCCAGGGGGGCATTTACGACAGAGTTGTCATGGAGGCTGCCTGAAGACCTTCCAACGCCAGTCACCGGCAGACGAGCGACCCCGAGGATGAGCGCGGTGACGAACGCTGCGATTGGTGAAGCGGATTTACTCTGTGTTGCCTCGGCGGTCGCCACCGCTGAAGCCGTGATGGTAGCCCGCCTCCACGGGCAGCCATCTTGACCAATGTCCAGCATGCATTGACGGGCGCCAGCTCCTCCGCTCGTCGATCAACTCGTCGAGATCGGTGCCGCATGGCGTCCTGCATGGGGGGAGGATAAGGGCCGTCTCCCAGCACGGGCCGCGGCAGCGCCGCGGCTACTCGCCAAGCCATGGCAGCGCCGGGCAAGCCGCTCCTTGTAGTGTTCCACCGAGGGGCAGTCTAGCAGGAGCCAGGCCAGTCGTATTTTACCCCGCTCGTCAGCGGCACGGAGATCCTCGTCACCAGCAGCGCCGCTTTGCTGGGTCCAGGGCTCGGCGACGAGAACGCGCCTCCGTTAATCCAGTAGAAGGTTTTTTTATTGCGTGTACAACGTATGACCATGTCCATTGGACGTGCGTGTGATGGACGTGGTTAGGATGTAAATGAGCAAGCGCATCGAGCACCGCCTCGGGTCGCGCGTGCACAAAGAAAAAAACTCTCCCCTCCTTCTATGCAGCCCTTCCAACCAGAGCAGGTCGCCCCATGCCAGCCCCATGCACCGGGAAACAAACTGAACAACTGGCCTCCACCCTCCTCCACCCTACAGTCCTACAACCAGAGCAAGCGCATGGAGCACCGCCTCAAGTCGCGTGCGATAGAGAAACACAAAACAAATCCCCCCCCCCCTCTGCGGTCCTACCAACCAGAGCAGGATGTTGCCCCACGCCAGCCCCATGCACGGGGAAACAAACTCAACTTGCCTCCTCCACCCTCATCCACACTCTGCAGTCGTACAACCAGAGCAAACGCATAGAGCACCGCCTCAAGTCGCTCATCAACGACTCGCACGCCATCTCGGTCACCGACCCGCGTCGCTACTCCCAGCGCTTCCAGGACTTCATGTCGCGAGTGTTCAAGCCAGCTCTCTGAGAGAGAGAGTAGAGAGAGAGAGAGAGAGAGAGAGAGGGGGGGGGGGAGAAAGCCAGGGAGTCGCCAGCCTCTTCGCGGAGCTGACAGCGCTTCAGGGAGCTGCCAGCGCTAGCCACCTATGGGAGCTCACTCACCGACATGCGCCGCTCCTCCCAGCGTTCCCAGGACGAGTCTTCAGGCCGGCGCTCTGGTGTGTCTGCAGTTTACTTCAGTTCACAGCACGCGCCGTGCGGTTGTCTGATTACAGGATTGAGGAAGCCACTTTGGGAGGCAGGCCGCTATTGATCGACCCGCGCCGCTTCTCCCCGCGCTTCCAGGACCTCATGTCGCGAGGGTTCAAGCCGGCGCTCTGAGAGAGAGAGAGAGAGAAGCAAGCCAGGGATCCACCGGGCCCTTTGGGGAGCCGCCGGCCTCCACGGGAGCTCTCTCACTGACTGACTCGCGCCGCTACTCCCAGCGCTTTGGGACTTCAACCTGGCTCTCTGCTGTGTCTACAGTTGTCAGTTTACAACACGCGCTCATGGCTGCCCCACTCTGAGCTTGATGAAATCCCGTCTCAGGGGGCAGGCCACCCGTCACCAACCAGTGCCGCTACCGCGGGATGACACCAGTGGCAGTGACAGCGGCCTGGTTTTGAGCATGCCCTTTCGCCAGGATGCCTAGTGCACCTGCTGCTGCAGTCCCAGGTCTTCACATCGAGGGTTCCCAGGACGGCCCTGCCCTTCACAACGCCTGAGGCGGCGCCTCAGGCGTCCCATTAAATGGCGCGGATCAGGCAGCGCCTCAGGCGCTCCGACCGCCTGAGGCGCCGCCTAAGGCGCACCCCTGATCGCCTCAGGCGTCGCCTCAGGCGTTATCCAAACCGCCTCAGGTGCCACCGGTGGGTACCCTGACCGCCTCAGGCAGTGGTGGGCGCCCACCACCGCCTGAGGCGCACCCTGGACCGTCTCAGGCGTTATGACCGCATTCCATGGCGCAGATCAGACGATGAGGATTTTGGTAGGGCTGTTGTGCTCAGTAGATGGATGTCACAGTCTGGCGTGGCATTTGATTACGGCTGTCTTGGTCGTGGCTGCGGATTTTTGCAGGTAGTTGAGGGCGTCGTGGCGAGAATGTTTTAGGCCTTCTGACGCGGCTGCCGTGGACTTGGCTGAGGTTCTCAGAGGGTTAAAGGGAATGTTTTAAGTCTTGAGAAGAAGGAGGAGAAGAAGAAGAAGACAATTTATCAACAACAACAAAAAGGCAGAGGGGCAGTTTGGGGGCGAGGGTGCATTGTGACACTTCAGAGAGAAAGACAGTCAACAGGTCAGCCCTGATTTTTTTGAGCCCTGCCATTGCCATGCCTGCTCTCACACAAGTGTGCATAGAGGCAGGTATTAAGCCGGGTGCTGTAAGTTGTATGTGTCAATTTTCGATACTGATTTGCCGAGTTTGCGGGTGGCCTACCCCACGGGGTGGCCAACGCCGGACGGTTGATGGTCTGCTAGAGTGTGCGCGCCCATAAAATACAAAAACACAAAAACAATTGACAGTTGACAAGCGCATGCCATTGAGCGTGCCCCCGGAAGTGAGACCCCCGAGCCTGCGGCGCACCCCTTCGCCTTTCCTTTTTCCATCCCTTACCCGTCTCCCCGCACATACAGTGAGCCCGGCGCCCCCTTGGGGGTGTTTTGGAAGTACCACCGGCACCAATCTCTCTCTGTGTCGAACGCTTGTGTCTGCATCTCACCGCTCTCGTGGCTGGTCCCTGGGCGATGCAGCAACAACAATAGTTGTTTTACAATCAACATCTTGGTCACTCCATGGTCCTGACTATATACAGCCGGTTATACCTGAGGCCTGCCTCTGACTGTTTCAAGGCTGGGTGAGATGCCTGGCTGACGTGCTGCTTGCTTGGTGCCCGCCGCCGTGCGCAGGTGGCTCTGCCGTGGGGGCCCCCCTCCCTTCTGACTTTTGGCAGGGCTCCTTCTTTGATTGATCCTGCTGGAAGTTCCAGCCTGGAACTCTGGAACTGATTGTGACCGCCGGCCTGTCATTGTGAAACCCTCTTGTTGAGCAACAGTTTTTAGCACGTAGCACCAAATGAATAATTATGTCCCCACCCCTGCGCATGCCCACACACTGGGCTCAAACACATGCACCACGCAAGCCTGTGCCTTGAATACGACCGCCTTGCGATCCATGCATCATGGCGTTGCCCGACGCATGCATGGCGCGTTTGCATGGCGTGCATAAGGCGAAGGGGTGCATGACCTTGTTTCCCTCCCTCCCTGCTGCAGACGAGCACCAACATGGCGGCTCCGTCCCTGCCGTCACGCGTCAATAAGGCCATCTCCGCTTTCGTGAAGCTGGCGCGCGACGTGCCCACCGCAAAGGCGGACGAGGAGGCAGAGCTCTTTAACACCCAGCTGCCCTTAGCGCTTGGCAAGGCCAGCGCCGCCGCGCAGGCGCATGTGCAAGCCAGCCGCGACCGCGACGCCGCCACGCGCTTCGTTGTAGAGGAAGTCGCCAAGCAGGACTTCTACACTGCCATGGCGGGCGTGGTCGACCTGCTGTCCGCGTCGCCCGCCACACGGCTCGCCGTGCCATTGTCAACGATGCGCGCGCTGCCGACCCCGCTCAACCAGGGTTGGACCGAGGAAAGAGACGACAGCTTGACAGGAGCGCTGCTGCTGTACTCGGGCTGTCTCAAGGGGTTCCTGGGTGCGTCGGGCCGTGTGCAAATGGGCGCCGTGTGGGTGCCACCTGCCCAGCGCGCCTGGTCTGCAGTTCCCGGGTTCACTGTGTGCACTGTGCGGTGTCTTGGGTCTGTCACGTATCGCGCGCTCACAAGTGCCGTACGTGCCCACCCAACTGCCTGCCCGCGCGTACGCCCCAGAGTTCATCATGCTCCCCTCCCTCCCTGCGCAGTGCTCGGCGAGCGCGACCGCCCGGGCCCCATCCTGAACCACTGCACGGCCAAGCGGGCGGAGGCGCTCACCAAGAGCGGCCTGTACCTCTGCTACGTGCGGTTGGTCAGGCAGCTCGAGGGCAGCATGCACGACACGGCCGGCCGCGAGCCGGCGGCGCCCGACGCACACGGACAGCCGGCCGACGATGTGCCGTACAGGCCATGGATCGACATCGCGTCCAGCACGGCCGCGCTGCTGGGCTCTACCACGTTTGCGGCCGAGTGCATCGAAGCGGCAGTGGATGGCCAAGGCTGGCCAGTGAGGATGAGTCTTGCTGCTTCTGGTGGCGACGATGATTTTGCAGCCAGTTGGCGACTCTGATGGCGCAAATAGTTTGTGACGGGGCTACGTCTGGGCTGACGGAGGCGCAGCACTCCGAAACCACGCGTGTGTTATGGGGCACAGGAGAGCATGCATGTCGGAATTGGGACTGGGAGTGACGGCGCGCAAGCCTATTGGGGGCGGGAGGAAGTCCAAGGGCTGATGGTGGACAGCAAATCCCGCTGAGCAGGCGGCGGTTGTGAGCCTGTAGATGCATCCTTAATTTCCCTTGTTTCTCGCCAGTGCTAACAGTACTGGTGCTGCTGTTGAGCTGTAAGACGGACTTCGAAACGTGTACGTGCTGGCCGAGTGGGTGCGTGTATTCGTATGCGGTCCTCACAGCTTGATCTCAGGATATGTGCTACAGCACACGGCAGACTCCCTCTCGCTGCCTCTCGAACTCGACTTCCTCGCGATGACTTCCTCGCGATGAGCGCGCACTACCGTAGCCAGCTATCATGCCGCTGACCAGCTGTCGATAAGGAGCTCCCGCTCGACGATGCCGCGACCACCCCAGGTTGCGCGCATATGCGTAGCACTCGTGTGCATACTCCTGGTGTTTGTCGCTCCAAGGAGGGGAGAACACACGCGGTGGACCCCATCGAGCCCCTGGAAAGGCTTTTGCGACTCTGTCGCCGATGGGACTCTGCCACCGCGTGCCACGCTGCCCAAGTGGTGCCCCTCTGACTGCCAAATGGCACCAGGAAACACGGTACACAAGCCATATGCCGTCAAGTTTGCGAGTTTGCATGATCGACCCCAAAGTCAAAATCCTGAACTCCCTTGGAGACGCAAAGCACTCCCCTTCAAAGCACTCGACACCCAGCAGGGACGCCATGGAGACGACAACCAAAGCAGCGACGCCAGGCAGCAACAGACGGCGAGGCCCCCAGGCCGTGTCCATGCGCAGCGCAATGCACCACCTGTCGCAAGACAACGCGCGAACACGCATGCCAGCACAGCACACAGCACAGAAACCGCATGCGCGCACCAACACACGAGCGAGGTCCGCACGCGCCGCATCGATTCGGCACATGTCGACGCTGACCACTCCCCATGCACCCTCCCATGCAACCCCATGCACAGACGCGACGACGCCCAAGAGACCTCAAGGTGCACCCCCTGGGTGGTACGTGAGCATGCAAGACACCGGCAGCACGATACGGTGCCCTCTTCTGTCTCTCCGATGCAACCAATACGAACGTTACTATCGCCAATTTTTCGGGCCGCCACGGGCGCCCCAACACCGCGCACCACCACAGCCCTCCCTGCGACACGATCCGCATGCACCTCAGGGATCGCGAGCTCGCCGATACAGACATGGACGCATCGCATGCATCATGCGGCCATGCATGCGCTGCACTATCGCTCTCTGCCAACCAGCACGCAGCCTCCCTAGCAGCCCCCCGGCAGCCCCCACCACATGGGTCGCGATGCTCGCGTCAGCAACAGCCAGCACACAACCAATGCACACCCCAAGCCACCTGCCCATGCCCCCCCACAACAACACCACGCAAGGACCCGCACGACAGGCTGCAACAGCGCCCCAGTCTGATGACTCCACGCTCGCCAGCACCGCTGGCACAGAAGCAACCCACAGCCTAGCAGACAGCATCCTGACCACAGACACCGCTCGCGAATGCGATCCCCGCGCGCGCGTGCAACCCGCTGTATTCTGCGCACACACGCACCACACCCTTGCCATTGCGCTGGTCATGCTAAGTCTAGGCCTGCTCGCACGAATCCAACTGCGCTGCGCACCAACAACTACACACCGAACAAAGCCACCAGCAGGTACGGCGATGTACGATGCTGCTGCACGCACACACCGCCAAGTGGGAGGAGCACCGCCAACACGCGCGGCCGCCAGCACCCGCGCTCTAAAACGGCGCAAACGGCTCGCTTTTTAAGCGCGTAGACAGACTCTGCGCCAACAAGCGCAACGACAAACCAGCCACACACATACACGATGATAAAACAGGCATGGGTGATCAGCAACGAAGAGTCGAACTGGAGGCTCAAGCTTACACGGAACCGAAGACAGCGACTCAGACTCACACAAGCACGCTGCTGTGCCGCCTCTCGCATGCAACGAGACATTTTATCTAGACTCGCAGCTCAACACACACGGCCGCCCCACGCTCGCGAAACTTGCGTTCACTGCGCCTCGCACGCCCCTGCCGCACACACGCCTCCTCGGTGTCCGCCGTGCAGCGCGACGCTGCACACGACCCCTCCGCAGAACATCTGTGCGCCAAACAAAACACGCAGACCAGGTCAGCCAAGAGCCCGCATGGTAGTGCACACTGCAGGCACACATATACAATGCGCCCACCGCAGAGTAGGCGGAACGCCCACTCAGCCGGCACACGCCACCAGCACACACACAGCCTCCACACACGCGAGGACGCTGCCTTACCACGAGAAGCAGAAGGTTGTTCTGCATGGCTCATGCGACACACGCCGTTCTCGGGTGGCAGCTCACCAACCCAGAGGAGGCCCTGCAGCTAGAGAAGCTTAGCACGACGCACACTCGAGCATATGGTGCAGTATTGGTATATAACAATATAAATAACAATAGCCTCCCTCGACGCGTTCTTCACAAGAGGACACGGCAACTTTACTCTGATGGCTTATAACAAGGCGCTCGAATACCACAAAGCATGCTTCCATCTGCACATGCTCGGAGCCCTTGATAAATGGGGGAGCTGGGAAACGGCACTCGCGAGTCTCCCCCCGGGCACGCAAGGGGTGCAAATCCACTATGAAAAAACCAATGCGCAAGGCAGGCGCTACGGTCATGCAGTTGCGGTGGTACGACACAATGGTGATTGGTGGTGGGTAGACTCAAAGGACCCCCGGGGCATGTGGCAAGGCACTGAGGACTGGAAACGCCTCAGAGGCAGCCGCTCAAGAGACGCCCAGCTCATCGTACACAGACAAGGCAGAGCGCCGGACAATGCACGCGGCTTCAACTGGGACGAGGCAGAGCGCCTGTCGCTAGGGGGCGCACCTGACGAGACCAAAATCAAGGAATGGGCACAGCAAGCCGAGACGGCGCGACTCACTATTATAAAGCAGCGGGAACGGGCGGAACGTAGGTTAGCTATCGCCGCAAACAAACGCCACCCGCGAGCAACACATCAGGAAGGCCGCAACCCCACTCTCACGCCAACCGGCCGCAAAGCTGCCCCAGCCCAACACCTACCTCTGCCCGAACCAGATGCCGCGCTGAGACAACGTGCACCGCAGCCACCGCGGGAGCGGAAACTGACACAAGCCAACCACACAGATGCAAACCCACAAGGTACACACACACACAGCGGCACGAAGAAGCGAGCAGCAACACAGACCGGTGCCACAAACACCCAGTCTGCTAAACGACCGGCGACCAACACAGCAAAGAAACGCATCCAAACCCACATCACCACATTTTGTATCCAAAGGGACACCGCCACCCAAGGAGACCCCCCAGCCCAAGACCCCGCCCCACCAACAGGCCAGCCAGCACACGTCAGGGAAGGCCCAACCCAGCACACCGTGCCAGCTGCACCTCCGCCCGGCCTCCCCCAAAACACACTCACAGTTCTCACCTATAACGCCCGCGGGCTGAACACGCACTCTAGGGATGTCACCGCTCTCATCGAACAACACCAACCAGACGTGCTAGTGCTCACGGAAACACACATGCGTGCACAGGAAAATAAAAAAAAGGTGGTAAAGAGAAACGCTCAGAGGATACACGGCATGGGCAGCCTGCTACACAGCCGAGGCCCGTGCCAGCCGGGGAGTGATCGTCGCAATCAAAGAACACCTCGCCATCCTAGGCAGGGCCACAAGCCACAATAATCACACATCTGGCGGGCGCCTCGTGCATGTGACCCTCAAACTCCCCCACTCAGCACCACTAGCTATCAGCGGGGTGTATGCCCCCGCCGACACAACACAAGAGGCGATGGAAGAGAGACCAACTCTACATCCACCTCGCTGAACACGCAAGAAGAGACAAGGAGCAGATGGGGAACTCCACTGTCAACCTCCTCGCAGGCGACTGGAACGCTGGGCTGTGGGGGATCGCAGAGGCACTGCCACCCTGACGCAAGACACCATGCACGCAGAGTTTGTGCGCTCGCAAGGACTCGTGCACATGGATACTGAGGAAGGCCCACGGGCACACACATACCTACCGCTGATCACGGGCGGCACAGCCGAGACAGTGAGCAGCCGCATCGATGATATCCTGATAAGCAGAAAACCCTGCAAGGCAAAAGTAGAGGTCCTCAAGGAGGGCACTTCCTACGACCACACGCCGCTACTAGTAACCCTCCAAACACAGTCGACAGGCCTGAACATCCCAACCCAGACCAAGCCCAGGCGGGCAGAACCAACCACCCGACTGGTGCTCCCCATCAGCGTCGCAGACATAGAGGCTTTCACCAAAAGGCTCAGGAGACGGAGGCCAGGTCCAAGAGATTGACACACTACACGAGCAACTCATGGACCTCCAAAACATGCATGTCATGCCACATCTGCGCGCCATTGAGGCGCACGACGGAAAGGCCTCTGCTAGGCTCACTGAAATCAACGGAACGCCAGCCACAATTGGCATCGCAGGAGCGGCCGATCAGCTTCAGAAAATCCTATCGGCAGCACACAAAACAGCCATGGGCACATGCACCACCACCAGCACTAACCCAGATAAAATAGCATACCAAACGAGGAGCGATGCGCGCAAACGCGCGAGACTCACCAAGAAGCTGCAGGCGCTAAAAACGCGTGCACACAATCACACAAACACGAGAGGCAAGAGGGCTGCCCGATCGACACCGACACGTTGTTCCAAGACGACAATCCGCACCATCAGGCAGCGGCGGAAACTCTGCAAGACACGCGTGACCCAGCAGAACGGGAAGGCACAAGTCAGGAGAGGGACACCAATGCCCTCCTGGTAGACTCGATCCGCAACACCAAAGCCGAGATCCGGAAGCATGATACCGACTGGAAAGCCGATCGGGCCGGGAAAGCCAAAAAACACCTGCGCCACCTCATCAACACCAAACGTAAACAAACCAACCGATCCATCTTTGGCGGGGCAACACGGCAAACCACCTACCAGGCGCTCCAACACCCAGTGACCCGTGTCATCACCGACGACGCAACGCAGATGCTAGGCATCATCGACACGCACTACCGCGACCTAGGCAAAGCCCCCTCGGGCAAAAAACATGGGACATACACACCGATGGAAGACCCACGGGACTACCCATGGGAAAAAACTGGGGCAGAAGACAACTTCCACCTGGAGACACAAGCCAGTCAGCTCAAACAGCGACCCTGGCTTCATAACACAATCATGGATAAAGCAGCGTACGACGCAAATGTAGGCGCGCTGAGCAACGGCAAGAGCCCGGGACCAGATGACATACCAGACGAGATCATCAAGATGCTACCCCCAAAACTGCACGAGTGCATCCACATGATGTTCACACTAATGTGGGCCACAGGCATCACGCCGCACAACTGGAAGGAGAGCCACACGTGCCTTCTGTACAAAAACAAGGGCGAGCCCACGGACATCACAAAGTACAGGCCAGTTGGCCTGCTCAATACCATCTACAAACTGTACACTCGCACAGTCACCATGGCACTGTACGACTACGCTGAAAAGCACAGTGTTCTCAGCTCTACTCAAAAAGGGTTCAGGAAATGCGCCTCAACCATGTCGCAAGTGCAAACACTCATCATGACGTTAGAGGATGCGCGAGACACGGCTCAGGACATATACATGCTTCAAGTTGACTTTTGTAATGCATTCAATATGATCGACCACGATAAACTAGTAGCAGTGATGAGGGATCTAGGCTTCCCGACAGACGCAATCGATGTCGTATGTGACCTCTACACGCACGCGACGACCAAGGTCAAGTGAGGCCCAGACTGTACCGACACCATCCCGGTGGAAAGAGGCAGCATACAAGGCGACTCGCTCTCACCTTTCCTCTTCCTCATCTACATAGAGCCGCTCCTACGATGGCTCCATGTTGGGGGCAGGGGCTACATGCACGGATGCCTCGGAGAGAAGGGGATGGACGAGATGATGAAACACGCCGTCAGCGGCGCGGCGTACGCAGATGACGTGGGCATCCTCACAAATACGCTGTCAGACCTGCAAGTGCAGGCACACAAACTGAGCAGCTACTCCGACTGGGGTGCGATGCAAGTCAACGTAGGCAAAACAATCGTTTCAGGGGTGCTGCACAAGCAGACGCGCACGGCTGGCGGCATAACACAAAAGACGGCGTACAGTCAGGTCGCACAGCAGTTGACCGGCCGCATCAAAGTTCAGGGTCAACCAGTCACATACCAAGACCCCAGGGAACCCTTTACCTACCTGGGGGTGGTGCTGACCATGACACTTGACTGGCGCCCTCAGCAGCGCGCTATCGCCGAAAAGCTACGCGAAAAATAGAGTGCCTGCGAGGGTCGTGTGCGACACCGACCCAGGTCAAGGATCTCGTGCGCAGCAGCAGCATCCCACCCGTCGCGTATGCGCTCGGGGTCACACCATGCACACGCACAGATATCAAGTTGATGGACGGGGCAATCACCGCCGCCATCAAACGCGCATACGGCCTACCAACCAGTGCTGGGACAGTTTTCACGCACGAGGACACCGACAAATGGGGGATGGGCGTGCCATCCCTCGCTGTCGAGTATGCCACTCGCAGCACAACGCTGCTTCTAGAGTCCCTACAGGACCAGGGAAGACTGGGGATGGTCACACACGCCCTCATGGAGAAACAACTGCACGTCCTAGGGGGAGGAGGGGGCATACTTGCAGCAGACCCGTGGCATGCGTGGCACCGCATGCGGGTGCGCCAACACGCGATCACGCGAGCCGCCGGCCTCTGCACTAAAATAAATAACCACACGCAATACGGCGACTTAGCAAAGGTACTGGAAACGATCAAGAGGGTCGACCCCTGTGGCGCAAACGATAAGCGTACTGTGCCACTCAAATTCATGACAGCCCTCCTTGAGATGGGAATCACCCACCTGGTGGAAGTGATGGAGCCAAACGGACAGCTTGTTATGACAGGCACGGCGCTCCGCCCGCTGTGGGGGAGACGAGCTGGTCGCTCCCAAATCACAGCACTCAACACGCTCGCAACTCTCTTGAGTGGAGGACCAGGCAAAGACTTTGACATGAGGGATCTCCCCAGGGATGTGGCCACAAACCTGCACCTGAGCAAGGAGCGACGCACAGTGCATATGGCACACATGGCCACGACAGCCGCAACAGCCCCAGGGCAACCGCCACCACCCACCCACGTCGTGGCACACCCAGACCAGGCTCTGATAACCAGATACCTGAGCACCACCATCAGGCCAAACCAGGTAGAGGAGCCCTCCCCTGGCACACAGACCAATACACAGACTGCTCCGACACCTGGTCATAATTCCCCAGTGAGACCGACCCGAACAGACAGGGCAACACGATCCCCCGGCCGTGACCCTACCTTCCACCGAGATAAGAAACGCAAGACAGCAGCACGCGTGACAATGCCAGAGCCGCACCGACGGAAGGCATCAAACCTAGGGTGCCTGCGACAACCACAAAGAACAAGAGGTTAAGCGGAGGCTCAAGAAGACCAACGGCACAACAGAAGAACAGGCACAAGCAACCGCGACTATCCTAGTGGAGGCATACGGCCAGGCCGATCGTGTGGAGGAAATCCTCGGATGGCGCATGGTGATGGTCAGAGACGCCGGCAAGGGCGCCAGGCAGAAACGCAACAGGGGCGGGGACAAGAAAAGGAAGATCCAGCTCCAGTACTTGGTACAATGGAACCACACACGAGTGGACGCCTGGGCGCTGCCAGCATTTGCCGAAATAGTGTATGATCCCGACCCATCACACCCACCCCGCCAGTGCGGTCGACACGAGCTTGAACACGATGAGTGCACATGCAAGGTGTGTTGGAACGCAGACAGCATTGCCAAACCAGGCACGTCCAATCACGACGACATGCCGGTGTGCAACACATGCCAAAAGACCTACCACACCGCATGCATAGCTGGGTGCGTGGGATACACACTGCCCACGGGGGATGAAGACGAAGAATGGAAATGCCCGGCCTGCCACGACCTCAATGAACACGCGGAACACGCAAAACCATCAGAGATTGTGGAAGTCCATTGGCGCCCCACCTGGGAACCAGAAGAAGGCTTGCGCTAAAACAAAGAGGTCGCAGAGATGGTTAACAAATGGAACGACGACAACAAACACAACCCACCTGCACGCATGCCGAAACACGCGAGAGACCAGCACCTCACAAACATACAGCGACAGGGCACGCATGAAACAGACCCCCAGCAATGGGAGAGCACGTTTGGCACACCCCTCCGAGACGCGATCAAAATCAACACATCAGAAACCCACCCGGGTCTTGACGTTAAAGCGCTGGATGCCTGCTGTGTTGTGGTACGACACGTCGACCTCTGGGCGCCACCAGCACACCTTGCAGCCGTCGACATACGCGCCGCCCCACCGACAGTGACAACGCGCGCAGCCTGTGTGTACTGCAGCGATGGCACATGCGAGGGCGTTCTCACAGAACAGTGGCTCGCCAAGCTCCACGCCATGTACGATCATAACATGGGCGCAAACACGACAATAGACGAGCAGGGCGAGTCCAACGAACAGGAATTCACAGCAGCACGGATTGACAATCTGCAGCGCGAACGCCACACAAACAAGCAGAAGGCAGGCGCACGCGCCCCCCCGCGAGCCGCACACCCCGACATCGCCGAAGTGCTGGTAGAACACTTGGGATGCACAAAAGAAAGATACAGCAGCCCCCTGACCGCTCACTGACCCGAACATGGGTACGACAGCGAGCATCAACAAGACAGGGTGCTCGGCGCGGCAGGCACGGCTCGCTCCCACCAATGGACTGGCCACTCACACGCGATGCTGCCACCGGAAATTGTGGAACACCGACGCGCTGTGCGCTGGGCCACGGTGTCAGCCCAGCACAAGGGCGACGACCCCGTAGCGACCTGCACGGTCCTCCTGCTGCCATACACAAGCACAGACTAGGGAGCAACACCTGAGTACGCGCAATGGGCACGTACTGCACCGCACGTGATCACACACATCGCGACGCTCTCCGGCTCAGACCCGCACGCAGACAGCGACGTGCTGTGGGCACGCAAGACCCACAGGGCGACACCGCACACGCACCACACTGACCTGCTGCTGGTATGGAACGAGGCAGCCCGCCTGCAGCTGGGGTGGAGCCCTGTGAAGCACGCCGCGCTGCTGGCAGCCCTGCGCGGGGTACGCAGGCAGTGTCAAGGAGCCGGAAGCCACGACCCATCCAACCCACCCACCACCAGCCGGAGGTGCCACGGGCCACCCGGCATGGGAGGCAACCAAGCGGTTCAAGCAGGCTCCACGTGAGACGCCCCATGCACGCATGGAGCCGCATGCGGCGCGCGCCCACCCCCCTCCCACCGCGCAGCCCACACGCCCCCTTGAGCCCAGGCACGCATGGGACAGCATCACCTTCACCGACGCATCGCGCATGCGTGTCAGCGCCCCTGACGCGTCACCAGGCGCGCAATCGTACATGCAGGCGGGAGCTGCAACATGGCGGATGCAGCACCACGGTGGCCCACTGGTCCACCGTCAACCACGCGGAGCTGGCAGCGCTCCACGAGGCCATTCGGGCGTCGCCTTCCACTCAACAAACGATTGCAAGTGATTGCCTGTCTGCGCTCTGTCAGATACGCAAGGCCGTCCACCACCCGGCGCTGGTCCGCATGCATCGCCATGCGGAGATACTGGGGCGAATCGTAGAGATGCTCCACGAGAGGGTAGCACACAACATGGCCCCGCTCGAGCTCATCAAGGTCCGGGCGCACAGTGGGTGCGCCGGGAACGAGATGGCCGACCTAGCTGCAAAGGAAGCAGCAAGGGGGATTTATCTAGTTTAGGTCACGCTGACGCATGGCGACGTGCCGTGGTACGACAAGACACACTGGCCCTTCGCAACAACACGTATGCAACAGGCGCAACAGGGGCAGCAACAGGGGAACACCACCACCACGAACGACACACAGACAGATCCGATGGCCCCAGGAATCGCAGCCACGCAGCCGGAGGGCGACACAAACGGCCGACCGCTGCGCAACACGACAGACGCGATCCGCCAACACATGCACACAGTCCACCACCTGGGCGAGTCCAACACCAGCTCCATCTACTACCACCACTACAGCCAGCTGGGCAGAGTCGCTGATGGGTGGCTCAACAACGCCTTCCTGACACACGCGGGTGTGCCACACGGTGCACGGCGGTCAGCACGCCATGCGCATGGGCGTGCTGTGGCCATCCAAGAGGGCACGCATGATGGGCCTGCGCACAGACAGCAAATGCCCGTTCTGCCATCAGAAGGATGGAGGCTCACACATTGCATCAGGCTGCCAGCACAAGACGATGGAAAAGATGTACACATCACGACACAATGCTCTGTCACGACAGACGCTGAAGTGCATTCAGAAGGGCAGCATGGGGGGCTGCATAGTCTCTTCAGACGTGGGCAGGCAAGAGCTCTGCGACACAGACAGGGTACAGTGGGCCGCGTGCAACCACGTGCCAGAGTGGCTGCTGCAACACCAGGCGTAACACATGAAACCCACACCGCCCAGCTCCGGAAGTTGAAACCAGACGTGCTGCTGGCTCGCCCCCAAAAAACGGAAATCCCAGAGGGACCAGCCCAAGTCTACATCGTGGAGATCAAGACCTGCATCGACACGCGCCACACCGACCAACTCGAACACGCGCGCACGCAACACACAGACCTCGCCAACATGCTGACAGCGCACAACTACACGGTGACGATAATACCAATCCTTATGGGTGTTTCAGGCACCATCTACACAGAGCACACACTCCAAGCACTCACCAAGCTTGGTGTCACAAGCGACCAGGCAAGGGCCTGCTGCCAGAAACTGCACACGATGGCAATCAACCAGCTTCACAGCATCATAGGCACATGAAGACAGCTTGAGCCAGCCAACACAAAACCAAGACCGTGACCGCGACATCCCCCCTGATCCCTAGCTGGCGCTTGTGTAGTGGCGCGGGGGAGAGGGGGGAGGAGGGCAACCTCCTACTTCTAACTCCCTGGTAGGCTGGCGCGCTGCGTGGCCTTGCGGGCTCTACTAGTAGAGCTCCCATAGACGTGTAGCCTAGGCCTTAACTCACGTCTCGGGGTCCTCCGGGCGCGCACATGTAAAAAATGTAAAAACTGCTACAGCACACTATGTTGCAGTCAATAGTCAACAGTGGCTTGGTCACGAACTCACACCACACTGCAGGACCAAGAGGAGATTAAGAGACCGCCCCCACACATTCCGTCCACACCTTGCCCACTGCCGTCCGAACCAGCACAACTCAGTCGCGGTCATTAACGTGGCTCGTCGCTGCTGCCGATACAAGGCCGTTAGAGAGGACGAGAGAGTGCGTGCTCAAGCTTGATTTTGCAGAGTTGTAAAAAACGTGGCCTTATTTTCCCCCCTCGCTCCGCTCTCCGCCTCCTGTACTGAGTGACACGGGACCGAGGCGTCGCTTACACCTGCCGCGAGCGAACAGGGGCAAGGTGGTAGGTGGGGGCTCGCTGATTGAGACGCACGTTCGCCATGCGGTGGCTCCCTCTCTCACCGCGTGCGTGCGCTGCCCTGACGCATGCACTGCTTGCCGGGACTCCTGTGCCTTGAAGGAGATTAGTTTGATGCACATGCGCTGATGTGAGGTACCCCTGCATGAAGGCGTCGCACGACACATGCAAGGCATGCATGGCAGCACGCGCATGCATCGCCAGAAGGCGGAGGGGTGCATGGCCGTGTCGTGTCGTGCAGCTGAGCCCCCATCTATCCTTGCCGTCCTCCCTCCCTCACTGGCGCAGGCGAGACGTCCAACATGGCGACCCCTTCTCTGCCGAAACGTGACGCCGCCCGCGAGGCCATTGCCTCCTTCGTAAAGCTGGCGCGCAGTGCACCTTCGGCCAAGGGGAGCAAGGCGGCCGAGCTGTTTGACCGTTCGCTGCCCATTGCACTTGCCAAGGTCGGCACGACCACACGGGTGCATGCAAGCAGCAGCAATGCCGCAGCGCGCGCTGCTGTCAAAAACCTCTCCAAGGAGGGCTTCTACTCTGCGCTGGCGGGCGTGGTGGACCTGCTGCGTGCCGCACCCGAGAGGCGGCTTGCCATGCCGGCATAGACGGTGCGTGAGCTGCCGGGCCCGCTCAACCAGGACATGGCCCACATGGTCGATGCCTATGGCCGCGTGCCTGTGCTGCCGCTGTACGCCATTATCATCAAAGAGTGCATAGGTGCGTTGGGTCGTGCGCATCAGCGCCCCTGTCCGCTCGCAGCGCAGTCACTAGTTCACGGCGGGCATCATGTGCTATCTCTGGGTGCGTCGAGCGCATGCTGCTCATACGCGGCTGCCCTACGCCTCCACTCATGGATTCAGTGATTCACCTGCCTGCCTGCTGGTCTGATGCTGCGCAGCGACCGGCGAGCGCATCTGCCGCGGCGACTGCATAGTTATGAGGGCCGAGGCTCTCACAAGAGCGGTCTGTACCTGGCCTGGGTCCGCCTGATCACTCGGCTGGAGGGCCGCGCAGCCTCAGGCTGCAAGCACGATCCGTCAGCGCCATGGATGAAATTCGCTTGCATCACCGCCGCCCTGCTGGGCTCTGCCACGTTTGCGGTCGAGTGCATTGTCACTAACTCGGTTGAGGCATCGCCTGTGTTGAGCGAGCTGGGCTTTGCCTCAGGCATGGAGCTAGGCAACATCGGGCCGGTCATCAGCGGCAAGCCGCCGTCGCCAGGACTCAAGGTACTATGTTGTGCTGTGCGGTGCTGTGCTGTGCTGTGCTTCATCCTCCATCCCCGCCCGTTAATCTCCCATGACATCTCCTTACTGTTCCATCTCCTACCCACCCTCACCCAGGTACTCGTCGAAGGCGGAGAGGTTGGCGAGTTCGTGTTTCGACGGCTGCTGCGTCTGTGCGTAGAGCTGCGGAGCAGCCTGCATAAGAAGCTGGGCGTAGACTTGGGTCTGGCACAGCGGGTGGACATGGGCAAGGTGGTGCTCACATGTACTGTGGCGTGCTGCCTGCTGCATGCGTTGCGCCAATCGCTTGTGCCGAGCTCTTCTAACACCCTCTCCCCACACCTTGATCGCAGCCGATCGACTTTGCCCTGGTGGCCCTGGGCGATCCGGGCGAGAGCTGTTGCGCATCGCAAGCGCTTGGTGAGCTTGGGAACATCGTGCGCGCTATGGTGCTGCCGGTGAGTGAGTACGCGGCCTCCTCCTGCTGCCCCTCCCAAGCTTGCACTCCTGACCGCCTAAGGCGCCGCCTCAGGCGGTTCCTCCGACCGCCTCAGGCGCCAACCTAACCGCCTTAGGCACCCACCAGCGCCTGAGGCGCACCCCTGACCGCCTCAGGCGTTATGACCGCCTGGAATGCCGCGCCTCAGGAGTTAAGATTGTCGTAGGGCAGGCACGCCGAGACCGCCTGAGGCGCACCCCCGACCGCCTGAGGCACACCGTAACCGCCTCAAGCGGTCAGGGTGACTTGCGCGGATCCGATGTTGGGCCTGTCTGCCTGCCTGCCTGCCAATACAGAGCCACACACCCTGATTCGCAACATTGATGCCCGTCCCACAAAGCTTCAGTTTTTTCCATTGTTGGTGCGCCCCAACCTCTGTCTGTGTCGATTGTGTGTAACATCCCGTGGCACGCACCAGCCTCTGAACAAGCCTGCCTGACAGACATCTATATGGATCGTCACACCCACGGACGATCTGTCCGCCCGGCGGCGGAATCGCGACGTTGGCGATTGTGTGTATAACCTCGTAGCTCGCGAGGAATGCCTCCTTGAAGGCGGCTTCCGGGCCAGAGTCGCTCGTGAGGCCCTCGAGCTGCAAAGAAGTAGTGTGTGTGTGTGTGTATGCGAGAGAGAGTGTGTGTGTGTGTGCGTGTGTGCGTGCGTGTGCGTGTGTGCGTGTGTGTGCCAGTGGGTGCCCACGTGTTGACACAATAATCTGTGGTGCGCCCGCGGGCGAGTGTGTGTTTGTCTCTGTGCGCGTGCACGTGTGTGTGTGTGTGTGTGTGTGTGTGTGTGTGTGCGCGGGTGTGCATAGCCGCAGCTGCCCAGCTTCATGGTCATCCTCGCTGGGCAGGTGTGTGTGTGCGCGCCCGTACGTGTGCGTGTGTGCGTGCGGCTTCAAAGTTGTACAAGCAGGGTTACCCGGTACGTGCGTACTGGGGGGGGGGGTCAGCGTCCTGACCGATACGCGGTACGTGGTACGTCCTGCGGTACGTGCGGTACGTCGGTACGTCCGGGAGGCGGAGGGGCAAAAACGTCAAAGTGCCAAGACTTGTGGATGTGTAGGTGTGGGAGCCGTGGGCCCGCCACAGCCTATGAAGAAGATTGGCTATTGCAGGCCGGTCCTCTACTTTGCCGCGGTGGACCCGATGGTTCCTGTGGCGCCCGCGGAGGCAAATACGAAGTACTACAACCTGGACAAGAAATCCAGGCGCGCGCGGTGTGCTGCAGCAGCACTCCCTCCAGGTCCCCTTCTACTGCAGTGCACTGCTGCATACAAGCAGAGATCTGGATAGCCCTTGTTGCTAGCTTTCCAATGCAAGTCGAATGGTTTGAAGCCATGCACATGAGCGTGAGTTATGGCCGTTTTTGTGTGGAACGTACTGGTAGAACGTACTGTTGGGCCTCAACGTCCTGACCGGTACAAGTACGTCCCACGTACTGCGGTACCCAACGTACCGGGTAACCCTGTGTACACGGTGCCTTCAAAAGGGCCCAGATGGCTGTGTATATGCGTGTGCGTGTGCGTGTGTGTGGGGGGTGGGTGGGTGGGTGGGTGGGTGTGGGTGTGTTTGTGCGCCCGTCTGAGGGGGGAGGATTTTTCGCCGGATTTTCACGGCCCCACGGCGTGCTCGGAACTTTTCTGCTCGCGTGTGCGTGTGCGTGTGCGTGTGCGTGTGCGTGTGCGTGTGCGTGTGCGTGTGCGTGTGCGTGTGCGTGTGCGTGTGCGTGTGCGTGTGTGTGCGTGTGCGTGTGCGTGTGCGTGTGCGTGTGCGTGTGCGTGTGCGTGTGCGTTGTGCGTGTGCGTGTGCGTGTGCGTGTGCGTGTGCGTGTGCGTGTGCGTGTGCGTGTGCGTGTGCGTGTGCGTGTGCGTGTGCGTGTGCGTGTGCGTGTGCGTGTGCGTGTGCGTGTGCGTGTGCGTGTGCGTGTGCGTGTGCGTGTGCGTGTGCGTGTGCGTGTGCGTGTGTGCGTGTGTGCGTGTGTGCGCGTGTGCGCGTGTGCGCGTGCGCGCGTGCGCGCGTGCGCGCGTGCGCGCGTGTGCGCGCGTAGGGAGGCGCGTGTGTGCCTGCTTGGTTGTATTTGCTCTGTGTGTGGGGTATGCCCGGTGTTGCATGTGTTTGTTGCATGCATGCGCAGCTCACCTCTGTTATCAGGTTTTTCGCCGAGTCCTGCAGCATCTTCACGTTGCCATCCTCGAAGACTGCGAGGGAGGTAGTGGGCATACGATTTCGACAGGTGGGGCCATAATGCAGGTGCGCAAGTCAAGACCAGCCAACATGCAACAGGCTGCAACAAGCCCTGCATACCATATCGTTGCGCGGTTGCGCGCCTTCTCGCACGGGCTGCTCAGGGGCTGCCCCTCGTGGGGGGATCACACGCGGGTGCGATAGTGTGGGCTTTAGGGACTCAGAAGGCTCCAACGCCACAGCCCCACAAAGCTGATCGACATCATGGGCTGCGGTGCGAGCCTGCCCACGGCGTGGTATCCCCTCAGACGCGTGGTAGGGCATGCATGTGTGTTTGTTGTCATTAGCCCGCGGGTGCTTGGGTACTCTTGGGGGTACGCACGCTTGAGGGCAGTCACGCTTGAGGGTACGAATGCTGAGGGTACGCACTCACACGTCGATTGTCTCCCATGCAGGCCCCCCTGGTGCCCGCTAACCGGGGAGGACGTGAGGCTGACCATGTCTCGGGTAGGTCTGATGTGACCACGTGGTCTGTGCACAGCATTGTTGACAACAAACACACATGGCGCCAGGCGTCCGGCGGACTGTACAGTACTGTAAAATCGACCACACACGCAGCGCTGCCCAATGCATTGGAAGTTCGATTGCCGTACAGGGCTTGAGCCTTCGCGGGGGGGTCGAAAAAATTGTTGTTTAGTCCAGGGGGGGAGGACAGAAAAGAATATACTGGAACACATGGTACAAAAAACCAGTAGTGCCATTTGTCATCCTCGACAACATGCGGTGCAATCCACGTCTCGGAAGGCTGTCGGAGATATCCTGCGATACGAGCAGGATTTTTGTCGCCTTGGGGGACTCTCTTCCCCTCTCGTCACACTTCTCCTACCCAGGCGTCCTTGTGCTCATTTGCAAGGCCTCGCGAGGCCCTGTAGACGACGTCAGCCCCCACGTGCGTTCGCTGAAGGGTGATGCACGCCACGTCGGCGTGTGACGCTACACTCTTTCGAAAAATCGAGTCATTCGCCCCGTCCCCGCCGCCCAGACGCCGCCCCACCTGCTCCCATTCCTAGCCAGCCTCCTATTTGAGCCCCTGCTCCTTTCCCCCCCAAGAAACCCTGGATTTGGTTCCCGTTTGGGGACGTCGAAACGGGCGACACGGTCCACACTGGGAACCATCCCCGGAGGACAAATGGTAAAAATGACCCCCCCCCCCCCCCCCCCCCCCCTCATTTCACAAAATACTCCATGCATGGAGCCGGGACCAATGCGCATGGCTTCCTTACAGTGAGGGCTGTCCATCGCAATGTCTAACTCGCAGGCAGATGGCCAAAATCACCCCCAAAATCTAGCCATTCCATGACTCAGTCGGCGGGCACCAAGGAGTATGGACCCTCCAGTTCATACTTTCCAGGCAGATTTAGGATTGACTTTCCTGAGGTGTTTTGCTGTGGTCTCCAAGGAGATTCAGATGGCATCGGTCCCATCTCAATCCATGAAGGTTGCTAAAATCCCTTGTGGGCACTGGGTGCACCGAAGAGAGCACGCGGGGGAGTTGGGGCGTTGAGGGGGTTTTACCCCCCACCCTATAACCCAGGGTCACTTCTTAGAGTGGATTTGTGCTCCTCTCATCAAGGTGGTTCGAATGGTGGTTTTCCCGTCCAAAAATGCCCACGAGAAAGAAAGTGCTGAACCCCCCGAAGAAAGCTCTGGACCTCCCCCCTACCCCCCCACCCCACACCCAACTTTGAGCCCTCATATCTCGGCCCCCAGATGTCAGAATACAAAAAACAGATGGTTGGGCAACATTTATAGCAAGGACACAAGATTCCAGCTTGTGCTCCATATATCGTGTGTTCTGCCCCCCCCCCTTGGTTTACTCGCTCCGCGAGGGACATTTTCCGTCGATTTCGGTCGTTTCGACGCCCCGCATTTTTGCGATATTTTAATCGTTTGCCGCTTCGCGAGGGGCATCTAAAAATAATACTTACTCGCGAAGGCACAGGCCCTGTACGGTATATTTATACTAACCATCTTTTGGGGCTCGATTAACGGAGGCGCGTTCTCGTCGCCGAGCACTGGACCCTGCAATGCGGCGCTGCTGGTGACTAGGATCTCCGTGCCGCTGACGAGCGGGATAAAATACGACTGGCCTGGCTCCTGCTAGACTGTCCCTCGGTGGAAACTACAGGAGCGGCTTGCCCGGCGCTGTCATGGCTTGGCGAGTAGCCGCGGCGCTGCCGCGACCCGTGCTGGGAGACGGCCCTTATCCTCCTCCCATGCAGGACGCCATGCGGCACCGATCTCGACGAGTTGATCGACGAGCGGAGGAGCTGGCGCCCGTCAATGCATGCTGGACATCGGTCAAGATGGCTGCTCGTGGGGGCGAGCTACCATCAGGGCTTCAGCGGTGGTGACCGCCGAGGCAACAACAGAGTTTATCCGCTTCACCATCGCAGCGTTTGTCACCGCGCTCACCCTCGGGGGCACTCGTCTGCCGGTGACTGGCGTCGGCATTGGTCTTCAGGCAGCCTGCCATGACGACTCTGTTTGCCCAGGCCCCCCTGGAGGGTGGGACCTGGCCATGCATGACGCATGGGGCGCAGGCAGAGCCCCATGCATGGAGTTGGACAACCATGCACCATGCCAGGCGGGGACTTTTCTGCTTCAGCGCCGCCAGTCGGCACAGCCGGCGTGGTTGGCCTCAAAGGCCAGGAGGAGGACGGTCCTTTCCTATACGCTCCTTGCCAGACATGTCCCTCAGGGACTTGTTTGGGTCTAAACTAGCCGGCGGGAGCGGTGGTCTAGACGGCAGGTAACCGGCTGGTGGCTATCGTCCTTCACAGGGCGGTGGCACTAGGACTAGTGTTGTCTTAGCTGGAATGCCATGAAACTGTAACTGTAACCATCTGCGTGCATGGCCATGCAGCAAGCAAGCAAGCAAGTGAGCCTGGACTGGCTGCTTAACACGTTTATGGCGGAGCACCCGGAGCTGGCCGCCAAGAAGCTGCCCACGCAGCATGTGGGTAGGCCTGCCTTGGGCGCACGGGAACACGAGGCATGCTGAGCATCCAGTGGCCTTACTCTGCGTGCGTGGCTGACTCTGTGCATGCACGCCGCATTGCTGCCCCACGAGACAAGTCATCGACAGCATCGTGAAGCCCGCGCCCGCCGCCCGCCACTGCCGCTATGTAGACCTGGTGGGCGCGCCGGTGTCGGATGGCCGCCCGTTCTACTTTGTCAGCCACACCTGGTCGCGTGTGTTTGCAGAGACAGTCGGACAGCTGGAGGAGCACTTCACGTCAGAGGCACAGAGCATCTGGCGATGCGGCCAGCCGGTGCTCCCGCTGACCGACGTTTTTGTGTGGTGCGTTCAGATGGGGGGGGGGGGGGGAAGTGACAAACAGACCGGACATTGAAAAACATCGAATTTCCGAACCGGACTGGCGCCATGCCCTTCCCCTCCCTAGATGAGGGAGAAATCCACTCTGAAAAAACGGGCAGAGGGAGGGGGGGGAGGGGTCCAGACCGTTTCTCACAATTTTTATGTAACTTTTTATTCTGCCATCCTTTCGTCACGGGAGTGGGCGCGTTGGATTCCCCTTGTCAAGAGGAACCCAAATCCACCCAGATCTCTCACACCCTATACATAGTGCAGGGGTGTATGAAGGGGTCCACACCAGGCGTTTGGTGTGGATCCCCGTTCACCCCCCCTGGGAGCCTGGATGCTCTGCAGACCTTCGCTTGGGCTGGGAGAAGACGCATTGGATTCGTCTAACGACAGGGATGTCAAATCCATGGTCATTCGTGTGATTCATTAGTTGGGAGGGTTTGAAGGGGCCTTGGTGTGTGGGGCTGCACCGGGGCGTGTGGCCGCCTTCTGAGGCCAGCTGCAGAAACAGTATTGGGTTGCACAGCCCCCCAAATAGTGCGATGGAATGAGATCGATGTCATGCAGCTACCCACCAAGTTTCAGCTCAAGCAGCTAAGGTCTGGGTGTAAAGGGGGGGGGGGGGGGGCAGGCCCGTTTGGAAAATAATGGAACGTCCGGTTGGATAAATTGTTATCCCCCCCCCCCCTCCCCCCCCTTGGGTGCGTTGATGAATAAAATTCAGTGTGCGTGCTCACTGCATGCACACATGCTGCTGGCTCTGTTGGCTGCTAGTGGACTGATCGGGCATGCATGCAGGTCCGCAACCACCACCACATACCTCATACAGGTTTGACCTCTTTGCTATCAACCAGCATGCGTTTGAGGGCGACCTGGGCAGGCTGCAGGAGGTGGTGGCAGACGCTGAGCAGACACAGATGATCATCGACCAGGTATTTGTTGTGCACACATGCGTATGGACACCTCAATCATGCCTGTTACAGGGGAGGTGAGGGGGGGGGGGGGGGCAGGGAGGCATGGAAGTCTGTAACTGACAAGTTAGGAGAGCGGCGCCGCGGCGCCGCAAAAAAACAGCAGAGCCGTCCCGGGGCCGGGTTTTGTCAGCACCGGCTGTCACACAAATGCCACTTGAGAAAGAGAGAGGGAGAGAGGGAGAGAGGGAGAGAGGGAGAGAGGGAGAGAGGGAGAGTGGAGAGTGGAGAGTGGAGAGTGGAGAGTGGAGAGTGGAGAGTGGAGAGTGGAGAGTGGAGAGTGGAGAGTGGAGAGTGGAGAGTGGAGAGTGGAGAGTGGAGAGTGGAGAGTGGAGAGAGGGGAGAGTGGAGAGTGGAGAGTGGAGAGTGGAGAGTGGAGAGTGGAGAGTGGAGAGTGGAGAGTGGAGAGTGGAGAGGGGAGAGTGGAGAGGGGAGAGGGGGGAGAGGGGAGAGGGAGAGAGGAGAGAGGAGAGAGGGAGAGAGGCGAGAGAGGGAGAAGGGAGAGAGGGAGAGAGGAGAGAGGGAGAGGAGGAGAGAGGGAGAGAGGGGAGAGAGAGAGGAGAGGGAGAGACGGGAGAGGGAGAGGGGAGAGGGGAGAAGGGAGAGGGGGAGAGGGGGGAGAGGGGGAGAGGGAGAGGGGGAGAGGGAGAGGGGGAGAGAGGGACAGAGGCAGACAGGGAGACAGATAGAGATGGTGAGACACAATTTGTGTGGGACCATAAGTACGCGTACTATACGGCAAATTACCCGTTTTGATTACGGCACAAATGCGACAAACACGTCAAAATGTGGAAGGCGACACAGGAACCTCAGTTTTCGCATGGATTTGATATCCAAGCAGTGATGTAAATCAGGGATGTAAAGTACCGCTGTTTGAGGCCATTAGTACCGGTATACCGCAAACGGCCCAAAACGATAAGTACCGCTCAGTACCGCTGATAATTACCGCACAAAAGTGTGGGGGCTCGTCTAGCGGCAGCCACGGACCTCAGTTCTACATGGATTTAAAATCCGATCGGTGCTGTGGATAGCCTTCGCTGTCGGCTTTCCAACAAAAGTAGAATGATCCAAAACCATGTGGAGGGGCGTGAGTAAGCATCTTTTGTGTGGGAGGTGCCCACACCAATCCGACCTGAAAAGGCTTCGCACCCGTTCCGGTCTGCCCCACATCCCAACACCATGGAGACTCTCTGTGGTGCCAACAAAATTATGGCGCGCATGCCCGACGATGACGGCGACGAGATGGTGGATATCTCATGAGAGGCCCTCATGAGAGGCCCCCTCCACTGACTCATGAGGGCCTCCTTGAGGCTTCTACTGAGAGCCCCAAGCCCCAGGGACTGTGGTAAGAACCAAAAACAGCTGGGGTTCTTGCTGGGGGCTGGGGAATAAGAGCTGAGTGCGTGCGCACCTGGAGAAATGCTTAGAACAACTGTAAACAACGAGTTCTGCAGTCTCGGTATTTATCACGTATTTATCAGCCCATCCCATTAGTACCCCATTAATACTTCAAAAATATATCGCGTATTATACCCGCACTAGGTACTTTACATCCCTGCCTATAATACAGCTGTCTTACCACCCACTGCCACGCCACAACCACACACAGGAGGGAGCTGTGCTGACACGCATCTGGTGCCTGTACGAGGCCTACCAAGCGGGCCTCAGGGGCCCCGGAAGCCTGGCACTGCTGTCCTAAGGCATCGACATCAAACCGCTAAAGCAGGCAAGGCGGTCGTCAGTGCGTCCAGGATTCCGACGAATTGACTCCCCTAACACATTCACAGCGCCTGAGGCGGCGCCTCAGGCGTCCCATTCCATGGCGCGGATCAGGCGGAGCCTCAGGCGCTCCGACCGCCTGAGGCGCCGCCTGAGGCGCACCCCTGATCGCCTCAGGCGTCGCCTCAGGCGTTATCCAAACCGCCTCAGGTGCCACCCCGGCCGCCTCAGGCGCGCACCACTGCCTGAGGCGCACCCCGGACCGTCTCAGGCGTTATGACCGCATTCCATGGCGCGGATCAGCCTTTGGGATTTTGGTAGGGATCCTTACCGCCGGAGGCAGCGTCTTCTTCAGGGACCCCTATTTATTTCGAGGAAAAGTGTGAAGGTTCAGTGTTCCCGTTATACCCATCCACCCACCCATCTCAACTTTGGACCCTCAGCCCCCAGGTACCCAAATTCAGAAAGAAAGAAAAAACTGGTTGCTTCGGAGCAGTACACTTTAAGGAGTTTGAGATGCATCACGTCTACCAAAACTGCCCCCCCTGTGGTCGAATGCGCAACTCGGGCATTGGGCATTGGGCTTTTTACCTATGTCATGTGCCTTGCTGACCATATTTTGTGGTGGTGGTTAGCGGCTGGCGGGAGGGCAGCGAGGCGATGCCGCTCTCTTCAGTGTGGCACACACCCTTGCAACTTCCGCCTGCACCCAATCCTGAGTCGCTTCGTTTCTCGGAAACTGGGGTGACCACACCTCCCACACTTCCCCTACACACCGGCTGCACATGTCGTTCCCATCGTGCCCACAATCGTGGAGCTGCCACCCCCCAGCAGACTCCTCGCCCCTCGCCCATTTATTTTTATGTGTGTTGTCGACAGACGGTCTGGGGCTCGGCTGTGCTTCACACTTGCCCTGCACCTTCCACACACCACAATCTCCACACCAGCAGGTCGGCCCCATCGTGTCCACACTCCTGCGAGCTTCACAACGAACTCTCTCCCCGCACCCAATGGGCCGTACGTCGCGCTAGGACTGTCCTGAAAACATTCGCCCTCAGCGGAGCCCAAAACAACACAAACCTGTAAGATAACACAAGCATGCGTTTGCGATGCCTCACAGGTGTTCATCGACCTGGACGTGGTTGAACTGTGGATGCTGGATGCGGCCGCACGACCGAGTGCAGGCATTGGCCGACCGACCCACGGCGGCCGACCGCGCATCCAGCATCCAGCGGGAGAACTGTATGCAACTGCGGTGGGAAGCGGCGCACGGACGTGGTCGTGCCCCTGCTGAAAAAGAATGGTAGCAAGCCGTACATGCTGGACGAGTGCCCCGGCACGCTGGTGCGCCTGCACTAGGTGTAGGCTGTGTAGGCTGTGTAGGCTGCTGCAGAACTACTGCTCCTGCCGGGTCCACGGATCGTATTCATCAAGGATGGATGCGATGACGTCCATCATGTGCTGGTTCTCCTGCTCCTGCTCCTGCTCCTGCTCCCACTCCTGCTCCCACTCCTGCTCCTGTTTCTGGTCCTGCTCCTGTTTCTGTTTCTGGTCCTGTCGATTTAAATAGAGTAGCATAGCGTGGCTTATTTTGCGATAGAATGACAAGTGAATGAGCGAGAGGGAGAGAGTGATGTGAGATGCATACACGGTCGCCATGGTTGTGTGTGATGATGGACTTGTGCTGTTCAAATTTTTCGCAGAGAGGCACGTGTGCAATTTGGTGGGATGTTTCACCTTCTGCGCCATTGGTTACCAGTATTGTGTGTGGATGATGATGAGATGATGATGAGCTTTTACAATCCACTCTCTGGCGGGCACGCGTTCGGTTCCAAAGCTCCAGCAGGACTTAGAGGAAGCAGTTCTAAAGACCTGCCAACAGAAAAAAGGGGGGATGCCCCACGGAAGCGCCACCCACACGCGGTGGCGGGCACCAAGCAAGCAGCACCACAGTGCAGGCTCCACACTCAACCCCTCCAGGAAACGGATGGCGGGCCCAAGGTATAAAACCATGAAGGGACCAAAAAGCCCACCCTCAACCCACCGGAAGCGGGGCTGTTGTGCACACCCGCCGCAGCACTCTGCTCAGCTACCACATCACAACCCGCCAGCGCACGCATGTGGCGCCATCTCCCCTCAAAAGAAACCATCCTCTCAGGGATCTAGGACGTCTTGTTCAGAGTGAGCCCGCCGTCCACTACTCCAACAAAGGGGTGGGTCGGGCCCACCACAACCGCCCACCCGCGCGGCATCCCGCCGCCCTCAGCAAAGGACGCCAGCGCGTCCCACAGATCCATCGTCGCCAGCTCCCCCGCCCGCTCAACCGCCACCGAGCGAGCTGGGGGCTGCACACCATCACGCGGGCACGTAATGCGCCACAAGTGGCGGCGGCCTCGCTCCATGGCGTCCACCACGAGCGCTGCCACCACCGCCCACACACCAGCACGCACCCCAGCGGGAGGCTGCAGCAGCCACACCTGGCAGCACGTGATGACCGGCGTAGGAGCAGGGAAGGCAGCAGCAGCCGCCACCACCACCGCCTCCGCCACCGGGCACCCCCAGAAGCTGTGCGCACGCCACGCCGTCGCCGGCGCCCCGTCCTCATCACGGCACCGCCACCCGCAGGGGCACTCGGGCACGCCTAGTGCAGCCTGCTTGTGAAAACCACTCTCCCACAGCCGCCAGATGGGCTCCTTGCGAGCGTTGAGGAGCGGCATCCGCCACAGTGTCGGCACCGCCGCCTCCAGGCCGCGCAGCCCCGCGAAGACCTGCGCGTCGGTCGCGCGGGGGCCAGAGCCGCCTCCACCGTGGCTGCCCGCCGCACTCGCCGCTCGTCCACAACCGCCCGCAGTTGAAGCGCCACCGCCAGCTTGCACGTCAGTTTCCCCACTACACCCGGGCCGTGCGCAAACCCAACCCATCGGGGCTCGCCCGCGGCGCCGCCCCCCCCAGGTAGGGGAGCAGGTTGGGCAGCTGTGGATCGGAGGCCAGGCCGCCCACGCTGCCAGGCCGGCGTGATGACACTCGGCAGCTTCCACCCAACCAGCTGCAGGATCTCCACCACAGCAGCGCGCTCGCCCGCCTGGGGGAGGGGCTGGAAGTGACGGAGCGCCCAGAGCACAGTGAGGGCAGCTCCACCAGCCGCCGCCTCGACCCAGGCTGGGGGCAGCGCCGCAAGCACGACCGCCACTGCCGTGAACAGGGGGTCGAGCGTGCGCCGCACGCAAAGCAGGTCTGGCACACACCCCGGCACTGGCGGCGGCACCTCTGGGAAAAGGGCGCGGCACAGGACTGCCCTCCAGACATTGCCCCCGTCATAAGCGCCGCAAGCCAGCGCCGCGCGTATCTGCCCCAGCACGAGCCGCGCGCGCGCCGGATCCGCAGCAGCGTACACCCTCAGGCAGGCGTGGTCAACCGTGCGTGTGCTGCGCACCATGTCGACAGCAGTGAGCCACGCCCACAGCGCACACACGTCCGCAACCGTGCGCATGCCAGGGAGCGCGCTGCGCATGCGCGCGAGGCCCTCCTCACGCCAGCGGGTAGCATCGCCGGCACTGAAAAGCGCGTGCCCAGCCACCTCACCAGGGGCCTCCCTCCAGTCAACCGTTCGCTGCGCGGCAGGCAGCTCCAGCTGCAGGAGGGGGTTGGCCCAGAGCGGCGCCTCCGCCCCCCACAGCTCAGCAGTTAGCACGCGCCCCGGGATGCGCGCCACCGGCCCCAGGGCCTGCACCCCATCGAGCATGCGCCGCAGCGGCCCAGCCAGCAGCGACACGCCCACCGCCAGGTTCTCGCACTCACCAATTATGCCGCTAGGCAGGGTGCCTGGCCCAGATGCGAGGCCAGCCATAAGCACAAAGAGGCTCGGGTGGGCCTCCGGGCACAGGCGGTGCACCGCCTCCATTATGAGCGGCTGCCATGCCGGCTGGGCCGGGGGCGCGGGCTGCTGTTCCGGCTGTGTCCCGCCGCCGCCACCGCCGCCACTGCCGCCAGCCCCGCCGCCAGCCCCGCCGCCACCGCCGGCCCGTGGGGCCGGCAGCAGGAGATGGGGGGCGCCTGCCGCCCACGCCCCAAACAGGCACGCAAGGTGGACGGCCCACTGCGCATGCACAATCCCCCGCCACGCCGGCGCCCCAAAACCACCGTGCGCCGGCCGCCCCAGCAGCACCCCAGCGGGCGCGCCTGGCACCGAGGAGGCCCACCGCGGCAGCTCTGCCGGCGGGTCTGGCCCCACGCTCCTGTCCACCAAAGTAGCCGTCCACCGGGAGAGCAGCGCCTCCGCCTCCGGAGACATGCCACTGTGCACCGCCCGGAACAGGATGCGGGAGACCCCGTACGTCGCCGCCGCGTGCCTCCTGCCAAACGCCGACATGGGGAAGCGCGCGAGCTTGGTATACGCGGCCGCAAGCCTCTCACGGCACACCCCGGTGACGCCCTCCGCGGGCGGCAAGCCGGCAGAGACGGGCACCCCCAGCGACACGCCCGCGTCCAGCACGCGCAGCCCAGCAACCTCGCCACCCGCCAGCAGGCCCTCCCCCGCCGACCCCAGGGGCAGGATGCCGCACTTGCCGAGGTTGAGGACAAGGCCCGTCGCTCGGCCAAACACCGCCATCGTCCCCACCAGTGCAGCGACGTCAGCCGGCGCACACGACCGGAGGAGGGGCATGCAGTCGTCAGCGTACTTGGGGCAGGTCACTCGGCAGCCAGGCACGACCTCGACCCCCACTGCCGGGCATGTGCGCAGGAAGCATGCGAGCGCATGCCCCAGGAACAGGAAGAGGGCTGGCGGGGCGGGGCAGCCCTGGCGCACGCCCGCCGCATACTTGCGCGGCGCAGAGATGAACCCGTTGACCTCGGCCGACGCGTACGTGTGCGTGAGGATGGTGCGGGTCACGCCAGCACGCCGTCGCCGACGCCCACCGCCTCCATGACCGCAATGAGGAAGCCACTGTCGATGGTGTCGTATGCCTTGCGGAAGTCCAGGAGCGCCAGCGCTGCACCCGTCGGCCCCACGCCATCCGCCGCGTTGGCAGCCAGCAGGCCAGGCAGCATCTGCGTGATGCAGATATTGTCCGAGATGCGGCGGCCAGCGAGGAAAGCGGTCTGTTCCGGCCCCACCACCGCAGAGAGCAGGGGCGTCCACCGCGTCGCCAGCAACTTGGCGAGGATGCGGTAGTCGGAGCCCAGCATGGTGAGTGGGCGGTAGTTTGCCGCATCCGCAGCGCTCTTGGCCTTGTAGATTGAGGCAACGACGCCGTCGAGAAAACCAGGCGGCGTCCCACCCGTAGCTCCCACCGCGGTGAAGACCGCCGCCAGAAGCTCAAAGGCTGGCTCGCCCAGCTTCCGCCACACATCCACTTGGATGCCATCCGGGCCCGGGGCGGTGCCAGGCTTGGAGTGGGTGGCCGCCGCCCGTACCTCGGCGGGTGTGACAACAAGCGCGCCGGCTGCATCCGCCACCGCCTGCGGCACGCGCGGCGAGTCCGCACGCACCGCCCCCAGCACAGCCTCCCGATCAGCGGGGGATGGCGGTGGCGGCCGTGAGACCGCCGCCACGGCGTCAGCCATGATGTCAGCCATTCCCCTGCCATCAGTGACGAGGATGCCACGCGCATCTCTGAGGGTGGCGACGCGCCGTGCCGCCGCTGGCTTGCGGAAGGCTGCCGCCATGCCCCCGGAAACGCGCTCTCCCGGCCGCACACAGGCGAGCGGGGCTGGAGCGTACCGCCGCACCGCCGCGTCCAGGCGCCGCTGCAGCGCAGAGAGCCCGGCGAGCTCCGCAAGCCCATCGCGCCCCGCCTCAACGGCCGCGCGCGCTCGCTGCAGGTCTGCACGCAGCCGGGTCACCTCCACCGACACAGCATCTCGCCGCCGACCCAGGTCGCAGTCGAGACGGCGAGCCTCGCGAGCCAGACGCGGCTTGAAAGCCTGCCACCACCGCATGAGCTCCGTGTGGCCATGGGTGGGCGCCCCCGCTGCCTCCCGACCAAACCATGCCCTGAACCCATCGGCCAAGTCACGTTCAGCCCAGAAATGGGCACGCACACGCGGCCGCCCCGGCCCGCGCGACTCTGGCACCAGGGGGGAGAGGTGCATTGCCACAACGCGGTGATCCGACCCGCCCGACATGCCCGCGTCGGGCGAGAGTTTTACAATCCACTGCCGGCAGTCACACGTTCGGTTCCAAAGCTCCAGCGGGACTTAGAGAGCAGGCACGAGGCCCACCAAAGAAAGGTAAAGCTACAAAGGTAGCCCACGGTAGGACGATGCATTTTTTTATGCATCCGTTCGTGGACATGGGAGTCACACAGACATTCAGAGTCGCAGGATGGCGTCGCGCATGCAGAGAGCCCTAAACAACAATAACGATTTGCTGACGTATGCCGTGCAGATCGGACGCCGCACACTCGTCCAGGTTGCCCTCGATTCAGGCGCGGACGCAAACGTCGTCGTTGATCAGCGCGGCCGCACCGTATTAATGGTCGCATCCGAATCGGCTACACGGATTGCGTCGAGGCGCTCTGCGGTGCAAACGCGGACGTGGACGCCCTCTCGGCCAACGGTCGCACCGCGATGATGATTGCCTCCGAGTGCGGTCTGTCAGCCTGCAGTTTTCCAAGAAGGTGCCCAAGACGGAGAAGCCGGTGTCCGGGGACAAGAAGAAGGTGGTGGTCGCCGAGACGTATGACCGCCATCTGCCGACGTCGGTATCTGGCGCTGATGGACACTCGACGATCGTTGCAGGCAACGACCCGGGTCGCACCACCATAGCGACGGTGGCGGTTCTGGACGAGAAGGGCAAGCGCCATGTCTGGAAGCTGTCGCGTGGTCAGTACTACACAGACGCTGGCATCAAGAAGCAGGACCGGCTAAAGCATCAGCGAGATGCGGGTCTCCAGCCCGCGTGGCGAAACCTAGGTGGTTATGCCGCCAACGATGGTGAGGACAGCGACGAGGAAGAGGACGCCGCCTACACGAGTGCGCTGCGGACAGCATCATCGACAGACGTGAAGGTGTACGCGGACAAGTACGCGATTGTTCGCCGCCAGTGGTGGGAGCACGCGCTCAAGCGTCGGGAGTCTCGGGACGCGTTCCAGCGTTACATCGGCAACAGGGTGGAACAGCAGCGGCGCGCAGGTACCTAAAACAACATTGTCTTCAGCCACATCGGCAGCATGGATGGAGGCGCCAGCAGCACAGGATACTCTTCGTCCACGCGCGCCGCCTCCACGCGCGCCGCCTCCACGCGCGCCGCCTCCACGCGCGACTCCTCCACGCGCGCCGCCTGCGCCTCCTCTACGCGCGCCGCCTGCGCCTGCTCGCGCACCGCCTGCGCCTGCTCGCGCACCGCCTGCTCGCGCGCCGCCTGCGCGTGGAGGGCGACGAAGCAAGCCCTCATCCTCTCGTGCGCCGCCTCCACACACGTGCGCGCCGCCTGCTCGTGCGCCGCCTGCTCGCGCGCCACCTCCACGCGCGACTCCTCCACGCGCGCCGCCTGCTCGCTCGCCGCCTGCGCGTGGCGGAAGTGGTTGTCCAGCGCCTGCTCGCTCGCCGCCAGCTCGCGTGCCCACTTCGCTATGCGCGCCTCGCGCGCCGCCTGCTCGCGCGCCTCATTCTCGCGCGCCTCCACGCGCGCCACGCGCGCCTGCTCGCGCGCCGCCTCCACGCGCGCCTCCTCAACGCGCGCCTGCTCCACGCGCGCCGCCTCCACGCGCGCCGCCTCCACGCGCGCCGCCTCCACGCGCGCCGCCTGCTCGCGCGCCGCCTGCTCCACGCGCGCCGCCTCCACGCGCGCTGCCTCCACGCGCGCCGCCTGCTCGCGCGCCGCCTGCTCCACGCGCGCCGCCTGCTCGCGCGCCGCCTGCTCCACGCGCGCCGCCTGCTCGCGCGCCGCCTGCTCCACGCGCGCCGCCTCGACGCGCGCCGCCTCCACGCGCGCCGCCTGCTCCACGCGCGCCGCCTGCTCGCGCGCCGCTTGCTCCACGCGCGCCGCCTCCACGCGCGCCGCCTCCACGCGCGCCGCCTGCTTGCGCGCCGCCTGCTCCACGCGCGCCGCCTCCACGCGCGCCGCTTGCTCGCGCGCCTGCTCGCGCGCCTGCTCGCGCGCCTGCTCGCGCGCCTGCTCGCGCGCCTGCTCGCGCGCCGTCTGCGCCGCCTCCACGCGCGCCGCGCGCTCCTCCTGCTGCAGCTGCTCCTGCTGCAGCTGCGCCAGCTCGAGCGCCGCCAGCTCGAGCGTGTGCTGCGTGTGCGGCGTCTGGCGCGGCGCGGGGCTCCCGTCGTCCCCTGTAAGGTCAATAAATCCGAGGATGACGGGTGAGACAGTCAGGTCGATCCATCCGTGGCTGTCACCACCGGGCTCCCCCTTGTTGGAGGGCTCCCCCTTGTCGAAGGGCCCGCCCGCCTGCTCGCGCGCCACGCCAAGCCGCGCCTTCTTCGCCTCGCCGGCATCCGCCGCCCCGCAGCTCGGCCGCTTCCTCTTGCCAGAGGCATCCTGCACCTCGCGCCAGGACAGCTTCTCGGCCTCGTCTTGTTGCTTGCTGCCGACCGGCTCGAAGAGCACGGTGGCGAGCGTTTTCGGGGCGTCGGGCTGGAGGTACGCCTCCTCCCTGCCCTTGGCAGTGGCGGCGACGGTAGCGGTGGCGGCGACGGTGACGGTGGCGGTGGCGGTGACGGTGGCGGTGGCGGCGACGGTGACGGTGGCGGCGACGGCGGCGGCGGTGGCCTGCATGCCGCGCGGGACGTAGTAGTTACGGCGCAGAGCAGCGTGGCAGCACAGCGCGGGGACTCCTCGCGCAGGAAAACACGGTCAATGCCCTTCAGAATGCATGAACCTGACCCAAATGAATAAAAACAAGGGAACTCGTGATCACCTCTGCATCCATCATGGCTTCCGCCACGCACGCCCTGGTCTGATCCGAAGAAGTCAGATCCGATGACTGACCTGCGGCGTGACCAGGGACACCGCACCGGGATCAGCATTGTCCCGTATGTGGCATGCATGGGTGCAGTCGCGCGGACCAGTCGCGCAGTCGCGAGGACAGGGTGGAACAGAGTGGATTGGGTGTCTGCGCATGGGCAGATTAAGGTTTGACCGCATGCACGCAGGCCAGCAACGCGCACGCATGCCAGCAGCACCAGCGCCGCGTGCCACATGCACGCATGCCAGCAGCACCGCGTGCCACATGCACGCAGGGCAGCAGCAACGCGTGCCACATTCCAATGTGGAGGGAGCATTGGATGCACCTTCCACGATCACGTTGACACGTTGCACGCGAGGTACGTGTGGGCGAGTTGCAGGAAGAAACATCAGCAAAGAGGAGCAATGTCAGCAAGCAGTTTGGGACCTTTGAGTGTGGGGGGGGAGCGGAGTCAACACAAAGCCGCGATCCCCACGCGCTCGCGTGGGGGGAGCGGAGTCAACACCCACCGGGTGACCAACACTGGCCCATGCTGCCATGCAACCTTGCCCTCCTCCACCCAGCGCCCCAGAGCGTTGAAACTCGGTCCCCAACAGCCCTCGGCCCCAACACCACAAGCACGAACTGCACGCACACGGCGCCCCAGCCCCACCAGCATGCGAAACTCGAAGTACGGTACATGCATGACGAAATATGTACCCCATGCGCCAGCCGCATGCGACACTGCGCGAATCGGCAGCCCGGAACACACCCGCCCTCAGGGAAACACGAGATGCAACCTCACACGCCCCTGAGCCAATCGCACGTGAGCGACGAGGGGCAGATCGACCCGCAGATCGCTGCGCAACACCTAGTGCGTTATGAAACGCACCAGAGCTCAGAGCGCCTCCCCAGCCCTACTGCGCTCCCTCCCAACGAGTCTGGATGCCCTGCTGTTGCAACGCGCGAGAAGCAGAAAGGCTACATTCATACCTCACTCCAAACTAATCTTTTGCTGGGGCCCACTCGCTCCATAGCGGCCGAGCAGCACGTCCTCACCCCTAAGGAAGATCACGCCCCCACCATGGTGTTCTCATCAGCAAGGGCCGCTCCGCTGAACTCGCTCGCAGCTCGCAGCTTGTGCATAGCCAGCGCCAGCGCCAACTACCGCGTCTCCGTGTACTCTGCAAACTGCACCACGGTGCTCTCGCGCGGCGGCAGGACCTCGGTGGCCAGGAGGCCGGGCTCGCCGTGGATCCCCCTGGCCCACGGCACAGCGCGACCCACCCCGCCCTACATGCTCCTCACAAACATCACACGGGCCGACGGAAAGACGCCTTTTGGCAGAGACGCCCCCCAGGCGAGTTATGTCTGGATCGGGCTCAGCCACCGCAGATGCATGCAAAGCAAGCACACGCACGCATGCACGCCCCCAGAGACGCATGGCCGCGCGCACAACAGCACCAGTGATGACAGTGATGCGTACACGGAATGCCCGCTGGGGAGCGAGGGAGGGCCCCCGGACTGGGAGCCCTCAGGCAATGAGCCCCCATGCGCGCACGCATGCGGGGCGATCCCATGCACAACAAGCCCATGCACACACACGGAGCTCCCCTCGGATCGGGAAAATGAGGGACCTGCCTCGACGAGCACGTGCAACCCCCTCATAGGGACCCACCCGCACGAGACTAACACCAAAACCACCACCCTACTCGCGCACAGGCCGCCAAGCGCGCCCATACGCTGGAGATGCCGAGCCCCGGCTCTGCACCGGCAAGCAAGAAGAGCATGGGCGGACGGGTCTGACCAGTGCGCTCGGCACGAAGACCCGCGCCAGACGAGGAGTGCCGGCAGCACCACCGGGCCACCTCAAACCACCACAAAAACTCAGGCGCCTGACACCACCGCGCCCCAACCTGCCCCCCACAGGTTGAGGCCGCCTCCGCAGCGGACGTGCGCAGCAGCAATGCCACCGACCGCTGCCCCAAGCCCAGCGACCTGCTCGGCCCACTCGCGGCTCACGTCGCTGAGAGACAAGGAAGTGCAAGACTTCTGGCGCGAGCAACTGCGCGTACGGGTCGACGCCCCCACCCGCAAGCAGCCACTTAGCCGCTGCGGCGGCCGATGTCCTAGCAGCAGCTAGGGCCCTTATAGCCTTGATATATCTGTGCACTCTGCAATGCACGCACACTAAGGCCCCGACACCAGCGAGGCGAGCCCTAAGCGGTCGCTCATAGAGAGCTGTTGCGATCTGGACAAGGACCCCCAGGGCTGAGAAGACCCCCAGCCGAACGACTCGCTTCAGGAATGATTTCACTTTCCACTACAACCTGACAAAAATGAAGTACATACGCTCTATCCGCGCGCGCTTCCTGGGCCCGCAAGCGCTCCCAGAGCCCGCGCGCGCTCCCAGCGACGCATACCCCCAGCGCCCGCCCGATCGCCCCAACAGCTCGTCGAGCCCACCCTCGCACATCTACCTCCGCGCCCTCGCAAAACAGCGCCCACGCATCACGCAGACCCGCATTAACACGCTTGTTCGCATGTGCCAAGTGCTCCAAGCTCGAGCCACCAAACCAGCCAGGCCCAAGGCGCCGACTACCAGGCGACCCCCACGCCCAGCCAATCGGCTACCCGCAGCGAGCAGAGACACTGACGCCGGAACACGCGTAGCCTTGTCGCAGCTACCTACCAACGATACAAACAACAACAACACAACTGCTGACGCTGAGCACAATGCAGTGTGCCGGCACGTCGCCGACACTCTGGTCGACAAAGCCATCGCGCACGCCAAGCAGGAGGCAGAGAACAATACCCACAGCAGATCTAGAGAGGAATCCAAGCCGCCGACGCATATCACGCCGCGCTCCGTGACCCACGACCCACTCGGGCGCAGCGTGCAGCGCTGCTGCACGCCCCCCGCAGATCTGACAGGCACCTCGTCGTGCGCAGCGACAGCTCCCCCGCCTCCCCCACCTCCCCCACCTCCTACACACTCGCACGACCACCTGGGACAGCAACCTTGAGGTGGGACAGACGCTGACACTGCGCCCCACGTGGGACAGACGGAAGGCGGAGAGGGGAACCAACCCTACTTTGAGAAACAGGATCGCCTCATGTGCATGGTACACGCTACAAACATGATGCTTGGGGACCGACACATCGACGCCGACGAACTACTCAGCCACATCACCGACATGGACCAGAATTGGCAAACGGAGACCAACCAACTCCGATCCCTCAACGGCCAATACCAACCGGGACAGGGCAAATTCTGCACCAACACCATGAACCACTGGCTGCGCATTAACCCTCCCGGCGGACGGACATTCCATCTCGCCGTTGGGGCCACGTTAAATGGCAACAGGGACTAAGCGAGCATCCTCCAAACACTGCCAGCCAACACGACTGCCTTCCAACTCCACTGGAACGTGCCTTTCGGCCACGCGATCTGCATCAAACAACACGCAGGAAACTGGTGGTGGCTAGACTCAATGCACCCAGCGCGCACGATGACAAATGACGACTGGAGCGGCATGACGGGCACTATCTACTGCGCGGTCGATGGCCCCGTCGACGCCTCGGAAGGAGGCTTCCAGGACACGGCCGCGGCCCAAGAGTGTCTCCAAAAAACCCGCGCCGGGCTCGCCTTGTCACCCGCCCCCCGGCCCCTATCCCCCATCGAACTCGGAGGCACCCCCTCGCCTGGGCGCAACCCGAACGGGCTGCCACACCGTGCAGACCCCGACTCACCCATGGACACTGACAGCCCCCTGCCCGCCAACGACCCCCCCCCCCCTTTCCCCGCGCACTGACCCTGGCACACCCATGGACACGGAGAGCCCAGCGAGAGTGGCTGCGGCCCCACCCCAACAGACGCACACTGATCCCGGCTCGCCCATGAACATGGACAGCCCTGAGCACTCACCGCAACGTCCCCACACAAACCCTGGCTCGCCAATGACCACCTACAGGCCCGCGCCCGAGGTCGAGGCCCCACCCCAGGCGCAGCGGACCGAAACCAACATGGACACACAGATGCAAGACACACCCACAGACCAGCCAGAGCGCGCCCCCCCGCCCCCCGACGGGCCCGAGCCCGCGGCACCATTGCGACGCAACTGGCTCACAGCCCGCAGAACACAAGCCACCAAGGGGCAGCCCCAAAAAGTCAAGAAGACCAAACCCGCACCCGGGAAGCAGGCCTCCATCATGACCTTCCTGCGGAACCTCCTCACCGGCGACACGCAACCCCCAACAGCCCCCCCACACCCGGCAGGCCAACCCCTGGGCAAGCCCACTGCCACCCCACCCCACCAAACCCTAAGCCCCGACCCGGTGGAAGGAAGAGATCCAGACGGCCCGCCCCACACAGACCAGGCTACGCCTCAACCCCCCAACGCCAACACACTAACGATCCTCACCCACAACGTGAGGGGCCTCCAAACAGCCAGGGAAGACGTGCAACGTCTCATCGAGGAGCACCACCCCGACATGCTCATCCTTACGGAGACGCTCTTGAACAGTAAGCAGAAGCAGAAAGGCTGGGTTCACCTGGCGCTTAGAGGCTACTCCCACTGGGCCGCCACACACAATGTCGGCAACCGGGGGGGGTCGAGGCGTCGTCATCGCCATAAAGAAACACCTGGCGGACCTGGGACGCCCCACCCGGCGCACCGACAAGGACGACATGGGGCGCGTGCTGCACATTACCCTCAACCTACCCAATTCACGCCCACTCGGCATCACCGGGGTCTACGCCCCGGCAGGAAACTCACCTTCAGAACAAGAGGAGCGCGACCGCGTGTACGCCCTAGCCCTCGCCCATGCAGACGCTAACCAGACCGAAGCCGCCGCGAAAGGGACAACGGCAGTGCATCTGCTTGCCGGCGACTGGAATGCCGTGCTGACCACGACCGACCGCGCCAGCGGGATGATGGCTCCGCAAGACGATACTCACACGGCGTTCGTTCTGAAGGCCGGCGCACAGTCTCGACGCGCACGACCCAGCGCGCCCCCACACTTTCCGCCCAGTGTTTGAGGATGGAGAGCGCCACACCAGCAGCCGCATAGACGACATCATGCTCTGTGGTGTGCACAGCGGAGTCAGCGCTTGCGTCAGCGCGGACGACACTGCCACGCTCTCGGACCACGTGCCGCTGATCGCGCGCATCGACACAATGGGAACAGGCCTGTTTATCCCCAGCCACAAGGCAGAGCCCAACACGGGAAGCCCCACGAGAGTACTAGCCCAGCCTATTAGCAAAGAAATCTTCGAATCCTCCAAAGTGCCTGCTCTCTAAGTCCCGCTGGAGCTTTGGAACCGAACGTGTGACCGCCGGCAGTGGATTGTAAAACTCAATCATAGGCAGGCTCAATCATAGGCAGGCTCAATCATAGGCGGGCTTGCGTACCCGCGTTTGGCTCTCCTAGCCAAACCGAGCTATACATGTCTACCATGTTAAGTTCATAAGCTCTTCGCCAGGGGCTCCCGCCCTGGCGCCGCTCGATGGCGGACAACCCGGACAACTGCGCTTGGTACTGGGCGGCTGAAAATCTGGAAATTTACCCTGAGCGGCTGTGACGCACAGCGCAACTGATGAACTGGTCCTGATGGGGCGAGGCTATGGGGCAGATGGGGCAGCGGTACGATGGAGAGCACGATGCACGATGGCGAGAATTGCGGCGAGCATGCACCCCCTCTCACAACGATCGGAACTCAACCAGATTGCGGCTCCTAATGGTTTACTGTGCTTGGATGGAAGAGAGAGACGGATGGTGAGAAATTGAGAAACATGGGAAGCGAGGCACATGCGGCTAGGCTTTGTGAGGAGGTTGCGGCGCAGGGGTTCCCTGCCCCAAGGCGCAGATTATTAGATGGCGACGCGATCGATGCACCAGCCGTGCGGCATGGGGCGAGGCGAGGCCTCACCAGCGGGCGGGCACCATAATGGAGATGGCGGCTAAGAACGGGGAATGCGGCTACCGGGAATGAGGCTACGGGTTATGCATGCCAGGGGACGGCGGACAAGGCTAATGCGTCACGGCGCATGGATAAAGAACGGGGAAGGAGGCTACGGCTACCAGCTCCTCCGCTCGTTGATCAACTCGTCGAGATCGGTGCCGCATGGCGTCCTGCATGGGAGGAGGATAAGGGCCGTCTCCCAGCACGGGTCGCGGCAGCGCCGCGGCTACTCGCCAAGCCATGACAGCGCCGGGCAAGCCGCTCCTGTAGTTTCCACCGAGGGACAGTCTAGCAGGAGCCAGGCCAGTCGTATTTTATCCCGCTCGTCAGCGGCACGGAGATCCTAGTCACCAGCAGCGCCGCATTGCTGGGTCTAGGGCTCGGCGACGAGAACGCGCCTCCGTTAATCGAGCCCCAATGGCAAGTGGTCACAGAGAAACAACACGGCACCACGCACATCAAACAGTCCCAATACCTCGTACGGTGGCTCCCCAACACCATCGAAGCCTGGGCCCTCGGCCTTTACAAGAAGGCGGGCCATTTAATCGAGAGGGCGGAACCCATGTCGCCGAACGCTACAATCCTGCACGAGGAGTGCACGTGCGAGATCTGCTGGCGCGCTGCCAGCAAAACACATAACGGAAGACACACCGACATGCCAGTGTGCGACGGATGTGACAAGACGTACCACACGTCATGCATCAAACACTGCACACACTACCACGCCCCCTCTGAAGATGAAACAGAACAGTGGCAATGCCCGGCTTGCAGCGACCCCACTAACACAACCCCACCCCCGGACGCTCCTATGGTGCGCGCCTTCTGGGAAGACGCTTGGGAAACGGAAGAAACCCTCTCCGTGGACCCCGGTATGGCAGCAGCAATCAAGGAGTGGAACACGGTCTACAAAGACCAGGCCCCTTCACGCCTGAGTGCAGACGCACTCGACAAGGACCTCACGAACAGTGAGCGACAAGGCATGTGGGCGGACGCAGGGGGAAAGTGGATCAGCACACACGGCAAGCCGGTTCGCTCGAAACTCATTGCTAGCACCAGGCCCACGCGCCCTGGGCTCGACATCCCACCGGGAGAAAACTGCCGAGTGCAAACTATGGATGTTGAGCTGTGGCAGCGGCCCCCGACGCGACGCGCCGAAGACCCTCTACCTCCCCGCCCAACCACCCACCGCAGCACACTGGCTTGCGTGTTCGCACGCGACGGCTCGTGCGTGGGCATGACCTCCCTGGCCTGCCTGGACACCATGCGCCAGATGCACACACAACACAGCGGAGCGACCCCCAACCGGGAACACGACTTTGCCAGCCGCATGGTCGACCTTTTCAGAGCGGTCACGCTCACGCACCGACATGCCCCTAAATCTCAACGGGCCCTCGCGCCCCAAGCCGTGGACGGCCGCATCATGCGCATGCTCAAACAACACCTACAGGTGACTCAGGAGGGATACTCAACACCCCTCACAGCACACGGCCACCCACTCAGCTTCTGAAGCACCAACCCGATCAATGCGGCGTTTGGGGCCCGAATAGACCCGTACTCAGTGCCATGGGAAGGCACATCAGTCGCCTTCCCACCACAGACAGCGGCCGCACAAAGGCGGGCGGTCCGCTGGGCCCTCATGTCTGCGATGCACAGCAACGTGGCTGTGCCACAGTCCTGATCCTGCCAAGGCAAGTGAGCGACAAAGGTGGGAACACATACAACGAACTGCTGAAGCTGCTGCCTGAACTTTGCACCCCGGTCGCCACAATCGCGGGTCTGCCCACTACCACCAACGTGGCATGGGACGGCACTGACACGCCGACCACAGCAACGGGCTGGCGCACCGACATCATCATCATCTCAAACCTATCTGGCCGCACGGGGCCTGTCTGGACAGAAGCCGGAACCGGGGAACTCCTTGCAGCGCTCCAGGTGGCATGCGCTGCCACGCCAGACCAAAGCCGCATGAGGTTGGTCAACGCCGGAAAACGGAGCAACACAGAACACCTAGGCACGTGCTGGGGCAAAGCGCTACCTGACGCACGCGCGGCCAACGGCGCGGGCGGAGGCATCCTCTGCATGGCAAAGGATTTCCGGGCAGCACATGAACGGCTGCAGCTGGAACCCACGGCCGCACCACCCACCACCGCAAACGACTTGCCGGTAGGATTGGAAACCGACCCGACTCCTCCTTGCGCACCTCTGCACCAGTGGGAGGCCCTCACCTACACTGATGCCTCACGAAGACGCGTAAAGCTGCCTTGCGGCCGGGCCGTCACTCGATTGGGCGCGGCAGTGTACACACCGCACGACAGACACCGCGTGCGCACAGTCGACCCAGGACACAACTCTGATGGGGACACAGCCAATCACGCAGAGCTCGTGGCAATACACGCAGCCATCGCGGACGCGCGGGAAGTCGACCAGCCACCCCCAATCGTCACAGATTGCGCGGCGGCCATCAACCAGATCATCAACGTAGTGCACCAACCGGCAAAACTCACGTTCCACCGCCACAGAGCCCTACTTCAACGCATCTACGACCTCCTGGAAAAGAGAGCAGACAGGCAACAAGGCCCAATCGAGCTACTGAAGGTGGCCGCCCACACAGGCGACATCGGAAACAGCTGGGCTGACATGGGCGCCAAATGGGCAGCCTCTCAGACCAACCACGACGTCCCTGCCCCCCAAGGGCTGCACTCGGTGAGAGACGACACTTCGTGGCCGTACCGCACGGCACACGCAAACGACCATGAAACCCTGGCACCGCACGGGGACCAGGAAGCCGGCACACAAAACAGACACCCGCCGGGCCTGAACCCCTTGCTCAGCACCGGGAACGGAATCGCGCAGCACATGCACACGCGCCACCGCCTCGGAGCAGCAAACACCGACAGCGCGTACTACACGTTCTGGCAGAAAATCCTGGGAGATACGGAGGGCACCATCAGCAACGCCTACCTCACGTCGCGAGCAATCACTCACGCACAGCGACGCACAGTCCTCAAGTATCGGTACGGCCAGCTGTGGAACAACAAACTGGCACTCCGGTACAAGTTCAGCAGTTACAGTTACATGGCATTCCAGCTAAGACAACACTAGTCCTAGTGCCACCGCCCTGTGAAGGACGATAGCCACCAGCCGGTTACCTGCTGTCTAGACTACCGCTCCCGCCGGCTAGTTTAGACCCAAACAAGTCCCTGAGGGACATGTCTGGCAAGGAGCGTATAGGAAAGGACCGTCCTCCTCCTGGCCTTTGAGGCCAACCACGGCGGCTGTGCCGACTGGCGGCGCTGAAGTAGAAAAGTCCCCGCCTGGCATGGTGCATGGTTGTCCAACTCCATGCATGGGGCTCTGCCTGCGCCCCATGCGTCATGCATGGCCAGGTCCCACCCTCCAGGGGGGCCTGGGCAAACAGAGTCGTCATGGCAGGCTGCCTGAAGACCAATGCCGACGCCAGTCACCGGCAGACGAGTGCCCCCGAGGGTGAGCGCGGTGACAAACGCTGCGATGGTGAAGCGGATAAACTCTGTTGTTGCCTCGGCGGTCACCACCGCTGAAGCCCTGATGGTAGCTCGCCCCCACGAGCAGCCATCTTGACCGATGTCCAGCATGCATTGACGGGCGCCAGCTCCTCCGCTCGTCGATCAACTCGTCGAGATCGGTGCCGCATGGCGTCCTGCATGGGGGGAGGATAAGGGCCGTCTCCCAGCACGGGCCGCGGCAGCGCCGCGGCTACTCGCCAAGCCATGGCAGCGCCGGGCAAGCCGCTCCTGAAGTGTTCCACCGAGGGGCAGTCTAGCAGGAGCCGGCCAGTCGTATTTTACCCCGCTCGTCAGCGGCACGGAGATCCTAGTCACCAGCAGCGCCGCATTGCTGGGTCCAGGGCTCGGCGACGAGAACGCGCCTCCGTTAATCGAGCCCCAATGGCAAGTGGTCACAGAGAAACAACACGGCACCACGCACATCAAACAGTCCCAATACCTCGTACGGTGGCTCCCCAACACCATCGAAGCCTGGGCCCTCGGCCTTTACAAGAAGGCGGGCCATTTAATCGAGAGGGCGGAACCCATGTCGCCGAACGCTACAATCCTGCACGAGTTCAGCGACACAAACAAATGCCCATTGTGCCGCCAAACTGACGGGGGAGGCCACATCGCCTCGGGATGCCAAGACCCCATCATGAAGCGCATGTACACCGAGAGGCACAACAAGGCCGGCAGAGTTGTGCTGGACACAATCTCCAACGGCACCAGGGGTGGCGACATCTGCATGGCAGAGGTAGGGAGCCAACAGCGCTGCGAAGACGACGGGGCGCCCTACGTCGGCCTCAACCACGTGCCCGTCGAGATGCTCCCCCCCCCCAAGCTGACCAAGGGACCGAGAAACACGCCCGATGGCTGCGCACCAAGCGGCCAGACATCATGCTCTGCAACACGCAGGGACACTCGCAAGCAGACATAGGACGCCACAGCATCAACATTGTGGAGCTCAAGACTTGCCAAGACACGTGGCCGACCGACCAGCTGACGGCGGCGTGGCTACAACACGAGGAGCTAGTGGAGCGAGTGGAGCGGCTGGTGAAGCGAGGCTACCCGCGCGACAACATCAAGATCTACCCCATCCTACTCGGTGTCAGCGGCACCATCTACTCGGCGCATACGATAGACACGCTAGAGCAGCTGGGGGTGCAGCGGGATGCTGCCCTCAGTTGCGCCCGAAAGTTGCACACCCTCATGGTGCAGCAACTCCACTCTGTAGTCACCACCCGGCGACACCTTGAGCACAGAGCCACCCCTGGCTGACCCCCCTACCCCCCCACTGTTTCATGGTAGCTAGCCTCGTTAGGCAGCTCCCTCAATCCCACGCCACGAGGGTGCGTACTGTAAACTGTAAACTGTAAACTGTAAACTGTAAACTGTAAACTGGGGGGGGGAAGCATGGTGAGGTAATCCATACATGTGGCGAGTTCCAATCCAAGCCTTCCGCAAAGCCGCCACAAGATCGCGCTGCCACAAGCAGGTGAACTCAGGAGAGAGGGAGGGGTAGCAGCGCATGCGTGCATGCGTGCATGCGTGTATGCGTGTATGCGTGCACGCGTGCACCTCATGCGGGAATGAATGGTCCATAATCCTCCTGTCAGAATCCCATGCGCCCCGCTCACGAACGGTGCTCCGCGGTGCCAGGCCAGGATGCACGATCAGGATACTTTAGGCATGATTGCCTCCGAGTGCGGCCACGCTGGCTGCATCGCGGCGCTGCACGCCGCGGGCGCAGACGCGAATGTCGCCAATGCTGACGGTCACACGCCGCTCATGATGGCGGCGTGGGGGGGGGCACGCGGACTGCATCGTGGCGCTCCACGCTGCTGGCGCGGACGTGAACACCGCCATGGCGAAAGGTCGCACCGCGCTGATGCTAGCGTCGTGGGTCGGCCATCTGGACTGCGTCAGAGCGCTCCTCGCCGTAGGCGCGGACGTGCACATCGTCGGCACGGTGGGCGGGTATACCGCGCTGATGATGGCGTCTGACAACGGACACAATGACTGCATCGACTGCCTGCTGGCGTGGAGTTAGTAATCGGCGTATGCCACTGCGTCAGTTTCCATGTTATATATTGTTGCCGAGTTTAATGCATACACAATGACATTCGCAACATGGATCAAATCGGCTCTGGTGACGCCCTTACTTTCGACCACAACTGCAGCAAGCGCGCTTTGCGGAATCCCGGTTCTGGATCATGTCAACGAGCTCCGCGCACGACACAGAGCCGCCCCGGTGACAATCTCGAAAACCTTGTCTTCCAGCGCGCAGGTATGGGCGGATCACCTGGGCCGCAGCAGCGCGCTCACACATTCCTACGGCATATACGGCGAAAGCGTGGCGTATTTTGATGGGTCGCGATTTGTGCACCTGGTTTGGCAGCGCGCGGCAAACTTCACGCGTCGATGATGCCAGCGTCTATATTGTTATGCAGTTTTACCCCAAGGGAAATGTCCTAGGGTTTTTTTGGGCCAGGGCCAGGGCCAGGGCCAGGGCCAGGGTTGCATCTGCGGCGAGCGCAGTCGCATTGCTGTGTTATAGCGTGCTGGGCGTGACATTGCTGGTCGTGTTTTGAAGGGGACGGAGCCCCCTTACACTCGTTCTCATCTAACCACCTCCCAATGCAGGCCCGCCTCCTCCGCTCACCTTCGGTTGTCATCGGCTATCTGGTGCACGGGGCGGGGGTGGGGGGGGGCTGAGGTTGGCAGGTTGTTGTGGACTTGTTGTGCAAAAGAAAAAAATGGTGCGCCATTTGCTGCGATTGACATGGATGCCAGCAACAGCCAGTATGGAGCACAAATCTCAAAACGGATGGGAGATTTTGAACACATTGGCATGGACGACGACGGAACAAGTGGTTGAGGCGTGTCGGTGCGACGTAGGCCAGGATGACATAGCGACCTCCCGCGCGTGACCGAGGCGGATTTGGCGGCCCGGGTCCGCCCGCCGGGGTGGAACGCCCCGTGGCGCATGCGCCACGAAAACGGCTCATTTCAACACGACGGCCTCATGTGGATGTGGATGCCACAGTCGGCATGGTCTTGGACGCCATCCGTGACCTGGCCATCCCCCCTACGGGGGAGGTCGTTGACGACCGCTTCCACTTCGAGGGGTTGAGCGCAACAGTTGCGTTTGGTCAGTGCGTCGTGTACGTGCTCACAGGCGCGTTGAGGCCCTTGGAGGAACGGTTCCCGCGCGGCATCCCGTCCGGATTCAGTGTCCCGGTACCAGTGTGGGATTCCTTATGAGGAAGGTGAACGCATGTGTCGCATGTGTGGGACAGCGTCCTGCTCCGGTGCGCCACGCCCTTTGGACTACGCGCGCGCTGCGCCACACCTTCATCCACTCCAGCGCGACCACATGCGGAAGGTGCCGGAGCTGCCTAGAAGGTGCCGGAGCTGAGGCGAATCTGATGACAACCGAAGACGCAGCAGCCATGCTGGTGCGCACCAACGACGAGGGCAACACCGCCCCCCATCGTGGCGGCATCCGACGTCGCCGTGTCCGACGTATGCGTTTAAACAACAGTTTTAAAAATGTGCTCGGTCATCGGCTATCTGGTCGCTGATGAACCCCAACACGTCCAAGTGCTCCCAAACCGCCTTCTTATCAACATGCGTCATACACCAGTGCCACGTGCGCTTTAGCAACGAGATGATGTCGGGCGTTGAGAAGAACTGGTCGTCGACCGAGTCGTCTGTTTGGATCTGGATGAAACAAGACTCGTCGTGGGTTCTCAGCTTGTCTCTGTACTCGCTGCTGCCCACGTAGTACATGAACGCAGCGTGGTTAGTCATCTACCGTACTGTCCCCGTTGATTGAAGATATGCGACGTGCATTACGCTTGAATGCGGCGAATGCGATGCGTTGCGCGGTACTTGTGTCGTACACCCTGCCCTGCGCGGCCGCGTAGTCGTAGAACGCTGCTGCCAGCGCAGCGTCGGCTGTCACGCCCGCAGCCAAGCGCCGCCTCCTCTTCGCGGAGTTGGGCGCGGTTGGGGGGAAGATGTCTGACAACACCGATTGCTTCGGCCTTGGTCGTGACGTTGATACCGACTGTCCAAAAGGTGGGGTCCACATCCGGGGACGGCATCGGAAGGGCATCTGTGATGCTGATGGTGGCCTTGCCAGGCAGACTGAGCCGGTTAAAGAAGCCTTGAGCTGTCGGTGATCCGTGAAGTCGCCTCTGAGTCGATTGGGACGTCGAGATTATGAAACCCGCCTCTTCGAACAAGGGGGCGACGTCGCCAGAAAATGAGATGAGCACGTCGTCGATGGTAATTGTGCCGGAGACGGTGACGATATTGACGACAAAGCCCGTGACGGAGTTAGCTCTTGGCACACGACCCACACCAAGAACACGCAGTGACAACTCTGCGCCAATAGGGGAGGTTATGTAGAGCTGATTCATCTCCATGAGCAGGCGGATGTCGATGTCGGAGGACACGCTGCTTTGGAGCCCTGTAAATGACGCAGTGGATATGACATTGTTGGATGTATTTGACTTCAGCGCCACGAACTCGTAATTGCCAGAAACGTTGTATTGGGATGACGCCACTCGTACGGTCTCGCCGGTCTGCGAAGACGCCAACATGACGCCGTCTATCACATGCGTTTCCTTGATTCCCTGTCCAACTGCCCAAACGATGCCTGTCATAGCACCCAACAGTAGAAACACGAATATAACAAGTACCCCAATCACATAGTGCATCCTGGTGTTAGAGACCTCCTGTCTCACCAAGTGCTCCACCATCGCGGTGAGTTCCTCATCATCCAACGTTTTGTTTCCATCGACATCAAACTATGCGAGGACCATGCGTACTTTCTCATTCATAGAGCTCCGACGTCCAGGAGGACCGGCATTCACGACAATGTGATTCACCATAACACCTTCCCGCACCTTCCCGTTGACACACATTTTATTTGTGCACGGATGGACGAACATCGGCGCCTGTGCCCGTATTTTTTTAGCGCCTATGTCAATACGACACACGACGACGGTTGCGTGGCGCCGTCACAATGCCAGCAGCAGCCCCCCCCTTGTACGAACCGTCATTATTTAAGCAAGTCTGGACATGGCTTTTTTTCATGGCGGTCTTCAGTGTCTCCTGGAACTTGGCCATTGTTGGGGCAATCAAAAAGTTGGACGATCAGTTAGATTTAGGAATGGGCATCTGCCGCCCGTACATCGTGGCGCTGGGTGCGCACGTGTTCGTGTTGGCACTGTTCAACATCGCAGCCATCTCGTTGTTGAGCTACTGCTGGTGCACGATGGTGTGCATGACCGCTGGCATAGCGGCGGATTGGTGGAAGGATTTGATGAAGCTAGTCGCGCTGCCGTCGACCGTGTTGAACTGCATCTCACTCGACCACGTCAAGATCCACGCCGTTGTGCTCCTGGGCACAATCGTGGCGTTCGCGCTCATGGCGTGGATGTATGTCATCGATGAAGACATGCACGACGACGGCGAACGCGTGCGAGCAAAGGCCATGCGCAGGCTCCTCATCATCCCCGGAGGCGTGTTGATGGTCGCGTACGGAATGTACTCTATATGGAGTATATTCAGCGCGCACGTCCTCATCACCCGGATGGACCAGTATCACATCCCGGTAGAACCTCATCCCTCATAACACATCATACAGCCGTGGTCATTTTAAAATGGGACACAACGTATGCAACTTCAGTATCATGCGCCGCCTCGATCATGGTCGACGTCTATTAGTTGAGTAGGTATAAAGACAAGTCGAATGTACATATATATCAAAGAGTCAGACCGCCCGATGGGGTCGGTGCTGGGAGACGACAATGGTGACGATGACGTGAACATCACTGTCGTCAAGATGACACTCAACTCGCTGTGCATGGACGCTTCGCGTCAGCAGCTATGTTCAAGCATCCGGGGGTTGGTCTTCACGATGAATTGTGTCGTTGCGGAGGCGTACCTATTCTCCAACTTCCACGTCACCAGGTGCCTCAGTGAGCCGGCGTTCGATGTAGCGTGCTTGCCAAAGCTGGACCGGAACTTTTACTACAGGTGCCTCCTCGCTGTCTCAAACTCAAACATTCGTAAAGGTACCCTGGGTACGAGCTTGACAGACAGCATGGATGCGTTTGACGCCCTCAGACCGGTGGGATGGTCAAAGACGGACGTTCGGCCATGGGGACAGCTCATTGCCGATATCTCAATCCAAATGGCGACCATGGCGTGCAACAGCGTCTGGGCCAACGTCGATCGTGTCGTCGTGAAGTACCTGCGTCTGAAGCACCCTTCGTTGAAGAAGCACTTCGCAGCAATTGTCAGGGCGGTGGTCCACTATCCAAAGTCGGACGTCGACAAGCTCATTCCATCGCGTCGTGTGCATGCCGCCAAGGTCAAAGAGGTGGTCAGTCATTTGAGGTCACTTCTGCCACTGCCGACGGGACATCAGTTCAACACTCGCACACACCTGACAATGAGACATTTCCACTCCGTGCTTTCCGAGCTGGTGGCGGCGACATCATCCACATCGTCATCCTCATCCAACAAGCGTCTCCGTCTGTTCAGCCTCCTCCCTCGCAAGAGAGGCTTCACCATGGCGTATGTCCCTATCTCGTGCATGACGTTGATGAAGCTGCTCAGCATGGGCGACAAGCCGCTCGAACGCATCCGAAGCGACGGAAGCGATGAAGACCACTCCAAGCTGTGGCGGAAGTACTTCAACGTCGGTGGCGTCGAGACGAGGGCGTCGCGCTTCGATAACAGGATTCTCAGCGATGGCAAAGGTGTCTCCATCTAGATGAGGCGTAAGTGTGGAGGAGGAGAAGGCGCGAGTGCCATGGACGTCGCCGCCGACTCCGCCGATTCGGCCGTCCGCAGACGTAGACAACACGGGCGCCCTCAACGCCGCCGCTGCTGCTGGCTCCTCTGCCGTCAACGTCGACGCCACTGCCGCCGGCTCCCCTACCGTCGTCGCCGCTGGCCACGCCGCCGCTGACGACACAGGCGCCACCCACGCAGCCAACGCTGGCGCCGCTGCCGCCAGCTCCTCTGCCGTCGACGCCGCCGCTGCCGCCGTCTCCCCCACCATCGTCGCCGCTGGCAATGCCGCCGCTGCCTCCTCGTTCGTCGCGGACCTCTCTCAGTTCCCCGAGCTGCCCGCAGGCGGGCCGCCACCGCCGCCGTTCCCGCCCCCGCCGCCGCTGTCGGGCCCCCCGGTGGCACCGCCCCCTCCCCAGCTGCTCCCCCCACCGCAGGCCAGACCAAGGCGCGGGGCCGATCCGGATCCCAGACCTCCAGTCCTGCATCCGCGGCGGCCGAAATGGAGGTCGAGAACCCCCCGCCTGCCGCCGTCCCGGTGCTGGGACAGGCGATGGACGAGGACGCGGCCGTTGGCCCAGTGCCTACGGCTGGAGTGGTAACATCGCAGACCACCTCCGATGGGGCACTCTGGGGGCACGGCGCTGGCGTCCCCCTCGGGCTCCCCCTTAACCCTTTCGAATGAGGAAGGCCCGACAACCCTGCCCGCCAGGTGGCTGCTTCACACCGGGGCTTTTGCGCATAGGAACCTACAATCTCGGCGGTCGCGCGGGGCTGCTAGGAACCCCTGTCAACCCAGGCGGCCCCAAGCTCCAAGCCCAGTTGCAACTGTGGCGTGACCGCCTTGATCTTGACGTTGTCTGCCTGCAGGAGACATGGCTGCGCTCCACAGACATGGAGCGCCGGCTAACCACCCACATCGCCGCAGGTGGCTACGATGCCTACTGGGCACTGGCCTCCGCGGACGACCGCGCTGGCGGAGTTGCCATCCTCTTGCAATCCTCGCTGATCCGCTCGGGGGAGCTGACGGTCGCTAACGCCCGCCGCCCGCACAAACCAAGCCCAGACCCACACGCTCGCCCCTCAGGCCGCGTCCTCGCCATGGACATGGCGTGGCGGGGTCTTTCCCTGCTCTTGGTCAAATGCTACCTACCGGCGGCCTCGGCCGCCGCCCGGACCAGCATGCTTACCAACTGCCTCCAGCCCCTGCTGGTATCCACCCGTAGGGAGGCCGTCGTCGTCGGCGATTTCAATTTCACCGACGAGTGGACCGTCGACCGTGCGGTGATCACCAAGCGCAAGCCGCCGCCGGCGGCGACACGCTCCTCGGACCGCGTCCGGATGCGCGGACCACCCCGCCCTGACCCCGCCGCGGATGGCCCGAGCGCGGGCGCGGGGGGGCCCAGACCACCACCACCCCACACAGGCGGGCCCAACCGTCGAAAAGAGGAGCGCACCGCCCTGGTCATGCAGCGCTTGTGCGACGAACGCCACCTCCAGGACGCGTTCCGCCACCTGCACCCCGACCGGCGGTCCTTCACGTTCTTCCACACCAATGCCGCGTCGCGACTGGATTGTATCTATGTGGCTGACCCCCTCATCCCCCACGTGCACCGCTGCGCCCCGCACGCAGCGACACACTCTGACCACCGGCCCGTCGTGCTTTCGCTACGCCGCCGCACGATCTCAAACACTGGCCCTGGCCGCAGGATCGTCCGACTGCGTTTCAAGGTCAATGCCGAGCTGACGCGATCGTTCCGCACATGGCTGCAGGGGCGCCTTTTGGTGGCCCCAACGGCAGATCCCCATGCCCTGCTGGCTTGGTGGCCAGTTTTTAAAACTGACCTCCACGCCAAGATCTCAGAGCTCAACGCCCACCTGCGTCTGATCAACGCTGGCGGGACAGGCACGCGGGCAGCCGCGGAGGCTGCCCTCCAGGCTGCCATCACCGCGGCCGAGACTGAGAGCTCCAACAGGACTCTCAACGCTGTCATCGACGTTCGGCGGCGGTTTACCGCCGCATGGAGAGCAGAAACCGCGAGGGAGGCCGACCAGAGGAAGATCGCGTGGCTCCGAGCGAGCGAGCGCCCCAGCCCCCACTTCACTAAACTGCTGACCCCCCCACATTCCGCCTCCCACGTAGCGTCCTTGCGGTGCCCGCGTGGAGGGGGGATCGTCACAGACGGCCGGTGCATGGCTGACGTGACTGCCGCCTACTGGGCGGGCGTCGCGGCGGCTCCGCCGCCCGCTGCTGAGGAGGAGCGCCAGGTGATGGACGCCGTCCGTCTGCACGCAACGCCCCTGCCGCCTGAGCTGGCAGCAATGGCCGGCTCCCCCACTGTCTCCACCGCCTCGGTCAGACGTACGGCCAAGAAGACCCAGCCAGGCAAGGCCCCCGGGCCGGACGGCCTGCCGGCGGAGCTCTGGTCGTCTTTCCAGCCGGAGCTCGCCCCCGTGCTGGCGTCCCTCTACACTGCCATCGGCACGACCGGCCAGTCCCCTTCCGACTACCTCGACGGCGTCATCCGGTGCCTCCCCAAGCCCGGTGACGCGGCCGACCCAGCAAACTACAGGCCAATCACCCTCCTCAACACCGACTACCGCTTAATGGGCAAGGTGCTGGCGGCGAGGCTAGCGCCGCTGCTTGCCCGCTCCATCCCCCCCGAGGAGACGGCGTTCCTCCCGGGGCGCCTCATCGGCGACAACCTCGCCATGCTCCAGCTCCTCCCCGACTGGCTGCGCTTGTGTGGGGAGCGGCACGGCCTGCCCGCAACAGCGACGCTCGCATGCCTTGATTTCAGGAAGGCCTACGACACCGTCTCACGCCCCTTCCTCCTGGCTGTCATGGAGGCGGTGGGCGCCGGCCCAGGCCTCATCGGCTGGGCCAAAACGGTTCTGTTGGACACCAGAGCAGCGGCAATGGTCAACGGCTTCACGTCGGCAGCGTAACGCTCCCAGGCGGGTGTGCGGCAGGGGTGCCCGCTCGCCCCCGTCCTCTACCTGTTCATCGCCTGGGCCCTCAATGCCTGGCTACGCGCGTGCCCCGTGGTGGGCCTGGCGCCAGCGGGCTGGGAGGGCCGGCGGCTGCTTGGCGACCAGTACGCCGACGACACCCACGTCTTGCTCCGGTCGCGTTCGCCGGAGGACGTCCAAAGCTTCCTGCGCCACATGGCCGTCTTCGCGCGCGCCTCTGGCCAGCACCTCAACGAGAAGAAATCAGTCCTCGTCCCAGTCGGGAGCGCGCGCCCCATCGACGAGCCCGTGCTGGTCCAGGGGCTCAAGGTGTCCGGCACCGTCGCGGCGCTTGGCGGCCCACTCTGGTCAGGCGGGCCGGGCGGCGGCTCGCGCCCTGCCAACGAGGCCGCCCTGCTCGGTGACCCGACGTGGGGCGCGCCGCTGGGGGTCTTGCGGGCCGCCTTCACCAGAGCCTCGACCGCAGGTTTGTCTGCCTTTGGGCGGGCCACGGCCGCGCACACGTACGGCATGTCCAAACTGCTGCACCTTGCTGAGCACTTTGACCCGCCGCCTGTTGTCCTCTCTGTCGCCCACAGCTGGGCACGCTGGCTGGTGGACGCAAGTGACGCCCCCCAGGCCTCGGAGCCTCCATCATGCCACGCGTGCCGGGCCTCCACACGTGCCTCCTCAGCGGCCCCCCTGCCGCAGGTGGCTTTGGCCTCATCCCCCTTGCTGAGCACTTGCAAGCTCGGCATGCGCACCAGGCAAGCCGGTTCATCAGGTGTGCGGTCGGCGACACGGACGCAACCTGCCCGCGCGCCCAGCGCGGCCTCCGCCGCCCCCTTGCGGCTGGCTCACCGGAGCTCACCGTGGAGGACGTGCTGCTACGCGACGCGCCGTCCGCAAAGCCGGTTTGGATGGATATGGGCGCAGATATCCTGCATGTGCTGTGCCCGCACGTCTTGCCCGTCCTGGCCCTGCTGTCCGCCACCCAGCCAGGGGCTGACCCAGGGGCGGTGCGCCTCGCCCCCTGCCTCCACCCCCCCGGTGCCCACGACCTCCCGGCAGGCCCGCTGCGCCGGATGGCGGTTGGGCGTCGCACACTGGGCGAAATTGTGCCCATGAGGCCGCTGCACTTTACACGGGCCTCCATGTGGCAGCACCTCCCGCTCTGGGGCAACCTGCACTTGCACATCGACCGGCCTTCGGGGTCGCGCCCGGGGGGGTGGCCCGTGCCACTTACCGTTGCCCCAGCCCCCCCCCACTCCTCACCAGGTGATCATCGCTCGCATGATCGCGGACTCCCAATCGGGTGCGATCGCGGAGGTCGTCACCACAGGGCTCTGTCCCGCTTTTTTGGGCGGCGCCACGACCCTCGGCGCGGCGGTCGCGACCCGAACGAGGGTCAGCGTGCAGGCCGGCCTGATGCTGATGGCGGCAATCCCGGAGCTGTGCCGGGCAGGCGCGACGGCGGGCGGCGGGGACGCCGCTGCCAACGCGCGCGACGCCACCCGCGAGTTGGTCGACTCGCTTGGCTGGCGGGCGTCTGCCGACAGCGTGGCGGCGCCGATCAGCCTAGCTGACCACCCGGCGCTGCGGGTGGGGCGGGTCACCCGGCAGCTGATGGCCCCGTCGTGGCGGGTGCGCGCGGGGCGGCAGGGGGAGTTCGTTGACAGCGCTTTTGAGGGCGACGCCGCGGGGCCGGCCGACGCAGCGGAGCGGGCAGTGGAGGTGGATGCGCTGAGGAGGGCCATAGATGGCCTCTGGCGGGTGCTGTGGGTCAACCAGTCCAAGGAAACCTACTGGCGGCTGGCCGCTCACGGCGTGCCGCGCGCGGGTGGCCACGACGTCGCCCCCCCCCCCCGAGGGGGCGCTGCCCGCGCGGCTGGGCCCCGTTGCCGGCCGCGCCCAAAGCAGCCCAAGCGCTGCAGGCGTGGGAGCACTACTTTTGGTCCTGCCCCGTGGCAGCGTCAGTCGTCGCGGAGCTCCTCCTTGGCCTGAGGCTCCCGGTGGCCGACGGGCCCTCTCGGGCGGACGTTTGGCTCCTGCGCCCCCCCCCGGGTGCGATGGTGGCCAGCGGGCTGCACGCTGGGGCATGGGCGGTGGTGTGCGCAGTGGCAGTGGACGCCATGGAGCGTGGCCGCCGCCGCATGTGGGCAACCGTATTGGCGCCACCATCGGCCGGCCTGGGCCGCACCCCAGCCGGAGATGCGGCGGCGGTGGTAGTGGCGGGACGCCGCGCAACGGCGGAGTTCTGGAGCCTCCTCCAGGATTTTGTGGGGGTCGGCCGCGTCCCGGCCACATGAGGGGTGCTCCCCTTTTTTGGCTGCCTGCCTGAGGGGGAGGGGCAGCGCACAGTCCTGAACCGGCCACCCATGCCTGCTACTCTGTAGGTGTGGGGCGCGGCCACCTGCCCTGACCCGTGCTCTGGGTCAGGGCAGGGGAGAGTTACAGTTACAGTTACATCGGCTTTCCAGCAAAGACTACCTTTAGTCCTAGTACCACCGCCTAGACCCAAGTCCAGTTCTGGCCCTAACAATTACTTGTGAGGGGCGGTAGCCACCAGCCGGCTGCCTGCCAACGTGTAGTCCCAGAGCAAAAAGGAGAGCTATTGTGCGACGCCTCCAAAATAGGTCCTAACTGCTTCTAGGGGATAGGGGGTCAAGTGGCGCTTGCCAATCTACTTGACCGCCGTGGTGGAGGGGCCGGCGCCTGAGGGGCAGCCGGACCGTACACCACGGCTCTCCACCCGACCCTATCCTGAGCACGCTCAAACGCCGTGTCCGAAAAAGTCTTCCAATCAGAACGAGTGCCACTAGTTTCGCCTAGCTGCTGAATCAGTAGCTTAAGAAAATAGTGTCGGGAGGAGGCTGGAGGCCGGCCTTGCTGCCGAGCCACATCCATTGTGCAGTCAAAAGTCGTACGAGGAAGACGAGAAGCCGGCATGCGCATCACATGGCCTAGCCACTGCATTGATCGCTTTGCCACAAGGCTCTCAATTGGCACAGTGTCGCACGCCTGCCGAATATAAGTTAATCTGTGCCGGTCGACCAGGCGCACACCCACAATGCGACGAAGGCAGTTAGAGTGGGCAACCTCCAATCGAGTCAGTTGTGTTTTAGTAGGGGCCCATGTTTCGCAGCCGTACAGAAAGTGGGGCAGCACGAAAGTGTTGTAAACCCGCATCTTAGACTGCACTTGCATCTTCTTGCTGGCCCAAATCTTATCAAAAGACGCAAACACGCCCAGCGCGCGACCGACACGCACACCGATCTCCTTTTCCACACCACCACTCTGGGTTATCCAACTCCCTAGATACAACTGCTCTGTCCAACTCCCTAGATACAACTACTCTGTCCAACTCCCTAGATACTAGATACAACTACTCTGTCCAACTCCCTAGATACAACTACTCTGTCCAACTCCCTAGATACAACTGCTCTGTCCAACTCCCTAGATACAACTACTCTGGGTTATCCAACTCCCTAGATACACCACTCTGGGATATCCAACTCCCTAGATACAGGGGAGAGGTGGGAGCTTTTGTCATTGCTAGGGGTGGCGGCCGTTTGCCGCCCCGAATCTGGCCGAAACGACGTGACGTGTGGTGATCTGGTCAGTGGGACAAGCATGACCCTCGGGGTGTCGCCGACCACGGGAAAACTCACGCATGGTCTCACGAGAGAGTCACACGTCACGTCGTCTTGGCTAGGTGCGGTCCGCATGGGCGGCCCCTGTAGCATGGTGAGCCTCTCCCCCCTTCCCCCCCCGCAACCCCTGCCCTCCCGCGGGTGGGCCGGGATACCCGGCCCAGTTCTCGCCCGCCCTATACTTTCTATGCTTTTGTTGGTGCAGGCCCGGCCTGTTCAGAGGGGGGGGGCACATGCCCCCCCAGTCCTGTCCCTCATGTCTTTCCGTTTTCCCCTAACTAATTTTAGTTAGGATGTGCCCCTCACCGAGTCCTTCTGTGCCTCCCCCCAAGAGGGGGGGGCCTGCGACAAGCTCAAAGTCGTGCTCGGTGCAACTCAAAGGGGTGGGCATGTGCCTCGAGCCAGGTAAAGGGTGGCAGGTTTCAAGTCTTGTGTGCTGGTTGAAATCCCAGTTAGAAATCCCCTTGCACGTTAGAGGTTGCGGCCCGGCTTTTCATCTTTTTGGGGGCCACGTCTTGGCCGCGCTCCCTCCTGCGAGAGGGGGGTCTGTCCTTAACTGCCCACACCCTCCGGGGTGTGCGACGGTGCTTCCTGCCAAATTGGCGGGATATGCGAGTGTCCAACCATGTCCAGTGCTTTTGTGTGGGGAGGAGCCTAACTATATGTGTGTACTCCCCGGGGTTTTCCAGGCAGACCGGGGTGTTTTTTTGGCTTGAGGTTCCCTGACTTTCTCTGGTACGGGTTTTGCCCCTTTGCAGGACCCGCTTACGCGACGCAACCCTCCAGCGGGGGGCAATGCTGCTTTTGCCAGGGGGAGGGAGAGGGATGGTGCTGAGGCACCCCGGGCCGTGTGGGGCCCGGGGGTGGCGGAGGATTTGAGGTGGGAATGAGTTAATGGCGTGCCGCCTCAGTGTTTGTCGAGTGTGGACATGGGCTCGCAATCCCGCACCTGGCTCTCAGAACCGTGTGGGTAGTATTTCTTTGCGGTTCGTCACGATGGGGGAGTGTGCTAGGGTGGTTTGGTGTGCTCCTCGCTGGCTGTAGAAGTAGCTTTGGGTCTGTGTTTTTACTCAAGGTCTAGGCGCTCCCGTTGTGTTATGCAAACGACGACGACATGGACGTCGCTGACTACCCAAAGGATGTGAGCATCGACGAATGCCTGCATGCGACGACGCATCGGGATGCGCAGAACGCTGGCGTCGACTCGGGCATGACCGACATCGTCACCGTGGCGTTCTCCACCGGGGGCGTCAAGTCGTACAGCTCCTCCCACTTCAGCGATGCGGCTGGCTACAAGACCAGCAAGCGTCGCACCGATAAGTGGAATGCCGAAACCGCTGACCCGGTGCGCTCTATCCCTCCGCCAACCAGCAGTGTGGAAGGCATGCACAACCACGTGCGAGGGTATCTTGCGGCTCTCCCCACACTGCTTCAGCACCGCGCCAGCAAGGGCTACCGCTCAATGCGTTTCCTCCGCTTCGTGGGCAAGCAGAAGGCTATTGAAAAGGTTTGCGACGTCATCGCCCCAAAGGGCATGACCACGGTCGTGGGCTTCGGCAACTGGTCGAACCAGGGGAGCGGAATCAGCCGTCCTTGCTCTAGACCGCTGAAGGAGATCCGCAAGCGGCTGTCTCGACGTACGAACGTGCTGTTCAAAAACGTCGACGAACGTAACACCTCGTGTACATGCCATGGGTGCTTCCACAAGCTCGTCAACATGAAGGCAGACAGCGTGCGGTGGCGCAAGGCTGTTCCGGGGGGCGATGGGTCGCTGGCAGATGCGTCTGCAGAGTCGACGGCACGAGTGAAGACGGTGGTTAAGAACGTCAAGGTCCACAAAGTACTGCGCTGCTCTAACAGTGTCAAAAGCGCACCCAATGTGCGCTGTGGTACAACCTGGAACCGAGATGCGAATGCTGCCAAGAACCTTCTTCTGTTGCTGAAGACGTGGATGGAGGGGCGGGAGCGGCCGGCAGTGTTCTGCGTGCCCTCCAACAACACAGTTTCCCAAGAGGCGAACGTGCGCACACGACCGATCGATCCCACAAGCGGGTCTTTCGGTAGCGCTCGATCGTTGTCCTTGGGGCCAGCTTTCGGTAGCTGAAATACAGGATGAAAGGATGTAAATGAAATCCCCCTAGCTGATTCACCCAATGGGTTAAAAGATCACCGGTGGGTGGGTCTCCCATAATTTATGTCCCCGACTGTAACAAGTAGCCGAACCCGCGGTACGCCTCGCCCAGGCACGCGTCAGCAGGCGGTTGCGCGGGCGTTTGCGGTATACAGATCGCGTTCAGGTGCTTGGCGCGCTGGTTTGCACAGTAAGGAGGGATGAGCGGCGTGCTGTTGCCTGGGCGTATGCCGCCGCCCGGGAGCATGTACTTTGCGAGGCGGGGCGCGGACGCCAGCAGGTTGGTGAAGTTGTAGACGCCCGAGTCAGGCAGAACGGGAACGTTCCCCCACGGCGCGCCTATGGCAAACGGCTCGCCGGTGTACAGTCCGCCGTTGAGGGATGGAGGGGGAGGGGGGGTGAATGTTACCGACATTCGTGTTGTGGTGCATTGCTGCGTGCGTGCATGGCATCATCGTGCATGGCATCGTGCATGGCATCGTACATGGCATCTCCCCCCTGCGCAGCGCAGCAACATGGTGGAGCTGGAGCAGGATGGAGCGGAAGCCACTGTCACACAGGCAATCTCGCATGCCGTCTCGATGGCCGCGCAAGCCGCCAAGAATGCCTGTGCGGCCGTCTCGATGGCCACGCAGGCAACGGGCCTGAACGCCATCGCTGTCGCGCGAGCCATCGCCGCGCATGCCGATGCCGCGCAGGCTGCAGCCACGCAGGCCGCAGCCGTGGAGGCGGCATGGCATGCTGTCTCTGCGATTGATGTGCATGATGCTGCCGATCAGGCCGCTGCCGCGCAGGCTGCAGTCAGGCGGGCCGCTGCCGCGCAGGCCGTTGCCGCGCAGGCCACCGCGGAAGTCTTCGAGGTGGCTGCTGCCGCGCACGCCGCCGCTGCGCTGTCAGCTGCTGCACAGGCAGCCTCGCAGGCCGCCACGGCGAGGGCCACCGCTGCGCTGGCCGCCGCTGCGCTGGCCGCCGTGGGTGGTAGCGGCAAGAGGGGCGGTAGCGGCGAGAGGGGCGAGAGGGGCGGCAGCCAGGCGGTGTAAATAAACATACAACCATTTTTTGAAACACATGAACGCATGGAGTATGTACCTGCGCGAAGGTTTGAAGCCTCATAAGAAGTTGGATTCCCAGCACATGGCTGGCACGGAGGCGCTTCTGCGCTGGGACGTGTTCGTGTGAGGAGCAAAGCGACAAAGCGACCCGTCAAGCGCTATTCTCCCGGCATCGTGACATTGAGCGATGGTTGTGGCAGACAGGCATCGGCCGGCCGACCCGGCCGCACGAGCACCCCTTGCGGGTCGGCCGGCCGGCGTGGTTGAACCGTGGATGCTGGATGCTGGGTGCGCGGCCATGCGGTGGTGCCTATAATGAAGCACTGGAGGAAGCACTGTAGGAAGATTAAGTATAGTCTCGGCAGCAGGAGCAGCAGCGGGCGGAAGAGATGCCGTCTGCCTTTTAGAACTGCAGTTGTTGTTGTTGTTATTGTAGCCGCCACTGCCACCACAGTGGTGCTGCTTGCTTGGCGCCCGCCACCAAGTGTGGATGGCGTTACCGTGGGCTACTTGTAGCTTGACCTTTTGTGGGCCTTGAGCCTTGTTTCTCTAAGTCCCACTGGAGCTTTGGAACCGTACGTGTGACCGCCAGAAGTGGATTGTAACCAAACATCATCATCACCACAACGGGTGCCAAAAGGCGCCAGCGCATACGACAAATCGCGCGCGAGCGACAGCTCTCGCTCGCGCACGTATGACGATTCACGCGGGTCGCGCACGTATGACTATCCATGCGGGTCGCGCACGTATGACTATCCACGCGGGTCGCGCACGTATGACGATTCACGCGGGTTGCGCGCGTATGACGATCCACGCGGTTCGCGCGAGTATGACGATCCACGCGGCTCGCGCGCGTATGACGATCCACGCGGCTCGCGCGCGTATGACGATCCACGCCGCTCGCACGCGTATGACGATTCACGCCGCTCGCGCGCGTATGACAGCTCGCGCGCGTATGACGGTTCTAGCGCATATGATGGCTTGCGCGCGTATGACGGCTCGCGTGTGACGTTGTCCACGAAAACTGATGATGTATTTCCTGCTGCTGGGTTGCATGGGTCGTATTCAACAATAGGCGATTCAGGGTTGTACTCAAATGGGCTTTCGTTATCGGTAACTTCAGTTTTGTGCCATTTTTAAAAAGTAATAAAACGAAAAGCCATTCTTTCTCTATATCAATGTTCACACAATGAAAAAAATGTGCGGGACATCACACAGAAGCGATGGCGGATCCGCTGCCTTTCCCTCTCTATCCGTTTCAGGATCAAACGACAAACACAATTACTGTACCGCATCATGACCCGCATCGGGTGTCTACACCCGAAGGGGCACTGACAGCAGCCGAAGGGACACCAACGCCACCAACGCCACCAACGGTATCGCGCGGGTTGGTCAACGAGCCAACCCCACCCAACCACCAAAGTGTGCACGAGCGTGTGTGTGGCTTGATCTGCTGCTGCCCGGGCATTGCGTGGTCGGTCATCGGGCGCTTGGTGTGCCTGCCGTGCGGCCTGAACGATTCGACATGCGTTGGAAATCGTATGCCAAGATCTAACTATAACACTGCTTGGATGCACAATCCGTCGAGAACCGAGGGAGTTGGCTGTGAAAGTGTGGGCACTTCGGTCTCGACCTTCGTTCCGACGCCCCCGCGTACTGTACCGCGTACCGCAGTACCGTACCACGTACCCCCCCCCCCAGTACGCACGTACCGTGCAACCCTGGGGCCAGGGACGCGCGCACGCCCCGATAAGTCGATTGCGAAGATGAGTCGCGCCGTTCGGCACGGTCAGTGCGTTGCGGGGGATCCCCCAGAAGCGGGCAGGCCTATTAACCTCTGCTGCCAACATCTAGGCGCTTGGCAGCAGGAAATCCGCCATGCCGATGCAAAAGCGTCATCTGTCAGTGCCCTGCCCTACGAGAGTGTGCGCGTCTAATCCGCGTCTTACCGGCGTCTTAAATATGAACCGAATATCCGCGGATCGGACGTCGGGAGGCACGGATGATCCGCAGTTGAGACGCCACAATCATCGCCATTTCGTCGTCTCATCCGCGGATGATCCGTGTCTCCCAACGTCTGATCCGCGGATAATCGGTTCATTTTTAAGATGCCAGTAAGACGCGATTCTGACGGGCCGCGGATTAGACGCGTCCCAACTCGGTGTGGGATCGATGTGGCTCCAACCCTTCGGCTTTAACATTTTCTGCAGCTGCAGAGTTCTCTCAGCTGCAGCTGCACTTGCTAGTTATAGGCTCATCTTAGGATGACAGGCTTGTCACATGACATATGACCAGCTGGCCCGCCACGGCTGCAGCCGGCACGCACGCTTGGGGAGGCGCGCCACAGGCTTCGGCTGCTCCTTGGCCGTCTCCTCTGTCAGCGCACCTAGACAAGGGGCCTTGAACGCTGCCGTGGCATCAGAGCCCGATGTCCCCCGCGGCTCCGCGCTTCAGCGTGCCGTCGCCCTGTGCGCATAGGTGTATGGGCGTGAGTGAGCGTGAGATTGGGGCGTGCGTGCGTGCGTGTGTGTGTGTGTTAGTGAGGGGCGACTGTGTGCGCGTGCGTTTGTGTGCGTTAGTGTGATTGTGTGTGTGTGTGTGTGTGTGTGTGTGTGCGCGCGTGTGTGTGTTTGTGTGCGCGCCTGTGCGTGAGTGCATGCGTGTGTGTGTGTGTGTGTTGGAGGGGCGAATGTGCGCGCGTGCGTTTTTGTGCGTTATTGTGTGCATGCGTACTTATGGGGACCATGCTGCACCTTGCTCACCTCGGGCTTCGACATCGGGCACTCGAGGACGCGTTGGGACGCGGGGGCGGGATCGGCGGCGTGCCAGCCAGCCTCAGGCGTGCGCTCCGCTCCCCCTTGAGTGCGATGAGCAGCTCGTGCGCAGCTCAGTTGACGTGCACTGCATGCCGCGAGCCTACAAGCTGTGTCAACTTGTCTGTAATGCGCTCTTACCGCCTGCGTAGGCCGGAACCCTCTCCCCCCGCAACATGCGCCCCCCCCCCTCCCCCCACACAAACGACATTGACTGAGTATACTGAGACCATGATTAGCATGTGCATGTGCATGGTGCACAGATGGCGCGCACCCCAGCCCCATGCGCCGTGCGCAACTCCCATGCAGCTCCCTGCAATGCGTACCCCCATGCGTACCCCCAATGCACACCCCTGCGCTGGATGCACCTACCGCAAGGCATTGCTAGCGTCATGGAGTTGTTGCAGTGAAGGACTTCCACTGTCTCTCTCAGCTCGCTCAGGTTGAATTGGTCTGCATGGGCGCGCTGATCAGATGCTGCCCTCGTCAAACCAGCGCCCCTCCTCGCGTCCGACCGCAATCATCGTGTGGCCGCGATCATTTGTAGCACATGCACGCGGCCAGATCACCTGTTGAGCGTCGCGTTCAGCGAGCTCGACGCGCATTCTGTGGTCAATTCCACGGCAACTGACGCTGGCGATCGCTGATGCATCGCCGCGTAACTATCTCATGAATGTGCATGGAATGGCAGGAGACGGATAGCGCTTGGGGCGCGTTGGCTTTCGTGTGACGTCCACACGCCCCCACTCCGCGTCCTACCGGTGTCTTAGTGGCGGCCTACCGGCGTCTCAGCGGCGTCTCAATTCAGGCGAGAAAATCACGCGGCCGTGAGCGCTCCCCGGCCTCCACAAACGGGGCGCAACAGCTGTGGTACGTAACGTATGGTAACGCGCGTTCGCGCGCGGTGTTGCGATGCGTCGCTGCGACAATCCGCTGAGAGGCCTCGCCGCGTCTTACACCATCGCTTCCTTCAGTCATCTCAGACGCGTCTGATCCGCGGATTGGACGCGCATACTCTGGTAGGGCTGGTGTGCGTGCAGCCGGTCGTAGATGGCCAGTACCGGCGACGCGTCCTGATTATTGTATGTACATACGCACTACTTTGAGGATGGGCGGATCCGGAGCAGGCAGGGGCATCAACACAACCACCACCAGTGAGCATCCAGCCGCACTAAATAATCTTGTACTGCTGCGTGTTGGGCATACACGCGCGCTGTGAACCAGGCTGCGGCGGTGAACGTGAAAGCCTTGCGGCGACGCGCTACCTCAGAGAACCACCACCGCCAGGATTTCTACACTTACAAGGGTAGGTGCCCCATGGGCAGTTGAACGCACACCGCACGGGAATTGCAACACATGGATGGCACCTCCCTAGCGGCTGTGGAACAGACTCAAAATAACTAGAGTGCCCTTGGAAGGGGTATCCTGCTGTATCCATGAGAGAGACTCAATCATCATTGTTGCTGCCGCACACGCAAGCAGGGGGCATGCGCACTAATTCTCTAGGAGTCTCTAGGAATTCTCCTACTGATTGTAGTATGGGGCAAGGGGGGAATCCAATACCACGCCCTGAGGGAGCGTCATGTAAACTTGTAAACCAAGGGAGGGAGGGGGGGCAAAGGCGGAGAGGGCATGGGATGAAGAACGGGTGCGGGACAGATTGCCGCCATGCCTTCCGAAATCCCAACGTCTGATCCGCACCAGTGAATGCGGTCGTAACGTATGAGGCGGTCGGGATGCCGCGCGAGGCGACGCCTGAGGCGATCGTGGGTGCGCCTCAGGCGGCGCCTCAGGCGGTCGGCGTGCCCGAGGCGCCGCCTGACCCGTGCCAGTGAATGGAATGCTTGAGGCGCCGCCTCAGGCGTTGTGAATGTGGTAGGGCATGCATGCCACAAACTTGGCACCTTGGAGCACAACGCTTGCAAGTAGGGCGGTGTCTCTCCAGCTGGACAGCCAAGGGATTATATGTGGTGCCGGGCTGGGGGTCCCCAGTTCTCCCCTTCTCAAGCAATCCCGGGATAGCAATCCCGGGATACACCCCAGCTTGGGACAGTCCCGAGACAGCAGGCAGGGCCTGGGACTGTCCCAAGACAGTTGGGATAGCTCTGGGATTGAGGTCTGTTAGCAGAGTGTTGCATGTCCCGGACTACCGAACAGGGGGCAGAAACTTCCCACTTCGGGCTCATTAAGGCTCGCTGATGTCCTCTCACGGGAAGTTGCGCTTGGCGCCTGGCCCGTGCGCCTTCACAGCTGCATAGTCGTACGCCCGTGCTGCGTCCTCCTCAGAGGCGTAGCGCCCGATGGACTGGGTGCGCTTGGTCAGCGGGTCATACAGCGTCGCACGCCATGATGAGTTGCCCTTGTCCCAGTGGACGCCGAGGTAGCACGAAGACTTGCGCTGCTTCTGCTCCTCACCCTTGCTCACGGGCGGCTCCGCTCCTCAGGCATCTCGCTGATGACCTCGCCCGGGAAGTTGCGCTCAACACCTGCCCCCCGCGCCTGCACGACCGCGCAGTCGTACGCCCGTGCAGCATCCCTCTCGGAGGTGAAGCTGCCAATGTTGAGCTGGCGCTTCGTCTGCAGGTCCCACAGCGACGCGCACCATGCGGAGTTGCCCTTGTCCCAAGTGTCCCACACCAAGGTAGCGCTAGCTGCTGCCTCTGCGCTTGTGCCCCACCCCCGCGCCTCGGGCGGCGCCCCCCTGGAGTTGTGGAGGGAGGTGCATCGAGGGTTCAGGTGTGCCTCGGATGCGTGTCGCATCTTGGAGGCTGCAGCAGAAGGGCATGCGTGTATGCAAGTGCACTACCTTTTTTCAAGGTGGTCTAGGCCTTAAATCACGCCCCGGGGTCCTCCGGGCGCGTCCGTGTAAAACCTGTAAAACCAAGTGCACAAGTGGTGAGCGGTGCTAAATGCGTGCATGCGGGGGAGGGGGTGGTGACTGCGTGCGGCCAGCAACCAAGCATGTGTTGGTCTGCTCCCACGCAAGCGCGTCACTTCTTGGATGCCACTTGTGCTGAGCAGTGCTGCATGCATGCAAGCGGGGAAGGTGGCTGCATGCTAAACCCTTTACCCTAAACCCTCAACCCTCAACCCTTAACCCTAAACCCTTAACCCTTAACCCTCAACCCTCAACTCTAAACCCTGAACCCTGAACCCTCAACCCTTAACCCTCAACCCTCAACCCTGGTCGGATCCCACGCAAGGGTTCTCGCTGGTGGGACGCAGGGGGTTCCTCACCGCTCGCCCTGGTCCTGTGCTCGTATGTCAGAGGCCACGGCGCCCAGCAGCTCCAGACCAGGTGCCTGGCGATGCAGGAGGTGCGAAGGGCGAGGGTCGGGGAGGTCGGGGGTGGATGGTGACAGGTCGGGAGGTGGATGGTGAAATCTGGCATGCAAGTCGCAACCAGCATATCATTATATCAAATGGGAGGCGGGACGAATGGAGCAGCGCATGTGAGGGCCACGCTGCTGCAGCAGATGGGCCTCTACACGCCATACAGTTGCGCCCTGCCGCCCAGAAACGTACCGGCCCACGCGCGCCGCACGAAGCCAGAGAGTAGACCCCCAGTCCCTCTGCACGAGCCAGCTCAGCAGTCGCGGCGTCCATCATGTCAGCGAGCCTGCTGCTAGCCAGGGTCACCACCACATCGAGCAGCTCGCGTGACGTCTCGCAGGCTGCTGTGAGCCAGGCCACCTGCCGAACTGCTCCCGCACGCACAGCACGCTGCCCTCGTCACCGACGGACGCCATCTGTGCACGAGGGAAGGGGGGGGGGCAGGCGGCGCAAGGTTGGATCAGTCGCTTGGGAGGCTTCAGCTTGTGCTATCAGGCTGTGCGTGTCAAGTCTAACTGCGTGTGTGCTGAGCATGCATGCGTGCGGGGTGCATGGCGCATGGAGCGCCCACGCCCCCTCTGATGATGCGGCCAGCCACCCCCCCTCCTCACCCTCGAGCGTTTTGACCGACTGGAGACACCCCTCGGTGGTCGTCAGCGACGCGGAGTAGCGCCCAGTCACTGAACCAAGCAGGGGTTTGACAAGGTACGTAGAGCGTCACCGCGAGGCGAGAATAGAGGGGTTGTAATCCGAAGGCGGACGGGAATTGGCCCAGTTGGCTCAAAAGTGTGGCAAAAGTGTGGGATGAGCAGGTTGAGTGCGATTAGCGCCCATCGCACTCACTGCCGCTGTGCATCACTGTAAGAAGGCGTCATGAATACATTTGTGATGCGGCGGGGTTCCACCCGCTGCCAGGGAGCTACAACTACTCGTGTTGTGCCTCGTCTGGGTAGCGCGCTGACGCCCTGCAGGCCCAACGCCCGCCCATTCACCTCAGTTGCGGCGCCATCGTCGGGAGGCGGTGGATGTGGTTCCAAGGGGGCGTGGGGGTGTGGTGGTGTGCGTGGCCGTCAGCACCCCAGCGTTATCTCCCGCGCGGCCTCTGCAGAGGCTGAGACTGCGACAGGCGCCGCGCCTGATGGCCAGTCCAAGGCCTACCCCTTCCCCGAGATTGAGGCGCGATGGCAGGCGTATTGGCTGGAGAACAAAACGTTCAGGACGCCGACCGAGGTGGACACCTCCAAACCGAAGTACTACGTGCTCGACATGTTCCCCTACCCCAGGTGCTTGCGCATAGGAGCTGCGGGGGGATTGTCGGGAGCTCGTGCGGGCCTGGATGCTTGCGTGCTCTTGTCGCCATGCATGCATGCATGCTTGCATGGCTGTGTGCCCGTGCTCTGCGTGCACCCACCCATTCGAACTCAGCTCACAAACACGCCCATCATACAGCACATGCATGCTCTAGCATGGGCGGGGCGGGGCCGGGGGGGGGGGGGTCCTCGTGTCTGGGCAGCGGTCATAACCACATCACCATGTTAGTGTGGTGCCGTCTCACGTCACCACTGGGCACACTGGGTTGCATCGCATCTGCCTCACACCTGCCAGTGCCCCCCCCCTCCCCGCCCGCCAGCGCGTGAGTGTGGGCGGGAGGGAGAGGATAGGGGAGCAACGGTCGTCGAGTGGGTGCGCCTGCTGTCAGCACTCCAGCGCTCCTCTGTCTTCCACACGTTTCAGCCAGTGTTGTTTGCACCTGTGGTGCAAACAACACACACCAGCAGCACCCGCACAACCGCACACATAGTCTCCTCCCACACTCTGATGTTGGCGTGCACGCAGGTGCTCCGGGCTGCACGTGGGCCACCCAGAGGGCTACACGGTGACCGGCATCACAGCACGCTACAAGCGCATCCACAGACACCAGCAGCACCCGCACACCCGCACACACAGTCACTTCCCACACTCTAATGCTGGCGTGCACGCAGTGGCTCGGGGCTGCACGTGGGCCACCCAGAGGGCTACATGGTGACCAGCATCACGGCACGCTACAAGCGCATTCACAAACACCAGCAACACCCGCACACCCGCACACACAGTCTCCTCCCACACTCTGATGCTGGCGTGCACGCAGGTGCTCCGGGCTGCACGTGGGACACCCAGAGAACACGGCGACTGACATGGCGCGCTACAAGCGCATCCACAGACACCAGCAACACCCGCACACCCGCACACATAGTCACCTCCCACACTCTGATGCTGGCGTGCACGCAGTGGCTCGGGGCTGCACGTGGGCCACCCAGAGGGCTACACGGCGACTGACATCATGGCGCGCTACAAACGCATGAAGGTGTTGCAGGGGGTGTTGTTTGTGGCATGTGGTGTTGCAGGTGTTGTTGCAAGTGTTGTCGCAGGGGGTGTTGCTGTTGTTGTGTGTGTTTGCGGGGTAAGAGGAGGGGAGGGGGGGGGGCATGCACACACACAGAAACACATGCACATGCACATGCACACACACACATGCACACGCACGCACACGCACACGCCAGGGATCTCCTAGCTGATCGGATTCCGACGAGGCGACCGCCCGAAGGGCGATTTGCTGATGAGGAGCGAGGGGGGAGTTTGGAAAAGCCGGAGAAGAAGCAGGGGTGCGATGTGCAGCCCCCCGGGAAAATATGTCATCCTGGAGAGCGCACGGGGAGCTCTGCTGGGAACCCGAAGAGCACTCTCCAGGAAAACCGACAGCCTGGGAGGAAAAACCTGGTGTGCACGTGTGGTTCCGCCCCCGTGGTTCCCGCCCCCCGCCCCCCGTGCGCGGACCCTAAGGGGGGAGGTAAAGGGGGGGGGGTAAACCCTAGGAATTTGGGCCCTTTTTTTTGGCACGTGTGGGGCGCGGACCCCGCCGCCCGTGCGCGGACCCTAATCTTAGTTCACGGGGCCGTATTACCCGTAATACAACATATTACCGGGAGTACAGTTTTTGTTATTAAAAAAATCGTGGTCAGAGTCACCCCCACCCCCCACCCTTCAACCAAGGTGTGTATCCACACCCCAATGTCGAAGTTTTTAACCTGGGGGAAGCAGGGGTTACGTCTAGAGCCCCCAGCACGCGCTCAAAGTCGGTCCGATGCCTCTAAGGAGGGCAAAAGGCGGCACATCAGAGGCGGTCATAAGGACGTCCCTGCGCGCCACGAACGGACTCCTCACCCCACCCCAGCCCAAGGCCGTGCCCTAGGGACCCAATCGCAGCCTGCAACGCTTTTGGTGGCCACTTTGCGGCCGCGATGGCCGCCCACGGCCTCGCGGCAGCCTCGCAACACCGAGTGTGGGCGCACATCGATTTTTTGCGCTTCGCCACCGCACGCGCGCACGCATCTCACGGCCCCAGACGCTCAGTAAGCTTTCCATATGTACTCAGGAGCTTAAGTTCGGGAGCGAAGGTGAGGGGGGGGCCGTGCACTGCTTGTGGTCAGTCGAAGTGTGTGCATGGGAGCGCCATGCAGCTGTGAGCCCCATGTGCTGCCCCAGCACACTCATGGACACAGAGGGTCCATCCAGTGCTACCCAGGCCCCCAAATACGCATCCCTTGGGTTTTGTGGCATGGGGGGGCGTGAACCAGCTGCTGGGCCCTGATATGTGCCCCAAAGTGTGGGAAAAGTGTGTACACAGCACAAATCAATGTTCTCACAGCCCCGCTGCGCATCTGAGACCCCCCCAAAGGCGTAAATGACTTGTATGTACCCCCATCAACATGTTGGAGGGGCCACGGGTGGTGGGGAGCCAAGATGCGCCTTCAGTGCCATGGAATGCACATTTGGGTGCCAAAACCGCGTCTCCGCGGGGTGCAAAATCTGGTATTTATCCCCAATGGAAACAGTGATGCCGAGCAATTCAGATCCAGATCTTTCAGCCACAGATGCCTTGGTTGGTGGCCTACGACTCCAGTTAGTCTCGGGCCCTAAGCTGAGGGTTTGGGTTAGGTTCCAGCCTTTGGCAAACAAATGTTTTTCAAAGTCGGCATTTGCCTGAAAAAACAAACTGTTGGCGCCCACTGTAACCGCCAGAATTTGAATTTGAACTATCTAAGACCACCACCAGATAGCCAGAACTGTAAACTGTCTGACGAGCTGCCCCACGTCCCAATCGTCCAACCACAGCTCTCATGCCATGCATCCAATTTTTTGCTCAAAAGCGTATTACCCGTAATACGTTAACCCCGTGAACTAAGACAAGGGGGGGGGGGGGGGAAAGGGGGGGGTAAACCCTAGAAGTTTGGGGAAATTATGGCTCAACCCGGGCCTCACAGCTCACTCCCCAATCTCCACTGACGAGGCGATCTTCTGGCGAAACAGTGTGGAAATACAATTTCCACACTTTTCAAATTTCTTGAAACTTCAACCCGCAGCCGAGAGCAGCACGGCGGCACGCGTTGCGTGGACACCCGCTATGTATTGCGCCTGCTATGTATTGGCATGAGCGGTCAGGTTACTCGAGCCGGGAAAAAAGTCATCACCAAAATCCTTCCCAGGCACCACTGCGCGGGATTAACGGAAGCACTGTTGCCCCACATGCGCAGGGCTTCAACGTGCTGCACCCAATGGGCTGGGACGCGTTTGGCCTGCCCGCCGAGCAGTACGCAATCCAGGTGTGGGGCTTTGTGGGCTGTTGCGGTTAAGGGTGTGGGGCTGTTGCACGATCTCAAGGCTGTTGTGGGCTGGGACGCGTTGGGCCTGCCCGCTGAGCAGTACGATCACAATCCAGGAGTGGCACTGTTGCGCAATTTGAAGGCTGTTACGGGCTGTTGCGGGTTGCTGCACGACCCAGGTGTGGGCTGTTGCGCAAACTGTAGGCTGTTGCGGGCTGCTGTGGGCTGTTGCGGGCTGTTGTGCGATGTTGCGGCCTGCCCGCTGAACAGGGCGCGATCCAGGCGTGGGCTGTTGCACGATCTGAAGGCTGTTGCAGGCTGTTGCGGGTTGTTGCACGACCCAGGTGTGGGCTGTTGCGGGTTGTTGTGGGCTGCTGTGGGCTGTTGTGGGCTGTTGTGCGATATTGCATCCTGCCGGCTGAGCAGTACGCAATCCAGGTGTGAGGCTGTTGCACGATCTGAAGGCTGTTGCGGGCTGTTGTGGGTTGTTGCACGACCCAGGTGTGGTTTGTTGCACGACCTGCAGGCTGTTGCGGGTTGTTGTGGGCTGTTGCGGGCTGTTATGCGATGTTGCGACCTGCCCGCTGAGCAGTACGCGATCCAGGTGTGGGGCTGTATGGGCTGTTGCACGACCCGCGACCTGTGTTGCGCAATCTGAAGGCTGTTGCTGGCTGTTGCACAATCTGTATGCCATGGGCTGGGACGCGGTACGCGATCCAGATGTTAGGCTGTTGCTGGCTGTTACGGGCTGTTGTGGACTGTTGAGGGTTGTTGCAGGCTGTGGGCTGTTGCGGGCTGTTGTTTAATGTTGCAGGTTGCCCACTTTCTCCGGCTCTCTCTATCTCTCTTTCTCTCACACACACGCCCCCCCACGCAGACCGGCACCCACCCCGCGGTGACGACTGCAAAGAACATCGATCGCTTCCGCGAGCAGCTGCGCATGCTGGGCTTTTCGTACGACTGGGACCGCGAGCTCGCGACAACCGACCCCGAGTACTTCAAGTGGGTGCGGGTGGTGCGCCTTGCGCAAGAGGGGGGGGCGGGCTTACATGCGTGTTTTAACCGGCTCAACATTAACGCCTCACTTGGCTGCGAGTTGGTTGTTAGGAACGAACGGCTCCTCAGCGGCCCTGGGCTGTGCGCACAACTGCAGGTGCCGCCCCCCCCCCTGTGTTTGTTTCTGCCAGAGAGAGAACACCTGAACGCAACCCAAAACCCACACCAGGTGGACACAGTGGATCTTCACGAAGCTGTTTGAGAAGGGGCTCGCGTACCAGGCCGAGGTGCCCGTGAACTGGTGCCCAGCGCTCGGCACGGTGCTGGCCAACGAGGAGGTGAGAGTGTGTGTGTGCGTGTGCGTGTGTGTGTGTGTGTGTGTGTGTTTGTGTGTGTTTTTGTGTGTCTGAGTGTGCGTGTGCGAGTGGTCAGCAGCAGCGGCAGGGGCTAGCAGCAGCACCACCACCACCAGCACCAGTAGCAGGAGCAGTAGCAGTAGCATTCATCACAGTTACAAAATCAGTTAACAGGCCGAGGATGGGTTCCCGTAAACTGGCGCCCCGCGCTCGGGACGGTGCTGGCGAACGAGGAGGTGCGGGGGGGGAGGGGGGGTGCGTGTGTGTGTGTGCGTGTGTGTATGTGCGTGTGTGTGTGTGTGCGTGTGCGTGCGTGTGTGCGTGTGTGCGTGTGCGTGTGCGTGTGTGTGTGCATGTGTGTGTGTGTGTGTGTGGGCGTGCGTGTGTGTAGTCAGCAGCAGCAGCAGCAGGAACTGCAGCAGCAGCAGCAGCCTTCAATTGGTTCCTCCAACCCTCCACCCCCACACAGGTCATCGGCGGGCTAAGTGAGCGTGGAAACCACCCCGTGGTGCGCATGCCCATGAAGCAGTGGATGTTGCGGATCACGGCGTACGCAGACAGGTGTGTGTGTGTGTGTGTGCATGCGTGTGTGTGTGTGTGCGTGTGTGTGTGTGTCTGTGTGTGTGTGTGCGTGTGTGTGTGTGTGTGTGCGCGTGCGCATGTGTGTGTGTGTGTGTGTGTGTGTGTAACTGCAGCTGTGCTGTACAGCCAGTCCCAAAGCCCTGTTCTTAGCACCCTTTTGTGTATGAGCACCAACACCAGCCAGCCCCATTTCCGATTGCTGCACGCTGCACCATGGCGCAGGCTGCTTGGCCGCTTAGAGGACCAACTGGGCAGAGTCCATCGATAAACTCCTGCAACTCCTGCAACTCACGTGTGGCCGACCGACCAACAGGATCCCTCCACACACACACACACCCTTCGATACACAGTGAACCCCATTTCCAATTGCCGCATGCGTGCACTGCGGTGCAGGCTGCTAAATGACCTATAGTCGACTGGGCAGGTTCGATTCACAAGATGCAGCGCACCTAGATTCGGCGCAGCTGCGGGGCCCTTTCTCAGCCATTCTTGGGAAGAAATCCGACAACCATCCCCCATGTTGACCATGGCGCAGGCTGCTCGATGGGCTCGAAGACCTCGACTGGGCAGAGTCAATCAAGGAGATGCAGCGGAACTGGATCGGGCGCAGCTATGGCGCCGACGTCTCGTTTTGTGTCAAGGTGCGCTGCTGGTCACTCAGTCTCGACACCCCTCTTTGTGGGTTTGGCCTGTGTTCTTGCAGGGCCCCGAAGGCGTGCAGCTCTCCGTCTTCGCCATGCGACCAGACACGCTGTTTGGGGGTACCTTCCACCCACCTTTCACCCACCTTCCACCCGCCTTCCACCCACCTTCCACCCACCTTCCACCCACCTTCCACCCGCTTTCCACCCGCCTTCCACCCGCGTTCCACCCACCTTCCACCCATCTTCCACCCACCTTCCACCCACCTTCTTCCACCTACCTACCCCCCTTTGCTTCTTTTAGGGCCTCGAAGGCGTGCAGCTTTCGGTCTTCACTACGCGACCAGACACGCTCTTTGGGGTCACCTACATGGTCGTCGCTCCAGAGCACCCCCTGCTGGAGCAACTGGCGACGGCTGAGCACGTAAGTGGATGTGTGTGTGTGGGGGGGGGGGGGATCAAAGTGTGTGTGGTGGTGTTGGTGGTGTTGGTGGGTGGGCGGGGAGAGAAAGGCAGACAAAGAGGGAGAGAGGTAACGAGAGAGTACGGGAGAGCGTGGCGCAGCGCATTGGTGGCACCCTCTGCTGGAGCAGCTGGCTATGGCTGAGCATGTAAGTGGGGTGGGGGGGAGGTGGGGGGAGGTGTTGGTGTTGTTACGGAGAGGGAGAGAGGGAGAGAGGGAGAGAGGGAGAGAGGGAGAGAGGAGAATGGAGAAGAGGGAGAGGGAGAGGGAGAGGGAGAGGGGAGTGGAGAGGGAGAGAAGAAGAGAGGGGGACGGGGAGGGAGGGAGAAGCCCCTGGTCTCCCAGCAGTGTTTCCGTTGGCCGACCCGCAACCCGCAAGCGGAACACAGGCGGGCGCAGTAAGTCGTACGCAGAGGCCGTCGCACGCAAGATCACACACACACACACACACGCACACACACACACACACACACACACAGACACAGACACAGACAGACACACACAGACAGACAGACAGAGAAAGACAGGCAGACAGACAGACAGACAGACAGACAGACAGACAGACAGACAGACAGACAGACAGACAGACAGACAGACAGACAGACAGACAGACAGACAGACAGACAGAC
>VFSX01000366.1:0-15000 GCA_016618255.1 Chlamydomonas sp. UWO 241 | reverse complement strand
AGGGTCGCCGACTACGTTCTCGGAACGTACGGCTCCGGGGCAATCATGGCGGTGCCTGGCCATGACGCACGCGACTTTGAGTTTGCGCAGCGATTCGGGATCCCAGTCAAGCAGGTTGGTTGGGATGCAGGGAGTCGGAGAGTTGAGGGGTCAGGGATACGGGGAGTTGGGTAGTAGGGTAGTTGAGGAGGCAAGGAGTTGGAGAGTCGGGGAGTTGAAGAGTCGGGGAGACAGGTTTTTTGATAGTCGAGGAGTTGAGGTGTCGGGGAGACTGGGAGTTGGAGAGTCGAGGAGTTGAAGGGTTGAGGAGAGAGGGAGCCGGAGAGTCGGGGAGTTGAGGGGTCGAGGAGAGGGAGTTGAACATTCGGGGAGTTGAGGGATTGAGGGGTCAGGGAGATGGGTGGGTGGGTGGGGAGTTGAGGGGGCGTGAGACACGGAGGTGGGGAGACGGGGAGTTGGCGAGTCGGGAGTGCGCCCAAAACTAACTGCAGGCGCCGGCAGGCACTCCCCCTAGGCGCTCCACCAATTACGGTTGTGGCTGTCAGCTCCCCCTAAAACTAACGACAAGTGACTGACCCACCACTGGCCCACAACTGACCACAACTTCATGCTCCACCTGTGCAAAATTAACTGGCAGGTGGCCGCGCCAGCTGGCGCGCGCCCCTGGCTCCGCCGTTCACTGATTACGGTGTGGCGGTCGACTGCCCCTTACAACTTACGACAACTGAAGGGCCCGCCTCCTCAAACAACTGACCACAACTGACTGTCCCGCCTGTGCACGACTAACTGGCAGGTGGTTGCGCCACCTGACAAGCCCCCGACGCTGCCGCTTCTTGAGTGTACGCTGTGGCTTTGCACTCTTCGTGCAACTGATGCCCAACCTACTGACCACAACTTCAGGCTCCACCTGTGCAGGCTCCACCTGTGCACGACTAACAGCTAGCTGGTGTGCTAGCTGGCGCGGTGACGTGCAAGCCCCCTCGTAGCTGCCGTTTTACTGATGACGGTGTGGCGGTCAACAGCCCCCCTACAACTAACAACAACTGACTGACCCACTACTGACCTGCAACCGACCACAACTGGCTGTCCCGCCTGTGCACCACTAGCTGGCAGGTGGACGCACCAGCTGGCGCGGTGACGTGCGAGCCCTCTTGTTGCTGCCGTTTCACACACTACGGTGTTGCTGTCAGCCCCCCTCCCCCCACCCACCCCCCTGACAACAGATCGGAGTTGACCGATCCGCTTGTACAAACAACTGACCACAACTTCATGCTCCACCTGTGCACAACTAACTTCCAGGTGGTCGCGCCAGCTGGCGCGGTGACGTGCGAGCCCCCTCGTGGCTGCCGTTTCACTGATTACGGTGTGGCGGTCAACAGCCCCCCTCCAACTAACAACAACTGACTGACCCACACCCGACCCCAACTGACCACGGCCGACTGCCCCGCCTGTGCGCAACTAACTGGCAGGTGGTTGCGCCAGCTGGCGCGCCGGCAGGCGAGCCTGCGGCGCTGCCGTTCACTGACTACGGCGTGGCTGTGAACTCATCGTGTGAGTCGTCGGGGCTTCGCATCGATGGACTACGGACAGAGGAGGCGCGGAACAAGGTGTGTGTGTGTGTGTGTGTGTGTGTGTGTGTGTATGTGTGAAGGGATGGGTGTGTGTGTGCTTGTGTGTGTGCGTTTGGCTTGTGCGCGTTGTGTGTGAATCGTTAGGGCTGTTCATGGATGACACACAGACGGAGGAGGCTAGTGCCAGGGTGTGCTGCTGCTGCTGCTGCTGCTGCGACTGACCCCCCACCCCACCCCCCTTAACCACACACAGACCCTCGAGTGGCTCACTGAGAAGGGCCTCGGCGCCAAGCGCACCAACTACAAGCTGCGCGACTGGCTCTTCGCGCGGCAGCGCTACTGGGGCGAGCCCTTCCCGCTCGTGTACCCAATCATCGACGAGAACGGCACGCTCGGCGAGGCTGTCGCCCTGCCCGAGTCTCACCTCCCGCTGACACTCCCCGAGACTGACAACTACAAGCCCAGCGGGACGCCCGAGTCACCACTCTCGGTCATCGACAGCTGGGTCAACTGCATTGACCCGGTCAGCGGACGGCCAGCAAAGAGGTGCGTGCATGCTGTGGGCTCGTATATTTATGTCTATACAAGCAATGTTACTAGCAAACTAAGCAGGTTCCGGGCAGGTGCCCTTCTCGGGCATGGACAGCTGGGTCAACGGACGGCCAGTCAAGAGGTGCGTGCATGCTCATATGTGGACTGGTATATATACAAGCAAACTAAGCAGGTTCCGGGCAGGTACCCCTCTCGGTCATCGACAAGCTGGGTCAACTGTGTTGACCCGGTCAGTTGACGGCCAGCAAATAGGTGCGTGTGCTGGCGTGTGTGGCGGCAGCAAAGGTGCTGCATGCGCGCCATGCTGCAGTGAGGCTTATGCCGATAACCCAGCATTTGGCCTGCTTTTGACCCATTTGTGCCTTTACTTGATTTGATATTTGATATCGCTTTGCCTTTCCACCAGTTTTATTTGATATTTGATACCGCTTCGCCTTTCCGTCATTTCTATACAGAGGTTGATTGTTTAGAATTCGGGTGCCTTGCCGCGGGATCTTTTTTGTTTTTCACGGTTTGACGTTACTTGAGCGTTACTTTGGCGTGTTTTTTTTTCTTTTTTCGGCAATATTTGTTAGAAATCGACCTTGCCGGCACGTCCTCGGAATTATTTACTTGGCAAGGCAAAGAGAAGGCAAAGCGGTACTACGGTAGACCCTAGACCCTAGACCCTAGACCCTAGACCCTAGACCCTGACCTCGCAACGTTGGCCACAGACCCTGAACCACAAATCCCTGTGAATTTTCCTACGGAAAAGTCCACGATGCCACAGTGGGCCGGCTCATGCTGGTACTACCTGCTCTGGCGGCCTTACCAGCCCCCAACAACATACAATGGACCTCTGGACATGCGCAGGGAGACTCTCATCCCTCTCTTCTAATACGAAACGTGTGCGTGTGCGCAAGGAGATATCCACGATGCCCCAGCGGGCCGCCTTCTTCACTACTCTGACGGCATGATGAAACCGGCCTCAGTCTGACAGCCTGACTACCCCCCTCTAATCATACGCAACCTGTGCGCGTGTGCAGGGAGACATCCACGACGCCGCAGTGGGCCGGCTGCTTCTGGTACTACCTGCTCTCACGCCCTCACCAGCCCCAAACAATGTACAACGAACCTCTGCACATACTGAGTACTGAGACACATACAGTGGGCCGGCTGCTTCTGGTACTACCTCCTCTCACGGCCTCACCAGCCCCCAACAATACACAATGGACCTCTGCACGTGCGCAGGGAATGTCCACAATACGCAATGAACTCTGCACATGCGCAGGAGACGCTGATCCCCGTCTAATAATACCGAACATGTGCGCGTGTGCAGGGAGACACCCACGATGCAGCGTGGGCCAGCTTGTGCTGGTACTACCTGCTCTCACGGCCTGACCAGCCCCCAGCAATATACAATGGACATCTGCACATACTGAGGGAGATGCCCATCTCCGTCTAATAATACAACACCTGTGTGCATGCGCAGGGAGACATCCACGATGCCGCAGTGGGCCGGATCGTGCTGGTACTACCTGCGGTTCATCGACCCCAGCAACACCGGGCGGCTGGTGGATCCGGAGCTGGTGCGTTCTTTTAAGAAGTTTCCCCTTGATCTGGGATAGATCGCTTTCTTCTGACGATTGTTTCATGGCGTTAGATAGCCCATGGCTCATGTGGCTGCTGCTGCTACCTGCGGTTCATCGACCCCAGCAACGCCGGGCGGCTGGTGGACCCGGAGCTGGTGCGTCCTTTGAAGAGAATGGATCTGGGATAGATTGGTTTCTAGAGATGGACGTGTCATGGCATAAGGTACCGCATGGATCGCCTGCGGGTCATCGAGCCCACCAACACCGGGCGGCTGGCAGACCCGGAGCTGGTGCGTGCTTTGAAGTTAATGGATCTGGGAAAGGAATCTCTATGTAAAGATATGCATGCTTCATGGCGTTAAATAACCCATGGCTCTTGTGGCAGCTGCTACCACCTGCGGTGCATTGACCCCACCAATGCCGGGCGGCTGGTGGACCGGTAGCTGGTGCGTCCTTTAAAGATCATGGGTCTGGGATAGATCGGATAGATCTATCCTACACGGCATTGGATCATGCGTTGCTTGCATGCGGTTCATCGACCCCACCGCACCGGGCGGCTGGTGGAACCGGAGCTGGTGCGCTCTGTGAAGATAGTGGATCTAGGATCGTCGATCTAGATCGCTATCTCGACATGAATGCTTCATGGCATTGGCAAATGCGTGGTTTGCCTGCGCATCGTCGGGCCCACCAACGCAGAGCGGCTGGTGGACCCAGAGCTGGTGCGTCCTGTGAAGATAATGGATCTGGAATAGATCGCTACCCTACATGGTATTGGACAATGCGTTGCTTGCCTGCGGACCATTGAGCACAGCAACGCCGAACGTCTGGCGGACCGGGAGCCGGTGCGTCCTTTTAGAAGTGTCCCCTTGATCTAGGATAGATCGCTATCTCGAGATGAATGCGCCATGGCATCAATTAACCCATGGCTCGTGGCGGCTGCTGCTACCTGAGGTCCATTGACCCCACCAACGCCGAGCTGCTGGTGGACCGGGAGCTGGTGCGATATTTAGATGATGGATGTTACAGTCAACTCTAAAGGCGTATAAGACCGTGCTTGGCGCGTATTGCCCCGAGCACCTTCATGAGAAGTACCCCTTTCTATGCAGGACAGATTGCTATCTCGAGATGAATCCGTCATTGAATTAAATCACCCATGGCTCGTGGCGGCTGGTGGACCCAAAGGTGGTGCGTGTCCCACTCTGGGTGGTCGTTGTCGAAAGCGTAACACAATGGGAGCGCCTTCACCCAGACTAGACCCAGACTAGACCCTGAGTAGGAAAAAAACGCAAGCTTTTTTTACAATTACATCGGGATTCGGATTCCACGCCTGGCACCACGTAACAACAAAAAAAAACTCCACACCCTCTCGCACTTCTTTCACACCTCCACACACATCACCAACACCCAACAGGAGGATGCCCGTGGACCTGAACGTGGGCGGGGTGAAGCATGCGGTCCTCCACCTACTCACGCTTCTGGAACCACGAAACAACAAAACCATTGCAAAAAAAAATCTTCTGAACCCCCCCTCACACGTGTCCCACACCTCCCACACATTCCCCACACCCAACAGGAGAAGTACTGGATGCCCGTTGACCTGTATGTGGGCGGGGCCGAGCACGCGGTCCTCCACTTACTCTACGCACGCTTCTGGCACCACGTGTTGCACGACCTCGGGATCGTCTCAACGAAGGAGCCGTTCGGGCGGCTGGTCTCTCAGGGGATGATTCTTGGCGAGGTGTGTGGTGCCTGTGAGTGTGGGGTGTGGAGGTATGGCCGGCGTGAGATTCAAAAACAACAAGAAGAAAAACAGGAAAAGAAGAACAAAACAAAAAACGACCTCGGGATCGTTTCGACAAAGGGGCCTTTCGGGCGGCTGGTCTCTCAGGGGATGATCCTGGGCGAGGTGGGTGGGTGGTTGAGGGTGTGGGAGTGTGAGATTATACAGCAACAACAACAAAAACAGGGAAGGAAAAAACGTTATCCACGACCTCGGGATCGTGTCGACGCCGGAGCTGTTTGGGCGGCTGGTCTCCCAGGGGGTGATCCTCGGAGAGTGGGTCGGTGGTTGAGGGTGTGGGAGTGTGAGATTACTAAGCAACAACAACAAAAACGGGGAAGGAAAAACATTATCCACGACCTTGGGATCGTGTCGACGCCGGAGCTGTTTGGGCGGCTGGTCTCCCAGGGGGTGGTTGAGGGTGTGGGAGTGTGAAATTATAAAGCAACAACAACAAAAACAGGGAAGGAAAAACGTTATCCACGACCTCGGGATCGTGTTGACGCCGGAGCTGTTCGGGCGGCTGGTCTCCCAGGGGGTGATCCTCGGAGAGTGGGTGGGTGGTTGAGGGTGTGGGAGTGTGAGATTATAAAGCAACAACAACAAAAACGGGGAAGGAAAAACATTATCCACGACCTTGGGATCGTGTCGACGCCGGAGCTGTTTGGGCGGCTGGTCTCCCAGGGGGTGGTTGAGGGTGTGGGAGTGTGAGATTATAAAGCAACAACAACAAAAACAGGGAAGGAAAAACGTTATCCACGACCTCGGGATCGTGTTGACGCCGGAGCTGTTTGGGCGGCTGGTCTCCCAGGGGGTGATCCTCGGAGAGTGGGTGGGTGGTTAGGGGTGTGGGAGTGTGAGATTATAAAGCAACAACAACAAAAAAACGTGGAAGGAAAAACGTTATCCTCCACGACCTCGGGATCGTGTCGACGCCGGAGCTGTTTGGGCGGCTGGTCTCCCAGGGGTGATCCTCGGAGAGTGGGTGGGTGGTTGGGGGTGTGGGAGTTTGAGATGATAAAGCAACAACAACAAAAACGGGGAAGGAAAAACGTTATCCACGACCTCGGGATCGTGTCGATGCCGGAGCTGTTTGGGCGGCTGGTCTCCCAGGGGGTGATCCTCGGAGAGTGGGTGGTGGTTGAGGGTGTGGGAGTGTGAGATTATAAAGCAACAACAACAAAAACAGGGAAGAAAAAACGTTATCCACGACCTCGGGATCGTGGCGACGCCGGAGCTGTTTGGGCGGCTGGTCTCCCAGGGGGTGATCCTCGGAGAGTGGGTGAGTGGTTGAGGGTGTGGGAGTGTGAGATTATAAAGCAACAACAACAAAAACAGGGAAGGAAAAACATTATCCACGACCTTGGGATCGTGTCGACGCCGGAGCTGTTGGGGCGGTTGGTCTCCCAGGGGGTGATCCTCGGAGAGTGGGTGGGTGGTTGAGGGTGTGGGAGTGTGAGATTATAAAGCAACAACAACAAAAACAGGGAACGAAAAACGTTATCCACGACCTCGGGATCGTGTCGACGCCGGAGCTGTTTGGGCGGCTGGTCTCCCAGGGGTGATCCTCGGAGAGTGGGTGGGAGGGTGGGAGTGGGGGGTTGGGGGGGTTGGGGAGCGTGGCCGGCGTGAGATTATAACGCATCAAGAACCAACTCGGGAAAGGATGACAAAATGACATCGATGCGGACGGCCTCCCAGTCCCGGAGGGCACCCAGCCAACCAAAAGAGAGAGAGAGAGAGATATTGTTACAGAGAACTCTGCACGGCAGACCTAGATAGGCTGTTTCTGGTCATCATTGAGGAGATTCCATTTGGAGGCGGGTGACCAACCGTGCGCCAACACGAGGGTGAATAACCTCATTCAAAAATCAGTGGGGGAAAGGGGCAAATGCGGGTCACTGACGGCTGTGTTCGTCACTCCGCTTCGACTGAGTTGAAACTAGGTCTCGGCAGATTGACCTCCACAGTTGTGGAAATCTCGCTAAGAGGATCCACTCGGGTGTGACTCGCTTGGACAAGAGGTCCATGAACTCGGGGTGCTTGGAGATGTCGCGTTTGAAGTTGGAAAAGTGGGTGTTTGCGGAGGAACGGAACTTGACGGAGTGGGCGAAAAAGTCGCCGGCGCTGAGCCGGTAGGATGTGATGGCGCCGCCGGCATAGAGCGAAGTCATGTCCGGTCGGCGGTACGCGAAAAGGGCGGCAGTGGGGGGGTATATGATGTCGGGAGGGAGTGGGGGGGGAGAAGGGACGGGCGGGTGTGTGGAGATGGAGGGGCGGGGGGACGGGGGAGGTGGGAGGCGGCGGATGAGGGAGCCGATGAACGTAGCACGGTGCTTGTTGATCGTGTCGATGATGGGGAACGTACAAGGGGGGGAGGCATGCATCGTGGCGGTGGAGGTGTGCTCTGTGGTGTGAGGAGGGATGCCCTTGATGAGGCGGAGGAAGCGGTTGTGGGTTACTTCAAGTCGGTGGATGTGGGCCTTGTTCAACGTCCATGTCTGGCAGCCATACAGTAGGGCAGAGATCACAAAGGCGTTGTAGAGGTGGATCTTGGTAGTGGGAGAGATTGAGTTGGAGTTCCAGAACCGGGGAGTGAGACGGTTGAAGGCGTACCAGGCACTTCCAATCCGGCGTGAGATCTCTGAGTCGAGGATGTCGGAATCAGACGTGTTGGGAGCGTCATCAGAAGGGGCGGCGGGGGAGGACAGAATACTTCCCAGGTATTTGAACTTGGAGGTGGAGTGGACCAGGTGGGGGGTAGATGAGGAGTTGGAGGGGATGGTGATAGGGGCGGAGGGGACGGTGTGGGCAGAAGGGTGGCCGAGGGATTGTGCCACTGTTTTGTCGTAGTTGATCGCAAGGGCCAGGTCTGAACAGATGCGGTCGAGGAGGGTGAGCATGGTGCGGAGGTCTTCCTCGGAGGGGGCGAGCAGGGCGATGTCGTCGGCGTAGAGAAGGAGGGGGAGGATGGTGGTCAAAAAGTCCTTGCGGGACTCAGGGGTGTACAGTTTTCCGTCGATCATGTAGCCAATTTGAATGCCAGCGTTGGGGAGCTGGGCAATCAGGGACCGGACAACTGTGTCGATGTAAACATTGAAGAGGAGGGGGGGGGAGGGGGCAGCCTTGCTTGACGCCAGCTTTGAGAGGGAAAGGGGCGGAGTATGCACCGTTGACTCGGGCTCTGGCGGTGGCACCAGAGTAGAGGCTTTCGATGCGTGCAAGGAGGGCAGGGTGCGCGCCGCGGTGGAGGAGGGTTTTCCAAAGGGCGGCGTGGTTGACACTGTCGAACGCCTTGGACAGGTCGACGTAAGCCACATGGAGGGGGGCGTGGGCGCGGTGTGACTCCTCTTGGAGGCGTCGTAGGGTGAAGATGGCATCGGAGGTGCCACGGCCCGGACGGAAGCCAAACTGGGAAGTGTGGAGGGTGGGCTCCAGCTGGAGCTCGAGGCGGTTGAGGAGGATGTGAGTGTAGACCTTGCCAGCGACGGGCAGGAGGGAGATGCCGCGGTAGGACTTGCTGCGCGTGGGTGGGCCCGAGGATGCGCGCTTGTAGAGGGGGCAGATGTGTGCTTGGTTCCACGCGGCGGGGATGGAGGTGGTATTCCAACAGGTAAGGATGATCTGGTGGAGGGCGGTTGCGGTTGCGGTGCCGCCGTGTTTGAGGAGGGGGGAGGTGATGTCGTCAGAGCCGGGGGCAGAGTTCCTGAGGGATTTGATCGCGGAGACCACCTCGCTCAGAGAGGGAGGGGAGGCAAGGGGGGGAGAGGGGAGGGGGGGGGAGGGGGGGAAAGGGGGAGGAGGAGGAGGGAGGGGAGGAGGGGAGGGGAGGGAGGGGAGGGGGAGGGGGGGACGGGGAGGGGGAGGGAGGGAGGGGGAGGGGGACGGAGGCGGAGCGGGGGTAATAGGAGGAGGAGGGGGAGGGAGACGGGGGCGGTGCGGGGGTGGTGGGTGTGAAGATGAGGTGGGAGGCGAGGGTGGCTTCGTCGACTTCCGAGCGGAGTGGAGTGTGGAGGACACGGAAATATTCTCCAAACGCGTCTGCCACCGCCTGAGCTCCAAAGCACAGGTGGTCGCCGACACGGAGGGCAGGGAGGGCGGCGGAAGGGGGGCGGTCGACGAGTTTGGACAGCATGCGGTGGGCGGAGTGGGGGTTATTGTCGTCAAAATCGTGTTGCACGCGTTGAGCGACACCGTCCCAGTGCTTGTTGGTGGCGCGTGCGATGGCGGACTTGAGCTGGGCAGTCATGCGCACCTCCTTGGGGGCGTCACGGTTGCCAGTAAGTGCACTGTCGGAACGCATGGACTGAAGGTCGTGGGCGAGTTTGAGAGTCTCGGGGGGAAGGTAGAAGTGGATGGGGACCTCGCGTGGGCGGGGGCCAAGGGTGGATCTGGCCGCTGAGTGGATGGCCGCGGTGAGGTGGCTCGTCATCTGGTCCAGAGTGGGGGGGGTCGGGGAAGGGGGGAGGGTGGCGAGGGCCTCCTCGACTGCTGCCGCTAAGTGGAGCCGCGTGTCAGGGTCTTGGAGCAGGTCGGTGAAATAGCGGGAGGGCGGAGGAGGACGGCGGGAGTGGGTGATGTTCCAGGCTCTGGAGAAGCGGAAGAGGATGCGCGCGGTGACAAGGGCGTGGTCAGAGCGGGCGATGGTGTCAAGTCCCCGGGTCTTGGGGCATCGTGCTCGCACGTCTTGCACGGAGCCCAGGTGAGGGCGGCGGACGAGGATGTAGTCTGGGATGTTGCAATCCTTTTGGGTGTTGCTGTACCAGGAAAATACGTTCGAAGGGGGATGGGGGAAGAAGGTGAAGGTGACGGCAAGATTGTGGGCGGCACACAGGTCGAGAAGCCGGTGGCCGTTATCGCTGATGCCAGGTTTGTGGTGGAACCCGGCAAGGGGGGAGTAGGGAGGGAAGAAGGAGGAGGGGCGGTGGAGGGGGGGGCAGGCGTACGGACCCACCGACGGGTAGGCGTCGGGGGATGCCGCTGTGATCTTGGCGTTGAAGTCGCCTAGGACCAAAAGGAAGTGGTTTGAGGGGGTTTGGGAGAGCACGTCGCGGTGGAGTTGTTCGTAGAACGCGTCTTGGCGACTGCGTCATCCGCGGCGTCTGTGGGGGCGTAAGCGATGACTGCGGTGACGGGAGGGGCGCCGGCGGGGCGGAAGCGTAGGACGAGGATGCGGTCGCTGAGTGCGGCGTAGCCGCCCTCTTTGAGGAGGAGCTTGGCGGTGTCAGGGCTGAGGAGGGCGCCGACGCCGTGGGTGTGTTTGGTCCCACCGGACCAGATGAAGTGGTAGCCATTCTCTTCGAGCGGCTGGCTACCGGAGCCGGGGTGCCGCACCTCTTGGAGGCCGCATATGTCGATGCGGAGGTGTGCGAGGTGTTTGGCGAGAGCAAGGGGGTGTGCCATGGGGTTGAAGCGTGAGCCATCTGCTGCACCCCAGAGGGTGCAGCAGTTGTAGGTGGCCGCGATGAGCTCGTGGCGTGGGTGAAGGAGGTGGGGGCGATTGGTAGCCGGGGGGACGGAAGGTGCAGGGACGTTGGCTAGTCGTCCTGCCCGTCGGTGGGGTGGGGCCCGCTTACTCCTGCCCCACCCCGGGGCCGGAGGGGGAGAGCTGCTCAAGGGACATGGAGCGGGTGATGGAGCGGGTGATGCGCTGACCAATGCCTGCAGATGCCTCGCGGATCTTGATGGCCTCGATCATCGAGCCCTTGCCCTTGTGGGTGACAAAGGCCGGGGACTCGTGCGTGGAGGGGCCGCCGTAGTCTGCGAACCCTGTGCCGGGGTTGGAGAGCTCGGAGGGTGTGTGCGCGTCGGTGGTAGTGAGGGCGTTCTGGGGGGGGGGGGCGAGTCGGCGGTGCCGGCTGCGTGGTCCCACCCCTGGAAGGAGGGGGAGCCTGCAGTGGCGTGGGTGGGGGCGGCGGGGGCGGCGGAGGGGGCGGGAGTGGTGGAGGTGGGGGATGCTGGGGCAGAGGGGGTGAGGGAGGTGGGGAGGAGGGCGGCGGCTGCGGCAGATGCGACTGCGGCAACGGCGTTGGCAGCGGCGTTGAGGACGCGGAGAGGGGAGGCCGACCGGCCGCGCGCTGCAGGCTTGGCAGGCTTCGCGGCGGGGGCGGTGGAAGTGGTGGAGGGGCGCGCGTCCGGGCGCGCGGGCGAGGTCGACTGGCCACGTTCGGAAAATTTGGCGGGCCTTACGGCGGGAGTGGTGGCGAGGGGGGCGGCGGAAGTCACAGGGGGGGTGAGGGACGTCTTGGGGCCGGAGGTGACGATGGCGGGGGTGGCGTTGGCGTTGGCGGGGGCGGCGGAGGGCGTGGGGGGGGAGGGGTTGGCGGAAGGCTTGGGAGGGGAGGTGGCGCGGGGCGCAGGGGAGGGGTTGGCGGAAGGCTTGGGAGGGGGGGTGGCGGAGGGCGCGGGGGAGGGGTTGGCGGAAGGCTTGGGAGGGGGGGCGGCGGAGGGCGCGGGGGGGGAGTTGGCGGTAGGCTTGGGGGAGGCAGCGGAGGGCACGGGAGAGGGGTTGGCGGAAGGCTTGGGGGCGGGGGCGGCGGGAGGTGCGGGGGAGGAGTTGGCGGAAGGCTTGGGGGCGGGGGCAGCAGAGGGCCCGGCGGCGGCAGGCTGCTCGAAGCAAACGCGCTTGCCAGGTGGGGAACGGGCGCGCTTGGAGGCGGCCTGTGCGGCGGCGTTCACCACCTCGGAAACGCCGACCAGGGCGGCCTTTGCTGCCTGGCTTGCAGGGCCAGGGGGGACGATGGGGGCCTGAGGGGCAGGGGGGGCGGGACCACGCCGCGCGCCGCGCATGGGCATGCGCATGGGGGCCTGGCGGGCGGCGGGTGGGTGGGCGGCGGCGATTGCCTGGGGGGCGTGGGCCTGGGCGGGCTGCGCTGCTTGGCCGTCGTGGGGCGGCTGGGCGGCGGGGCGGTCGAAGGAGATGCGAGCGTAGAGCTCATGGGAAAGGTCCAGTTCGGTTGTGCCAGCGAGCACGTGACCGAGGTGGACGAGAAGGAGGCCGACTCCCGCGCGGTAGCCGGCGTGATCCCTGGCGATCAGCGCGACGGTGGCGCCCGCGAGGGCGATGAGCATGCCGGTGGAGCCGATGGCGGCGATGAGCGCGTTGGATGCAAATCCGACTGCGACGATGCCGAACAGCAGGAGGGCGTGCAAGGGAGGGGGTGCCATGGTGAACACTGGTCAAAAGGATGCCGAGACACATGCAAACACACACACACACACAGGTAGAGTACACGAGGTACATCGATGCAGACGGCCTCCCAGTCTCTGAGGGCACCCGCGACGCGACCGCCTCGAGTGTGGACGCGTCTGATGTGGAGAAAAAGGGGGACGGGTACACGCTCAAGGCTGACTCCTCGGTGGGTGGCTGGGAAATTTAAAGAATCTCTCGCGCGCTCGCTCACTCGCTCTCTGTCTCTCTCTCTCTCTCTCCTCGTCTCTCTCTCACTCACTTACTTTTCTTATTAACGTGCTCAAGACAGACAGGGTGGATGGGCGGAGGATGGTATCTCTCTCTCTCTCTCTCTTCGTCTCTCTCTGTCTCTCTCTATCTCTGTCTCTTTCTCTCTCTGTCTCTCTCTCTCCTCTCTGTCTCTCTCTCTCCCCTCTCTCTCCCTCTCTCACTATCTCTCCCTCTCTGTCTCGATCTATCTCTCTCTGTCTCTCTCTGTCTCTCTCTGTCTCTCACTATCTCTCTCTCTCACACTATCCCTCTCTGTCTCTCTCTGTCTGTCTCTCACTATCTCTCTCTCTCTCTCTCTGTGTCTGTCTTACTATCTCTGTCACTGTCTCTCTCTCTCTCTCTCTCGTTCTGTCTCTCTCTCTCTCTCTGTCTCTCTCTCTATGTGTCTCTTGCTGTCTCTGTCTCTCTCTGTCTCTCTCTGTCTCTCTCTTTCTCTCTCTCCATCTCTCTCTATACCTCTCTCAACACTGAACCCTAATCCTAACAGGTCAAGGTCTCGGCGCGCGCGCACAAAATGTCGAAGTCGCGCGGGAACGTGATCAACCCAGACGTCGTGGTGCACGAGTTTGGCGCCGACTCGCTACGGCTGTACGAGATGTTCATGGGGCCGCTGCGGGAAACCAAGGTGTGAACGGGGTGTGGGGTGTGATGTGTGAATTAAACGATTCGATCACAAAGCATATTAAAATCGAATCAAACAAATACAATTAAATCCATCAATATTTTTGCGTTGCGCCTGTACGTGATGTTAACGTGGTCGCCGATGGACACCAAGGTGTGGGCGGGATGTGTTGAGCAGAGCATGAGGGGAGGGCGTGCACCGCGGGAGGGCGTGCACCGCTTCCTCGCACACGTTCGCTTCGGTGCGAACACTTTCTGCATCCCAGTGTATCCCGAGCCAATTCAAACTCATCCCAAGTCAATTCCTGTCCACTCTGCCAGGTCTGGAGCACGCGGGGTGTGGAGGGCGTGTGCACCGCTTCCTCGCGCGCTCGTTCCAGGTCTTTCGAGGGAGGGCTGACGGATGAGGAAGTCCCTTCCAAATTCACACCAAAATGGATCTTAAAACATTTCGAACTCAATTCCTGACGACACCACCCTGCCACATTGCCGCCAGGTGTGGGTCTCGCGGGGTGTGGGGGGCGTGCACCGCTTTATCGCGCGCTCGTTCCGGGTGTTTTGAAGGTTGTTGGAGGAAATCCCTTTCCAATTCACACCAAAATGGACCCCAAAACAAGTCGAAATCCACACTGCAGGTGTTGAGCACGCGGAGTGTGGAGGGCGTGCACCGCTTCCTCGCGCGCACTGTCTGAGTCTTCTTTTGAGGGAGGGCTGCCGGAGGGAGTCCCTTCCAAATTCACACCGAAATGGATCCCAACACAATCCGAATCCAATTCCTGTCCACACCGCCGCCAGGTGTGGAGCACGCGGGGTGTGGAGGGCGTGCATCGCTTCCTCGCGCGCTCGTTCCGGGTGTTCGAGGGAGGTTTGACAGACGAGGAGCCGACGCGGGAGCAGCTGCGGCTGCTGAATGCGACGATCAAGAAGGTGGGTTGAAGCTGGGTAGAAGCTGGGTGGTAGCTGCTGGGACGGTACCTAGGAAGGTACACGCAGACCACGCCACAGGTTGAGATTTGCTTTGACTCCGGCATCTCACCCTAAAAGCCCGCAACACTTGCACATGAGCCCCAAACCCTTAACCTTGGTGGCGATGCACCTGACCCCCATGACCTAAACAAAACCTGTGGTGCAGGTCACGACAGAGGTCGAGGAGATGCGCTTCAACACTGGCACACGACCGGCAGCAAAGCATGGCAAAGACGCCACCACACGATACTGCACAGCGTGAGCAGCGCAGCCCTTGTCGAGCCACGCCACGCGCCGCGCCACACACCCCTTCATTCTGTGCCTGCACTGACCCTTAGGTCACGACAGAGATTGAGGAGATGCGCGGCAACACTATCATCTCGCCCTAAAACCCTCAATACTTGCACCTAAACCCTAAACCCTGATTGTGGTGGGATTTAACGCACCTTACACTGACCTTACACCCATACCACAAAA
>VFSX01000381.1:153237-165737 GCA_016618255.1 Chlamydomonas sp. UWO 241 | reverse complement strand
CCAAAAAAGGTTTCCCGGTTTCCTCAGGATTTCGGCTGCAGCCCGAAGAAAAGTGCGAAATCGACGATTTCACGTTTTTTCTCTGAAAATTGCCTCCGCACGTCGGTTTTCCCGAACGTGCCCTCCCCAAAACCATCAGGAGCGCGCCTTCTGGACACGCATTTTTTCGTTTCCCGATCGGGAAGGAAACCCCTGACACACACACACACACACACGCAGAACGCAGAACGCGGTCGGTACTTCGATGGCGCTCGGCGGTTTGTTCCTCTACTCCCACTGACACACACACATACACACACGCACACACACGCACACGCAGAACGCAGTCGATACTCAATGGCGCTCGTCGGTGTGTTCCTCAACTCGCACTGACACGCACACACACACACACGCACACACACACACACACACACAGGCACACACACACACACACACACACACACACACACACACGCGCGCATGCAGACTGCGGTCGGCACGTTGATGGCGCTTGCTGTCGTGTTCCTTAACTCCCACTGACACACACACACACACGCGCACACACACACACACGCACACACCACACACACGCAGAACGCAGTCGGTACCTCGATGGCGCTCGTTGGTGTGTTCCTCTACTCCCAGGCCAAGCGCATCACCGACCAGAAGAAGCCCTGAAAATGCTGAGTAGCCGCACACTATTCGAGGAAGGGGCTTCGTCGTGTGTGTGAGGTAGCATATTCCTGGACACCAGGAGGAGGCACGGCTTGCACTGAAGTGGTGCTTGCAGCCCAAGTGTCTCTCTGGCGAGAGGAGAAGCCTTGGAGGCTGTGACCAGAAGTAGTGGGTCGACGAGTGCGTGAGGCAGCGTCTTCGTGGACCACAGGAGGGTGCACGGCGTGCACTGGAGTAGTGCTCGCGACCCGAGGGTATGCCCTGCGCATGCCACAAGAGGCGTGCCTCAGTAGGCAGGTGGACGCTGAGACCAGGTTCAGCGCTTGCATGGGGCGGCACCATTCCTGTGCCACAGTGCCGGAGCTGCTAGACTGGGGTGGCGCACACCGTTCGATACGGGCAGGCTGCTAGGCTGCGGGGGGGGATCTGGTCACAAGCAAGGGAGAGCTGTCAGACTGGAGGGGAGTTGGCACCGATGCGAATGACAGTGCCACGCAAGTGCCGCTGTGGTGCGACCGACAAGAACAATAACTGAAAAAACGGAAGAAGTGGAGAGCGGGGCATGCACTGGGCATGTACGCAGACGAGGGCGCGCGCTGCGGCAGTGCACGTCTGGCGGTAACAGGAGGGGGGGGCATGACTCAGCGGCTTGATTTTTTTTTGTAACCGACAAGTTACCACTGACAAGCCGGCCGATAAACCGCTGCATGTGAGGATCGCTGGTGCACAATGTGGTCCGTTCCCGAGGAACGAAGTGACACGGGACTGCCTGCAGCTGAATACGGAAAGGCGTCTGAAACATGGAGATCCGCGTTGCCTTGTCGCCCCCCGGCCTAAGACAGGAAATAACAGGCTCGCCGGGCTCAGCGTAGGTCGTGGCGTTGGCGTTTCAGTCGGAACGCGTGCTGCTCCGGGTCAGGGCTTCTCTCCGGTATGAACCATGCCACGTCAGCAGTATGCCATGCCGTCCCTTCGCCTCTCCCCGCTTCTGCGAGGCTAGCCTGCACATCCCAAGTGCTTGCTTCAACTCTGAGTCCCTCGAGGCTTGTGAAACAGCTTTGATTTTGACGGCACCATTGTCGACATCATAGATTTACAGACGTGCGTGGCGCGCCCAACAGGCAGCGTATCCGACCTCGCTCGGCGCATAGCGCCCCAAGCACCACAAGCAGGTGGCTTGCTCCAGCTTGTGGGACCCGAGTGTGTCATGGCGTGGGAATTCACGCCCCCTGTTGCAAAGTCGTCTTGAAGTTTGCCAGCCGCCTCCCGTGTGGGCACGGCCAGGGTCAACATGCCTAGGATTGTGTCCCCTGGACCTGCCCCCCCCCCACACACACGCTGGTGTGTGCGTGTGTGTGTGCCCACGCGGGCTCAGGAGGCTCGGAGGGGCACATCAAACAAAATGAATTCACCAAGTCTGACAAGGCGGTAACGAGTCAGTAAAGAGGGACCAGCCAAAGCAAGGCATACCAAAAACATACAGGCAAGGAAGACTGGTTTTTGTACAGCGTGTGGATTGCAGGAAGAGCCTATGACAACAGGGGTCAATGCAGCTGGTTGTTGCAGCGACCCTAGGTCAGGCCATATGATGTTGCGACTTCAAGTCAGGCCATACGATGCAGCGACTCCAAGCCAGGCCGTTCGATGCAGCAACTCCTGGTCAGGCCATACGATGCAGCGACTCCGGGCCAGGCCATACGATGCAGCGACTGTAGGTCAGGCCATAAGCTGCAGCGACCCCAGGTTAGGCCATACGATGTTGCGACTCCAGGTCAGGCCATATGCTGCAGCGACTCCAGGCCATGCCGTACGATTCAGCGACGTCAGGTCAGGCCATACGATGCAGCGACTCACGGTCAGGCCATACAATGCAGCGACTTCAAGCCATGTCGTATGATGCAGCGACTCCTGGTCAGGCCATACGATGCAGCGACTTCAGGTCAGGCCATTCGCTATGATATGCGGCCTTTTGTAGCAGAGTAACACTCTTCCACTCTTCTGGTGGAAGAGACAGACAGGCGCGCGCGTGTGCAGGCCCCCGGGGCCCTTGCCCCGCAGTACTGGCTTGCCAAGCACTGTCAACAGCATTATCAGCAGCAGCAGCAGAAGCAGGGGCCGTAGGCCTTCTGCTGCGCCCATCGGCGCGCACCTAGCTAGTCTGTGCCACTCTGAATACCACCATCCTGTGGCACAGTTGGCAGAGGCAGTGTCCGGCCTTCGGTGCCTCGATAACAGTGAGGGCAACGACACAGCCTGATCTGGCAATGCAGCCGCTGCAAGCAGCGGCCTGATCGACTCGCCGTAGAGGACCAACAGCGCCGCCATGGCACAGCGCCTCCTATGGCATGCATGCCGCCGCCGATGGATGCGCCATGCGAGCTTGCAGCCACTGACGCCGCCACACAACTAGATGCAAGAGTACAGCGACGCGCCCTTGGCCAAACTGTTGGCGTCGGCACAAAGCTCTTGGTACTGCCATCGTACTGCCATCGTACTGCCATCGTCCTCAGCGTTTCCGTGAACCACCTGGCACCCACCCGGCACCTCGCAAAAGTGCATTTGGGGGGTGAGAATGGCCGATACGGCGCTTCTCCTACATAGGTCATTTGAAAGCTCTTGATCTGGCGGCCTCGTCAGACGGCCACTTCACTGCACGGGTTGAGCTGTGCTCAAGGTCACAGTACAGCCGGGATACAGCCAAATGGCTGTGCAGAGCCGAAAAGGAAATCACTGATTGGCACCCTCCTGGATGTGCTAGGGTACACCCCTACCCCCCTGGGCTCACACCTGGATAGGAGGGCACCGCACACATGGTTGTGTCGATTGGCACCCTCCTGGATGCGCTAGGGTACACCCCTACCCCCCTGGGATCACATCTAGACAGGAGGCCACCGGTGGAGGCCAGACTTAGACAGGAGGCCAGACCTAGACAGGAGGCCAGACCTAGACAGGAGGCTAGATCTAGACAGGAGGCCACCGGTGGAGGCCGCCGGTACCGCGCGCGTGAGTGCGCATCAGTGCAGGTGCAGCGGGCGATTGCTGTTGAACCACTGGAGTGCCCCCCCCACCCAGCCTGGCAGGCGCACACGTCCTAACCGCACACACGCAAGCGCCGGGACCTCACACGACCGCGAAGCACATACTGCCGATGATGAGTTTTTACAATCCACTGCCGGCGGTCACACGTTCCAAAGCTCCAGCAGGACTTAGGGAGCAGGCACGAGGCCCACCATGAAGGTCAAGCTACAAAAAGTAGCCCACGGTAGCGTCAACCACGTAGTGGCGGGCGCCAAGCAAGCAGCACCACAATGCAGGCTCCACCCCCAACCCCTCCAGTGGCCGGAGGGCGGGCCCAAGGTATAAAACCATGAATGATGATTAGAGTTTTACAATCCACTTCTGGCGGTCACACGTACGGTTCCAAAGCTCCAGTGGGACAGAGAAACAAGGCTCAAGGCCCACAAAAGGTCAAGCTACAAGTAGCCCACGGTAACGCCATCCACACTAGGTGGCGGGCGCCAAGCAAGCAGCACCACTGTGCAGGCTGCACACCCAGCCCCTCAAATGGCCAGAGGGCGGACCCAAGGTATAAAACCATGAAGGGACCAAAAAGCCCTCCCCCAGACACCGGAAGCGGGGCTAGTAGCACACCCGCCGCAGCACTCTACTCAGCGACCACACCGCACCCGCCACCGCACGCGTGTGGCGCCACCTCCCCTTCAAAAAACCCCCCAGAGGGAATGCCATCTAGCAAGCAGGTGCAGGCACCCGCTCGCCGTCAACGACGAGGCGCGCGCGGTGGAACTGCGCCCGTTTCCCCGCAACCTTGGCGGCGAGGAAAGCGGGCCACAGCGCCTGGTGCTGCGCCTCCTCGCGGTCACTGAGGACGTCGAAGACGGCAGTCGAGTCCACGCAGCGGCGCAGCTCGTGGCGCCAGCGCACGACAGTGTCGGCCACGGCGTCAGACGCCACGGTTAAGAGCACACGCAGCACACCGCCCCCGCGTGGCTCCACGCCGATGCCCCCGACGGCAGGCTTGGCGTTGAGGAGCGACGCGGACACGACGCCACAATCAGCCGGCTCCCGCTGGCCGGTGCCGCCGTAGAGGAAGCGCACGACATCCGTAGCCAGGCGGACGGGCAGGCTGGGCCGTCCTCGGCAGCTGCAGCGATCCGCTCCGCCGCCGCCGCCGTCGCCTCCTCTTCATCCATCCGCCTGCCACCGCCCGCGAGGAACCAGTTGGCGCCGCGTGCCACCGGGATGGACAGCACGAAGCTGCGGCGCAGCGACGTGTCACCCACACGCGCAGGCAGCCCCCCCCGGCGGGAGGGGCCGCGCGCAGATGCGGCACGCGTGGCGCCCGACGCAGGCCGCTCCGTCGCCGGCCCCCCCCCCGCCGACATGAAGGGACCAGAAAGCCCTCCCCCAACCCAATGGAAGCGGGGCTGGTAGTACACCCGCCGCAGCACTCTACCCAGCGAGCTTTGCAGCCGCGCACAATAGCGCAGCACATACTGCCGCCGTGTTGCCATCTGCCGCGCACACGCGAGCGTCGCGGCCACGCACACGCGAGCGCCGCGGCCACGCACACACAAGCGTCGCGGCCACGCACAACAGCTCAGCGCACACTGCCGACGTGCCACCATCTGCCGTGCACACGCGATGGTCGCGGCTCCACACACGAGGGGGCGTGTGTACAGCTGCGAGCATCGCAGCTGTACACACGCCCCCTCTCCCCCCACCCCGACGGGCGTCTCCCCCGCCCCACACACAGGGCCTGGTGCGATTTGGTGTGTTACAACCTTAAGCGTGTCGGCACGCGTGTGTGTGATCACGCGCGCGCGTGGGGTCTCCCCTCCCCCCCCCCGTGGAGCCGGGTAGCCGCACACACGTCGCGAGCGTTGCTGACGCACCCGATCGTGCAGAACTGCCGACGTGCCGCCATCTTATGCGCACACAGAGCGTCTCGGCAGCATACACGAGCGTCGCGGCGCACGACACTAATGTCACACTTACCGATGTGGCACATTCTGTCACGCGCACGCGAGCATCTCGGCCGAACACACCCTAGAAGCTCAGCTGCAGGACAGGGTCGCCAATATGATAAGGGCGCCAATTGGACCAGCACCCCAGCAGGTGGGCTTTGCTTGTGGTAGCATCAGTTGATGCATGAGGATAATGGGAGTGCCCGTCCACGTGGCAGGGGCGTGGACGAGCATGACGCGCTTCCGTGCGCCGCTTCTCGCAGGGTCTGTAATCGGTGTGTAGACACCCACGACGGCATGCAAGTCGTGCAGCTGACAGACACTCTGGTCCACTACTGGGATGGCCAAGCGGGTGAGTGTTGTGGTCTGGGTGTTGGGACAGGGCGTTACGTGCATGGCGATGAGCGCCGCGTGCATGCATGCATGGTGAGCAGCGCCACGCACCATGCGCCCACATGCGTGCAAGCCGCCCCCCCCCCCCCCTCTCCCGCACACGCGCACTCAGCCACCCACGCACCAATCCGCATGCCCACTGTGCACACGTGCACAGGCGCCAACACGCATACTCAAGGGTCACTCGGATTTCACGCACACTCCCACCCTGTTCGACCCACCCAGCCATCCAGTCACTGAGTGACCCTTGCGCACATGACGTGGTGTAGCGCCATTCACACCAGAACTCAGAAGCTCTCAACCCCTCCCCCCCCAACCACCACACGCACACTCCCTCCCCTTGAACTGCGCAGCCGCGCGTGGCGTGGCGCAGCCTCGCCATCTCGGACTCCAACGGTTCCGACTCGCGCAACTAAGACGACCCCCCCCCACCCCCCCCCCCACGCCCCCACACACACCGGCACACTCACCCCCACCCCCTTTATACTGCACAGACGCGCGCGGCGTGGCGCCGCCGCGCCATCACTCAAGACTTCCAACGGGTCCGACTCACACAACTCGGATGACGCCCCCCCTCCCCACCCACACCCACCCCCACCCACTCACCCACACCCACCCACCCGCTACTTTGTGTGTTGCAGGCGCGCTGCGGCGGCAGCACCCTGACCCCAACGGGTCCGACTGGCACAACGCGGATGACGCACACATGGTAAATGTGATGTTGACTGCGACCGCTGATGCCACCAGGCCTCCCAGGGTGGGGCCCCAGGGCGGCGCCGAAAAGGTGTGTGTGTGTGTGTGTGTGTGCGTGTGTGTGTGTGTGTGTGTGTGTTTACTGCGACCGCTAAGGCCACCAGGCCTCCCAGGGTGGGGCCCCAGGGCGGCACCGAAAATGTGTGTGTGTGTGTGTATGTGTGTGTGTGTGTGTGTGTGCGTGTGCGCGTGCGTGTGTGTGTGTGTGTGTGTGTGTGTGTGTGTGCGTGTGTGTGTGCGCGGCTTTGTGTATTTGGGCGTTGGTGGCTTGGGGTAGGGATGTGTGTGTTTGTGTGTGTGTGTGTTTACTGCGACCGCTGAGGCCACCATGCCTCCCAGGGTGGGGCCCCAGGGCGATGCCGCGAAGGCGTGTGTGTGTGTGTGTGTGTGTGTGCGTGTGTGTGTGTGTTTCTGTGTGTGTGTGCGTGCGTGTTTGTGTGTGCCTGTGTGTGCGTGTGTGTGTGTGTGTGCATGCGTGTGTGTGTGTGTGTGTGTGCGTGCGTGTGCGTGTGTCTGCGTGTGTGTGTGTGTGTGTGAGTGTGTGTGTGTCTGTGTGTGTAGTGCGAGCGCGTGGACCAACGGGTCAAAGGTTGTAGATGCCAAAAATGCGACTTTGGTGCCCCCCCCTCCCCCCCCTCCTCACACACAAAGGGCGGCGTCTCTACATCGAGCCTCTTCTTAAACCCTGATTTCAGAGACCACCAAGCAAAGTGTGCAGACGGCGAGAGGCGCGCCGGCGCGTGCGCGTGGTGGTCATCCAAGGCTCGCGCGCTGACCAAGCGCCCCGCATGGGTCTTTGCCATTCTAGGTGAGTGGACTGTTTTCACACCCTGTGTGTTCACACTTTGTCAAAACTGCAGTTCTACGTATTGCAGTTCTATGACTGCCCTCCACACCGCAGTCTTGACTGGGCCAATGATTGGTCTTGGAGTGTGGGGCGACATCGCTGACGCGCGGAATCGATCGCGTCGCAGCACTCGGACGGGTGGCACACACACTTTCGCTGCATGTCCACACTGTCTTCACACTTTTTTTACACTGTGCTTCACACCGCAGTTCTCACTGGGCTCATGATTGGTCTCAGAGTGTGGGGCGACATTGCCGGCGCGCGGATTTGATCGCGTCGCAGCACCAGGACGCGGCACACACACTTTTGCTTAGGTTCCACACTTTGTTCACACTATGTTCACACTTCACACTGCAGTTCTGACTGGGCTCATGATTCGTCTCGGAGTGTGGGGCATCATCGCCGGCGCAGATTCGATCGCTTCGCAACACCAGGACGCGACACTAATTTTCACTTAGGGTCCACACTTTCTTCACACTGTATTCACACTTGTTCACATTTTGCACACAACGCAGTTCTGACTGGACTCATGATTGGGCCCGGAGTATCGGGGCGATATTGCCGGCGCGCGGATTTGATCGCGTCGCAATACAAGGACGGGTGGCACACACACTTTCGCTGCGTGTCCACACTTTCTTCAAACTGTGCTTCACACCGCAGTTCTCACTGGGCTCATGATTGGCCTTGGCGTGTGGGGCGTCATCGCCGGCGCGGACTCGTTCGCTTCGCAGCATCAGGACGCCGCCTTCATCGTCGCATCTGATAAGGCGCTCAACATCAAGAGCACGCTGAATCAGGTGGGGGCCGGTTGTTGTCAGTGTTGCTTGGTTTGCTACTTGTTTGTTAGTTGGTGGCGCGCCGGTAGCTGGCAGGCAGGTAGCTGGATATATGGGTGTTGGTGCGGTAATTGTTACATCACTGTCGCGTCTGAAAAGGTGCTCAACATCAAAAGCACCCTAAACCTGGTTGGTTGGTGGACTGGTCTGATGGTCTGGTTGGTCCGTTGGACTGCTCTGGTGGCCTGCTGTGATGGCCTGCTCTGTTGGCCTGCTCTGATGACCTGCTCTGATGGCCTGCTCTGATGGCCTACTCTGTTGGCCTGGCCTGATGGCCGGCTCTGATGGCCTGCTCTGATGGTTCGCTCTGATGGCTCTGATCGCCCACTCTGATGGCAAACTGTTATGGCCTGATATGATGGCCTGATATGATGGTCTGATCTGATGGCCTGCTCTGATGGCCCTGATGGCCTGCTGTGATGGCTGTGATGGCCTGTTCTGATGGCCTGCTCTGTTGGCCTGCTGTGATGGCTGTGATGGCCTGCTCTGATGGCCTGCTCTGTTGGCCTGCTCTGATGGCCTGCTCTGATGGCCTGCTCTGATGGCCTGCTCTGATGGTTCGCTCTGATGGCTCTGATCGCCCACTCTGATGGCAGACTGTTATGGCCTGATATACAGTTACAGTTACATCGGCTTTCCAGCAAAGACTACCTCTAGTCCTAGTACCACCGCCTAGACCCAAGTCCAGTTCTGGCCCTAACAATTACTTGTGAGGGGCGGTAGCCACCAGCCGGCTGCCTGCCAACGTGTAGTCCCAGAGCAAAAAGGAGAGCTATTGTGCGACGCCTCCAAAATAGGTCCTAACTGCTTCTAGGGGATAGGGGGTCAAGTGGCGCTTGCCAATCTACTTGACCGCCGTGGTGGAGGGGCCGGCGCCTGAGGGGCAGCCGGACCGTACACCACGGCTCTCCACCCGACCCTATCCTGAGCACGCTCAAACGCCGTGTCCGAAAAAGTCTTCCAATCAGAACGAGTGCCACTAGTTTCGCTTAGCTGCTGAATCAGTAGCTTAAGAAAATAGTGTCGGGAGGAGGCTGGAGGCCGGCCTTGCTGCCGAGCCACATCCATTGTGCAGTCAAAAGTCGTACGAGGAAGACGAGAAGCCGGCATGCGCATCACATGGCCTAGCCACTGCATTGATCGCTTTGCCACAAGGCTCTCAATTGGCTCAGTGTCGCACGCCTGCCGAATATAAGTTAATATGTGCCGGTCGACCAGGCGCACACCCAGAATGCGACGAAGGCAGTTAGAGTGGGCAACCTCCAATCGAGTCAGTTGTGTTTTAGTAGGGGCCCATGTTTCGCAGCCGTACAGAAAGTGGGGCAGCACGAAAGTGTTGTTAACTGGTCCTCCCACCTGTTAAGTTCATAAGCTCTTCGCCAGGGGCTCCCGCCCTGGCGCCGCTCGATGGCGGACAACCGGGACAACTGCGCTTGGTACTGGGCGGCTGAAAATCTGGAAATTTACCCTGAGCGGCTGTGACGCACAGCGCTACTGATGAACTGGTCCTGATGGGGCGAGGCTATGTGGCAGATGGGGCAGCGGTACGATGGAGAGCACGATGCACGATGGCGAGAATTGCGGCGAGCATGCACCCCCTCTCACAACGATCGGAACTCAAGCAGATTGCGGCTCCTAATGGTTTACTGTGCCTGGATGGAAGAGAGAGACGGATGGCGAGAAATTGAGAAACATGGGAAGCGAGGCACATGCGGCTAGGCTTTGTGAGGAGGTTGCGGCGCAGGGGTTCCCTGCCCCAAGGCGCAGATTATTAGATGGCGACGCGATCGATGCACCAGCCGTGCGGCATGGGGCGAGGCGAGGCCCCACCAGAGGGCGGGCACCATAATGGAGATGGCGGCTAAGAACGGGGAATGCGGCTACCGGGGATGAGGCTACGGGTTATGCATGCCAGAGGACGGCGGAAAAGGCTAATGCGTCACGGCGCATGGGTAAAGAACGGGGAATGAGGCTACGGGAGCTGGCGGGCGCGGCGCGCGCATGGCGCGCGCGGCGCATGGGGGTTGCATGGCGGCGCTCTGCGCGTGCATGCATGGAGGAGATTGCTGGCGGGCATGGAGGAGATTGCTCGCGGGCGTGGAGGAGATTGCAGGCGGCAGCATGGAAGCGGATGGCGAGAAATTGAGAAACATGGGAAGCGAGGCACATGCGGCTAGGCTTTGTGAGGAGGTTGTGGCGCAGGGGTTCCCTGCCCAAGGCGCAGATTATAGATGGCGCAGCAATCAATACACTAGCCGTGCGGCATGGGGCGAGGCGAGGCCCCACCAGCGGGCGGGCACCATAATGGAGATGGCGGTTAAGAACGGGGAATGAGGCTACAGGGAGAGGATACGGGTTACAGATGCCAAAGGGGACGGCGGAACAAGGATCAGCCATAGGTGTCACGGGAAATGGCTAAAGAACGGGAATGAGGCGGGTGGTACGGGTGCTGGCGCGCATGGAGCGCGGCGCGGCGCATGGAGATCGCATGGCGGCGCCCATGCATGGACGAGATTGCTGGCGGGCATACAGGAGATTGCTGGCGGGCATGGAGGAGATTGCTGGCGGGCATACAGGAGATTGCTGGCGGGCGTGGAGGAGATTGCTGGCGGGCATGGAGGAGATTGCTGGAGCCAATGGCGGCGGCGGGACTAGTAGTAGAACACAGGCGCACACCAACAATGCGTTGCTGTCACTACCTGGGTGGTATAGGGTGGATCTGGGGCCCAGTGTCCTGTCTAGGTCCAGTGCGTGCGCGCGTGTGGGGGTTTACCCTCACCCCTACCAGGTAGCCAGCCAGTTTCCCACTGAAACTGAGTTTAAGGTGTCGGGCGCTAGCGCCGACACCGGTCTTATACATCATTACTGGTGTCACACAGACTGTAAGATCCATCATCATCAACCCGCATCTTAGACTGCACTTGCATCTTCTTGCTGGCCCAAATCTTATCAAAAGATGCAAACACGCCCAGCGCGCGACCGACACTCACACCGATCTCCTTTTCCACACCACCACTCTGGGTTATCCAACTCCCTAGATACTTAAATGCAGAGACGGTCTTCACTTCACCACCAGTCAGCGCAACGTGGGCAGATCCGCGTCAAAATCTGCTGGCAAAATCATCACTTCTGTCTTGGCGGCGTTGATTTGCATGCCAAAGCTAGAGGACACTTTGTCAAGGATTTTCAGCATAAGCGCCAACTGAGCTGGGTCATGCGAGAACAAACATAAATCGTCGGCATACATCAGCATTACTATGCGCTTAACCGACGACGACAACACAGAGCCGCCGGCTCGGGTCACGACTGACACGCCAGCCCCCTCTGGCATCATGTCTAGCGCCTTTTTCACTATGTGGTCAATAAAAACATTGAACAACACAGGAGCAATGACGCACCCCTGTCGCACACCAGACGACACGGGAATTCGTGCCCGATTTTCCCAGCCAGCCGCACGGCAGCTGCGGTGTTGGTGTGAAGATCCTCCAACAGATCAATAATGTGCGGATGAACACTATATAATCTAAGGACTCTCCACAGTGCCGCACGGTTTATGCAATCGTAAGCTTTAGAATAGTCGACAAATGCCACAGCCATGCATTGTTTGTACTCGGCATGTGCCGCGCTCAGCGAGCGCAGAGTAAAAATCGCATCAACAGTGCCTCTGCTTTTTCTGAAACCACACTGAGCCTCATGCAACTGACCATCAACCTGCGTGGAGACGCGGTGCAGAAGTATGGCAGCGTACACTTTCCCGGCAATAGAGAGAAGGCTTACACCGCGGTAGCCTGATATGATGGCCTGATATGATGGCCTGCTCTGATGGCCTGCTCTGATGGCCCTGATGGCCTGCTCTGATGGCCTGCTCTGATGGTCTGCTCCGATGGCATGCTCTGCTGGCTCTCAACGCTTACGCCAACAACTCTCACACACAAAAACACGCCCAACATACTGGTACACGCATGCATGCCCCCCCCCTCCATCACCACACACACAGGCAAACGCACTGTTTTTGCCGTCGCTTTGATTATT
>VFSX01000381.1:130000-152519 GCA_016618255.1 Chlamydomonas sp. UWO 241 | reverse complement strand
ACAACACAGGCGTATGCACCTGTTTTTTCCGTCGCTTCGATCATTGACACCCCCCCTACCCCCCACCCATCTGCACACAACACAGGCGTATGCGCCTGTTTTTGCCGTCGCTTCGATCATTGACCCCCCCCCCCCTGCCTCCCACCCATCTGCACACAACACAGGCGTATGCACCTGTTTTTGCAGTCGCTTTGATCATTGACCCCCCCCCCTGCCCCCCACCCATCTGCACACAACACAGGCGTATGCACCTGTTTTTGCCGTCGCTTCGATCATTGACACACACCCCTGCCCCCCACCCATCCGCACACAACACAGGCGTATGCACCTGTTTTTGCCGTCGCTTCGATCATTGACCCCCCCCCCCTTCCCCCCACCCATCCGCACACAACACAGGCGTATGCACCTGTTTTTGCCGTCGCTTCGATCATTGACCCCCCCCCCCTTCCCCCCACCCATCCGCACACAACACAGGCGTATGCACCTGTTTGCCGTCGCTTCGATCATTGACCCCTCTCCCTGCCCCCCACCCGTCTGCACACAACACAGGCGTATGCGCCTGTTTTTGCCTTCGCTTCAATCAATTGACACCCCCCCCTGCCCCACCCACTGACACCACGACACCAGGCGTATGCACCTGTTTGCGTCGCTTCGATCATTGACCCCCCCCCCCCTGCCCCCCACCCATCTGCACACAACACAGGCGTATGCGCCTGTTTTTGCTGTCGCTTCGATCATTCGACACAACCCGTTCAACCTGACAGTCATCGACGAGCAGTTTGCTAACATGGCGCCAGACCTACAGGTTGGTTGCTTTCGGTGGGTTGGTTTCGTTTCACTGGCTCTTTTTTGTTTTTGGTTTCACTTGTTTGGTTGCGTACCAGACAGTCATCGACGAGCAGTTTGCCAACATGGCGCAAGACCTACAAGTTGGTTTCGGTTGTAAGGTGTTTGGTTTTGCTTATTTGCTTAGTTTCATGAATACGCACAACCTGTTCAACCTGACAGTCATCGACGAGCAGTTTGCCAACATGGCGCCAGACCCGCAGGTTGGTGTTGGTCGATTGGTTTCGGTTGCAAAGTGTTTGGTTTTGCTTGTTTGGTTTCGCCACTTGACCCCCTATCCCCTGGAAGCAGTTAGGACCTATTTTGGAGGCGTCGCACAATAGCTATCCTTTTTGCTCTGGGACTACACGTTGGCAGGCAGCCGGCTGGTGGCCACCGCCCCTCTCAAGTGATTGTTAGATCCAGAACTGGACTTGGGTCTAGGTGGTGTTACTACGACTAGAGGTAGTCTTTGCTGGAAAGCCGATGTAACTGTAACTGTAACTGTCTGGTTTCGTTTCATGAATACGCACCGAGTTGGTTTCATCCGGACAGCTATCGTGGAGCAGTTTCGAGGCATGGCGCCTGACCTGCAGGTTGGTTCGGTTTCGGTTTCGTGTCGGTCGTTCGGCACAGATCATCTGGTGACGTTTCATGAACATGCAAGGAGTTTCCTGCGGTGTGCTTGCCCCCCCCCCCCCACCACAGAAACACCCATCACACCTACCACCCACCCACCCAAACGACAACAATTGCCCCCCCCCACTCCCCCACAAACACCCAGCACACTTACCACCCACCCAAACAAACGCCGCCGACCCCCCCCCCCCCACACCAACAGGCGCTTGAGCAGTCCAAGGCAATCTTCAATCAGCAGGTGCGCAATTCTGCTTCTTTTGAGTGATGCGCCACTTTGTCGGTTACATGTGTCGGTGACATTTGTCGTTTGCATTTAAGCGGTTCAAGGCAGTCTTAAACCAACAGGTGCGTACGGATCTGCTTCTGTTGAGTGATGTGCCACTGCGGGAGTTGAAACTGCCGGAACGACTGCAGTCAGTGATTTCCTTTTCGGCTCTCCACAGCCATTTGGCTGTATTCCGACTGAACTCTGACCTTGCATACAGCTCAACCCATCCAGTGGATTGTTAGTCTGACAAGCCCGCCAGACAGAGCACGTCAACAGCTTTCAAATTACCTATTTATGAGGAGAAACGGTCAGCAGGAGGTCAACGGTCGACGCGGTCAAAGCGAAATCCAGCTGTGGAAAAATCAATTAAAAATCCTGAAAAGGAAATCACTGACTCCAGTCCATTCAACTGGACTGGGGGTTGGGGGCCCCAACTCGAACAGGGACTAATGGTATTATGAAGTCGATCATCCCGCTGGACGTGTTTGAGTGACGAGTTGGAACCAATCTTCCCACCACTGTCACACCCACCCACGCCCCTCGGTTAACCCCCTCCAAGCCTTGAATACAACCGCTGTTTACCCCCCAACCCCCTCCAAACACAGATTGTACCAAGCGACATCATCAGTTCGAGCATCCATCTCGACGCGTTCAAGCGCGAAGATGGGACCACCCCCTCCCACCGCCCCCGTACCCAGCCACACCCCTCGGACAACCCTCTCCAAGCCTTAACCAGTGACCCCTTTCGACAGGTTTGAGCACGGCCTTGGCACCCCTCCCCACACATTTACACCCACACACATCCCCACGTAGACCCCCCCCCCCAAAATCATTGAAACAACCGCTCCCAACCCTGCAAACCCTACCCTATACCCTTGACTCCAACATCCCTCACCACCCAATCGTATCCATCAACACCGAACCCATGAATCCACCAACACTGAGCTGCAAACCCCTCCAAAAAAAGGTTGTGCCGAACGGCATCATCAAGTCGATCATCCCTCTCGACGGATTCGAGCACGGCACTTTCACCCCTCTCCCCCGCCACTGCCTAAGAACCAATGCACATCCCGACGCATAGACCCCCTCCCCACACACAGGCATGCACGCACCCAGGGATCCCCCCCAGACACTCGAATACCACCGATATATGCAGGTCGTGCCGAATGGTATCATCAAGTCGATCATCCCCCTCGACGGGTTCGAGCGCGGCGTCGGCCTGGACCTCATGCAGTGCGACTGCCGCAAGGATGATGCGCTGAAGGTAGGTGGGCGGACATTCAAAGGGTGCGAGTTTGTATGGGGTCAGAGGTCTCATCGATACGCACCCAGGGGTCAAAACGGCGCCACGATCCATCAAGAAACGCACCCAGAACGACACGTTGAAGGGCGTGTGTTTGTGTGTGTTCCTGTGTGCGCGGGAGGGCGCGGCATCGGCCTGGAGCTCAATCAGTGCGACTGCCAAAAGGACGATGCGCTGAAGGTAGGTGGGCGGACATTCAAAGGGTGCGAGTTTGTATGGGGTCGGATGTCTCGTCGACGCGCATCCAGGGGTCAAAACGGCATCTCAATCCATCAAGAAACGCACCCTGGGGGGGGGGCACTTTAAAGTGTGTGTCATCTGGCGTGTCGGCCTGGACCTCATTCAGTGTGACTGCCGCAAAGACGATGCGCTGAAGGTGGGGAAACACATGTGACATGGGGGGGGGGGGTTATCGACGCGCATGCAGGGGTCAAAACCGTGTCACGATCCTTTTAAAAACGCACCCTGGGCGGCACCATGAAGCGTGTGTGATCTGGGTCTTCGGCCTGGGCCTCAGGCAGCATGGGTCCCCACGGCTGATGCGCTAGTAGGGGGGAACACAAGTGCCGGTGGGGTTAGGGGTGGAGGTCTCATCGATGCGCAGTCAGGGGTCAAAACGGTGTCTCGATCCATTAAGATACGTACCCTGGGGGGCACTTTGAAGTGTGTGTGATCTGGGGCGCCGGGACCTCATGCGGTGCGGCTGCCGCAAGGATGATGCGCTGAAGGTGGGGAAACACATGTGACATGGGGGGAGGGGGGGAGAGGTTTCATCGACGTGCATCCAGGGATCAAAATGGTGTCACGATCCTTCAAGGAGCGCACCCAGAACGACACTTTGAATGGCGTGTGTTTGTGTGTGCGCGGGAGGGCGCGGCGTCGGCCTGTAGCTCATTCAGTGCGGCTGCCGCAAAGACGGCTGATGCGCTGAAGGTGGGGATACATGCTACACCAACATCACTGCCTATGGGGGAACACACAACATAAGATCAACTGGTACAAATAAACAACCAGAAATGCATTTACACCCGTCCACACTTCTCACACTCGTTCCCACACCCATCGCATCCCGCGTGCTCTTCATCTGCGGGCCCGCCGCACATCACTGAAAAAAATGAACATGCAAAGAATAAACTGCCGTTTCTAAATAGACTACAACAAGTTTCGTCCACCCCCCCCTCAGTCCATCGTGTCTCGCGCCCTCTTCATCTGCGGACCAAACATGCTTGATCGTTCCAACATCACTGTCGATGTGTGTGTGTGTGGGGGGGGGCTATGGGCGGGGGGGACAAGCTACGAAAATTTGACAAAACACCCACACGGGCTTACATTTCCACTCCCCACACTTCCCACCCAATCAGGCCATCTCGTCCTGCGCCCTCTTCATCTCTGGACCAAACATGCCCGTGAGCATCCCCGAAAACCAAAAAAGAGGAAAACGCGGAATATTCCCTAAAAAAAATATAAAAACGGAATATAGGTTTAATATAGGTTAACATATAAAATACCAATAATAAAAACGCTGCGTCCACACTTCTGCAGGCCATCGCGTCCCGTGCGCTCTTCATCTCTGGACCAAACCTGCTGCCCGTCGGAATCTACGCCTTTGTTGGCCTACTCCCGGTGTTCATTCCGGGTGTGGAGAAGAATGAGGTATGGGGGTGGGGATGGGGGTGGGGGTGGGTGGCAGTGACGTCCTTAGCGCCCCCGCAGCCCCCCCGCTGCGGGGGCGAAACGAGAAAATTTGGTGGAAACTGCGGGGGCGAATCGCGGGACTTTCGCTCCAAAAAGTGTGAAATCGGCAGTTTTCATACTTTCCCGCACATCCCGCCCCCTGCGGGGGCAATTCGGCATGTTTCCTCCAATGTTGCGGGGGCAAACAGGACACTCTCGGTTTCCTTGAGGACACCACTGGTGTGTGTGTGTGTGCTTATGTGTGTGTTTGCTTATGTGCGTTGGCCTACTCCCCGGTGTTCATTCCAAGCTTCGAGAAGAATTAGGTGTGTGTGTGGTCGATTTTACTGTCTTTTTGGACGCCTTTCATGGCGTATAAGCCCAGTATTAGCCTTGTGCTTTTGCACTCAATCCCTGAGGCATGCAGACAACACCCGCACTAATGCACTGAGTGGACACACATTCAATGTGCCCATCCCACTGGCTCTAGTACTCTGGAGCGCCATGCGTCTCAGTTCTGGCAGCCAGCCTGGCCACCGCCTTCCTCCTCCGTTTATCACGTGGTGCACGCCCGCCATGCCGCTATGCATGTCGCTTGCGCTGCGAGGACGCTTGTTGCCAATGCATCTCCCTCATCATGTGTCTCATGTAAGTGCTTGCGTGTGTGTGTGTGTGTGTGTGTGTGCGTGTGTGTGTGTGTGTGTGTGTTGTCAATTTTACAGTCCGTCGGACGCCTTTGATGGCGCATTAGACCCTAGGAAAGAGACCGGCAGCTGTCAAAATTAGACCCCTAGCATGCCATCTGCCATCATGATTGCTGTGCACACGCTGCGCGTCTCAAAACAGGCGACAAGGAAGTCAGCCAGCTCGTGCCAAAACCTGGGGTTCTCCTGGCCTGGCCGAGGATTCATAAACTCCAGCATCCGCTCATCCAAATCGGCCTCCTCGGGGTGAGGGATTGACCGAAACAGGCTGTGGGCCTGCACCCGTGCCTCTTCATAGGCAGGGCACTCAAATACCATGTGTGCCTCATCCTCTAGCCCACCGCATAGGCAGCACGCCCGCTGGCTGCGTCGCTGCCTCTGTCCCGCCACGGCGTAGCGCCCCCGCTCTATCTGCAGCTCATGGAGCCCCATCCTGAACCTAGCTAGAGCCGTGATCCGGGCAGCACTGTTCAGCCCTGAGCTCAACAGGGCCGGCGGCTCGCTGTCGCTACCCGCCATCCACCGCATGTAGGTCAGCATCTTAAAGCCGCGCGACCACTCCTCAGGTACATCTCGCACGGTAGTGCCGCTCGGCAGCGCCGGTGTGCTTGTCGCGGCGGCCAGCCACGCCGCGGTCGCCACGTCCAGCAGGTTGGTGATGCGTACCGGTCCCTCCTGGTCCCACGCCAGGGTGTGCCCCACAGTTCCGAGGCACACCTGCAAGCGTGCCGCCCAGCACGCCCCCCCCGCTTCGGCCAGCCCCCAGCTCTCCCGCATTGCATCTTTAAGCAGGTCACCGTCAGGCCGCTCTCGCGCCCCGCGCGTCGCCTGGCGCAGCCAATCTGCCGCCAGCGGCCGCCACCCCGCCTCCCGCGCCAAAATCCCCAGTTGCTGCCTGTTGCTGCGGACTCCTAGGGACGCACGGGTAAATTGCAGAAGCACTTCCTCCAGGGTGCGCCATCCGTCGCGTGCGGCCCTAGCGCCCCTCCCACTCCTGCCTCTCTCCCACCGTCCGCCAGCCCCGGCAAACACGCCTCCCCCAGCATCCGCCATCATCACAGCGCCCCACACCTCACACCCGTAATTTAGCACAGGCCGTACTTGCGTGTCGAACAGGTGGGCCTTAATGCCAATATTATTAAGGCGTATCATATAGCATCTGCGAGTTAGCGCGTATCTGGTGCGCTGGCCCCTAGAGCGTCGGGTGCCCACGTCCCCCCCCACTGGCCGCCGGTGGTGAAAGAGCATGCCCAGATATGGGAACTCGTGTGTCATGGGTAGATCTGCTCCTGCAAACTTCAGCGTTACCCTCCCCCCTGCCGCCCCGACTGGGCAGAACTGGGCATTGAACACCACCCCTTCTGACTTCTGAACGTTAACTGTTAGTGCGCGCGTGCAGCAAAAGGCGTGCAGAGTATCTAGCATGCGTTGAAGCGCTTCGGGCGTCTCTGCCAGCAGCGTCAAGTCATCAGCGTACAGCAGCAGCCGTAGTAACCGCCCCGCCATCTTCACCCTATCACCCGGGAGCTCTGCGTCTAGTACTCCCTCCAATGCGTCAATAAAAAGCCCAAACAGCAGTGTGTGTGTGTGTGTGTGTGTGTGTGTGTGCCTTTGTTTGATGGTTGCTGTTGTGCTGGTCTGAGGAGGGTGTGTGTGTGGGGTGGGGGGGGTGGGGGGGCGTTGCCGGTGCAATCAGCTGTGGCTCATGCAAGTATGGTTGGTTGGTATAGATTTATTTTGAGTCAAGACGGAGTCGCATACGCCAATGGTTCCGCTAAGGATCCCGGGGAAGTGAGGGCTCACCAGTGATTTTGTTTTGGGGGCTCCTGTGAGCCGTTGGGAGCCATTTGGCTTCTGACGACCCCATCAGATGGACCTTAACCAACCAAGTTGCATGATGGCCTGACAATCCCATCAGATAGAGCTCGTCACGAGCTTGGAAATGACCTATGTTAAATGGTCAACGGTCAATGCTAAGACAGCGGTCAAGGCGGTCAACGGGACGGTCCGCGCGCCGACTCCCAGAAAGTGACTCAAAACCCCGAAAACAAATTCACTGGGGCTCACCCCGGGCCTCACGGGTGAATGCCCCTCCCCTGCTTCCCTACCGCAGAGGAGGAAGGTGCACCCGTGCAGCAAATAGACGGCTTGCGTGCTGCGTGGGCCGGGGGCTGTGGGACGGGGCTCAGTGTTGCACTCGCAGTTGTGTATGTATCTGATGGCCTGCCCTTATGTTTGCGTGCCGCCTGTGTGTGTGTTGTTGCCGCTTGCCGTGATGGCCTACTCTGATGGCCTACTCTGATGGCCTGGCCTGATGGCCTGCTCTGATGGCCCGCTCTGATGGCCTGGCCTGATAGCCTGCTCTGATGGCCTACTCTGATGGCCTGCTCTCATGGCCTGCTCTCATGGCCTGCTCTCATGGCCTGCTCTGATGGCCTGATATGATGGCCTGCTCTGATGGCCTGCTCTGATGGCCTGGCCTGATGGCCTGCTCTGATGGCCTGCTCTGATGGCTGGCTCTCATGGCCTGCTCTGATGGCCTGCTCTGATGGCCTGCTCTGATGGCCTGCTCTGATGGCCTGGCCTGATGGCCTGCTCTGATGGCCTGCTCTGATGGCTGGCTCTCATGGCCTGCTCTGATGGCCTGCTCTGATGGCCTGCTCTGATGGCCTGCTCTGATGGCCTGGCCTGATGGCCTGCTCTGATGGGCTGCTCTGATGGCCTGCTCTGTTGGCCTGGCCTGATGGGCTGCTCTGATGGCCTGGCCTGATGGTCTGCTCTGATGGCCTGGCCTGATGGCCTGCTCTGATGGCCTGCTCTGATGGCCTGCTCAGATCGCTCAGATCGCCTCAGATTGCCTCAGATCGCCTTTGTTGTTGCACCCGCAGCTGTGTATGTCTGCGATGTGTCGCACCAAACATGCATTGATATGAGAGATATGAGAGCCGCAGAGAGCCGAATCGGAGAAGGGACGCATGCGTGCTGGCGCGCGCAGGCGACCCGGAGACCACCGGCCGTGTGTCAGGCATCCTCCCACATACCAATATCCAAGAGAGAAATTGATTACACGGCCTGTGGTACTTCCCAAACGCACCCGAGGGGACGCAGAGCTCACAGTATGTGCAGGGAGACGGGAAAGGGATGGAAAAAGGCAAGGCAAAAGGGCGCACCGCAGGCTCAGGGGTCTCACTTCTGCGGCGCACTCAATGGCATGTGCGTCTGTCAATTTGTCAAATGTGTGTTTTTGTGTTTTTTGTATTTTATGTGCGCGCACACTCTAGCAGAGCACCAACCGTCCGGCGTAGCCCAACCCCGTGGGGCAGGCCGCCCGCAAACTCGGTAAATCAGTGTGCGCCAGTTGTGGGCCGCCAAGCAATCAGCGCGCCGCCGTCGCCCACCCGCGGGGGGGGGCGCCCTGGTCAGTAGTCGTCCCGTAGTGGGCAGCTTCGTAGAAACGGGGTCGTGGCTGGCGGTCGCAGCCGCATGCGCTGCGCCTCCCTCGGCAGCGCGAGCCTCGGGGCTGTGGGCAACCAGCGCCACAGCTTAGTTTCAAGTGTCAGACTTGCGAGCAGGTAGAGGTACCCGCGCGCCGTCAATCATGAGGCGCGCGCGGTGGAACTGCGCCCGCTTCCCCGCAGCCTTCGCGGCGACGAAAGCGGGCCACAGCGTGTCTAGCAAGAGAATTGGTTACACGTGCCGGTGGTACTTCCCAACCGCGCATGAGGGGACGCGGGCTCACTGTATGTGCGGGGAGACGGGAAAGGGATGGGAAAAGGGAAGGCGACGGGGTGCACCGCAGGCTCAGGGGTCTCACTTCCGGGGGCACTCTCAATGGCATGCGCTTGTCCACTGTCAATTGTTTTTTGTGTTTGTTTTTGTAGTTTATGGGCTCGCACACTCTAGCAGAGCATCAACCGTCTGGCGTAGCCCACCCCGTGGGGCGGGCCACCCGCAAACTCGGCAAATCAGTATCAAAACTCAAGCCACAGAGTGGCTGTGGCCCTCCGGGGGGTGGGCGGGGCAGCACGCTGACCCCTTCAGCGCAGCGAGCGCCAGCGTGTCTTAGCGAGAGATAATTGGTTACACATGGCGGTGGTACTTCCCAAACACCCCCGAGGGGACGCCGGGCTCACTGTATGTGCGGGGAGACAGGAAAGGGATGGAAAAAGGAAAGGCGAAGGGGTGCGCCGCAGGCTCAGGGATCTCACTTCCGGGGGCACGCTCAATGGCATGCGCTTTTCAACTGTCAATTGTTTTTGTGTTTTTGTAGTTTATGGGAGCGCACACTCTAGCAGAGCATCAACCGTCCAGCCACCCGGCCACCCGCAAACTCGGCAAATCAGTATCAAAACCCAAGCCACCGAGTGGCCGGGGCGGGCGGGGTCCTCCGGGGGGCGGGCCGTGCAGCACGCTCGCTGACCACTCGGCGCAGCGAGCGCCAGCGAGGTTCCTTCCTTGAGCGCAATGTGCGCCAGCTGTGGGCCGCCATGCAATCAGCGCGCTGCCGTCGCCCACCCGCAGGGGGGGGCGCCCTGGTCAGTGGTCGTCCCGTAAAGGGCAGCTTCGTAGAAGCGGGGTCGTGGCTGGCGGTCGCAGCCGCATGCGCTGCGCCTCCCTGAGCTCGGCAGCGCGAGCCTTGGGGCTGGACGTCTTAGCGAGAGAGATTGGTTACACGTGCCTGTCTTAGCGGTGACCAAGAGTGGGAGAATTGTTGACCGTTGGCGATAAGTGTAGGTTTTTTTTTTGAGAGAGATTGTTACACGGGCCGGTGGTACTCTCCACGCCCCCGAGGGGACGCGGGCTCACTGTATGTGTAGGGAAACAGGACGGGGATGGGAAAAGGGAAGGCGAAGGGGTGCGCCGCAGGCTCAGGGGTCTCACTTCCGGGGGCACGCTCAATGGCATGCGCTTGTCAATTGTCAATTGTCAATTGTTTTTGTATTTTTGTATTTTATGGGCGCGCACACACTAGCAGAGCATCAACCGTCTGGCGTAGCCTAACCCCGAAGGACGGCCACCCGCAAACTCGGAAAATCAGTATCAAAACCCAAGCCACAGAGTGGCCGGGGCGGGCGGGGCTCTCCGGGGGGTGGGTGGGGCAGCAGTTATTTTCAACCTTTGACCTGAAATAAAGTAAATTTAAGCTATCCTCACTATTTAATAGGAGTATACACCTTTCATAGCTCAGTTGGAAGAGCGTCAGACTGAAACCGTCTAGACATGAATCTGTGTCGCCAGTTCGAACCTGGCTGGGAGGAACCCTTTTGTTTGAGGTGTCCCTGTCTGTTACTCTGTTCGTGACATCCATCATCATCATATCTTGTGGGATCGGCAGACCATCTAGCAACTTCGTTGGTAAAGCTCTATCTGATGGGATCGTTAGGCAAATGGCTCCCAATGACTCCCAGGAGCCCAAAACAAAATGGCTACTTCCCAATATCAACCCCACGGAGGCGCTTAACTTGGCAAAACAATGTCAACAGTCCCCATACCTTACGCGAGGTTAGCTTTCGCGGCCAGGCGAACAAACAACATTGTTTCATAATGGGGGTCGTTTTTCGTCGTTTTCAGTCGATTTGACGCACACGTAAAACGCGAAAAATGCCTTTTTATCATCGTTTTCAGCTTCGCGTGAGGGTAAAAAACACCACATCTTCGCGAAGGCTAACCGGTTCCACCCTCCATCACGCTGAGCCACACCTGGCCTCCCCCAGTGACCCTCCCCCCAGGGCGGCCAAAAAGCGGCCAAACTGCAGTCCCTAAAGTCTTCGTATTTTTTCTCGGCCGCGAGGGGCCAAGCGCAGTGCTCCCGACGTAATTCGCTTGCCGATATGTTCATATCGACGCCTTCGTCGTGGGAGACTTTGCGGTGGAGAGACGGCGAAATGCGGGGCAAAACGGCTAAGAACATGGTGTTTTTTTCGACACCGTCTCATTTGTTCCAAGCCATTTCGCCCCGCATTTCGCCGTATCGCCACCACACAGTCTCCCACGACGAAGGCGTCGATATGAACATATCGGCAAGCGAATGACTGCGCTAAGTCGCGCGGAGATTGCCTGTGCGCGACGCCCAATGGGCGCCTCGCCTCGCCACGCCCCACGGGGACCAGCCCCCCGCCAGGTTCATGTTACTGGTGGTACGCATTAGTAGGAGGCGTCGCGAGGGGGCGGGAGGGGGCGCAGAGTCGTTTGGCCATTGGCGGGTTGCATGGGGTCGTGACAGAAGCCGTCATGCGGCGGCCCACGACGCCTCCCACCGCACGCCATTGACATGCATGCGTAGATAATGTATGTGAAAGGCAATCCCGCACGCGGAGAGCAGCGAACGAGGCCGTTTCGCGATTTTGGTGTGGCCGGTTTTTGGCTGGAGGTTCACTGGGGCAGGCCACCTGCCCCACACGTCAGTGATGTCCTTAGCGCCCCCACAGCCCCCGCAGCCCCCGCTGCGTGGGCAAAACGGGAAATTCGGGGGTAAACTGCGGGGGCGAATCGCGGGAATTTTGTTCCGAAAAGTGTGAAAATCGACAATTTCACACTTTCCGCAAAAACAAATCGCCTGCTGCGGGGGCAATTCGGCATGTTCCCTCCAATGCTGCGGGAGCAAACAGGACGCGATCGATTTCCTTATGGAAAACACTGCCACACGTGCGAACACCTACCGTCGGCAACGACCAGTGATTTTCTTGTCAGGAGTTGATTTAATTGTTCCACAGCCGGATTTTGCTGTGACCGCGTTGACCGTTGACCTCCCGTTGACCGTGTGCCCTAAGATATTGGTCATTTGAGAGCTCTCGACAAGCTCTGTCTGGTGGGCTCGGCAGACGTGAAAATATCGTTTAGATACTGTTAGGGTCGAAATTAGCGCAGCATCAACCCGGCGCGGCCGCTTAGATTGGCTAATTTCACCCCGAAAGTGCACTTTGTCGGTTTGCCGGTTGGCTTACAACACTGGCTGACGCACACTCAAAAGAACCACGCGCGCACGTGCACACGCACCAGGGGTTTCATTCCCGGGAAGCGCAAAAAAAATATGTGCCCGGAGGCGGAGGGCGCGCCTCTGATGGTTTCGGGGATCGCCCTACCAAAATCCCAACGCCTGATCCGCGCCATGGAATGCAGTCATAACGCCTGAGACGGTCCAGGGTGCGCCTCAGGCGGTGGTGGGCGCCTGAGGCGGTCGGTGTGGCGCCTGAGGCGGTTTGGATAACGCCTGAGGCGGCGCCTGAGGCGATCAGGTGTGCGCCTGAGGTGACGCCTCAGGTGGTCGGAGCGCCTGAGGCGCCGCCTGATCGGCGCCATGGAATGGGACGCCTGAGGCGCCGCCTCAGGCGTTGTGAATGTGGTAGGGTCGCGCAGTAACAGTAACTGCATGCATCAAACCAGCGTAAAACAACGCACCGTGTTCTGCCCACGCAGGTACCCCAGTGGTCCTGTGAAGGAATTTAGTAATTCGTTTTTTGCCGGCTCCAGCAACTTTGCCCGCTCATACCAGGCACAATATACAGCGGGTATTCATGCAACGCATGCCGTTGTGCTGCTCTCGGCAAGAGCTTTCCAACGCATCGCTCCACGCCCTCACCCACCAAGTGTGGGGTGGTTTTCTGGGAAACGAGAAATCCGGCTCAGAGCGGTATACGGGTCGCAGGGGGATCACTGAGGTGCCCCCACCACTGAGCAGTGGCGTGGTCGGCATACAGCTAAAAAAGAACGAGACCAAAGCAGAAAGTTACACACGACACCACATGGCGCCCACACCGCGCGCACCGCGCTTGATCACATAGTAAAAGTAACAGTAGTAACAGTAACACGGGGTTTCCAGCTAAGCAGGCTACTCTTCTACTAGAGACACCCGCCGATACTCCAGCACACTTAAGTACTAGAGTACCGCCGGCTCCCGGCCAATAGACTACCGCTCCCGCCGGCTAGACTACCCCAAACAGCGTTCTCTGAGAGACATGTCTGGCAAGGAGCATATAGGAGAGGACCTTCCTCAGGGTCACAGTAGTGGCCTTGTGGCCAGTCAAGCCGGCAGAGCCGACTGGCACTGACTGGAACGGTCCCCGCCTGGCAGTGCATGGCTGTCCAGCTCTCGTTTGCATGGGGCTCAGCCGGCGCCCCATGCCTCATGCATGGCCAGGTCCCACCCTCCAGGGGTGCATGGACGACAGAGTTGTCATGGAGGCTGCCTGAAGACCTTCCAACGCCAGTCACCGGCAGACGAGCGACCCCACCGCCGTGATGGTAGCCCGCCTCCACGGGCAGCCATCTTGACCAATGTCCAGCATGCATTGACGGGCGCCAGCTCCTCCGCTCGTCGATCAACTCGTCGAGAGGGTCGCGCCTTCAAACAAAATAACGTGGGGAGGCAAGTTTCAGGTGCAAGTGTGAAATCGTTTTTTTATTTTTCAAAGCGATTCTTCGCGCAGTAGCCAGAAATCGCTACAGAACTGGGAACCCCCCTTCGGTATGAACACAAGGGCTGACATACCCCACGGAAACCCCTGACACGCGCTGTTACACAAGGAGTCGTGTTCAGTCTACGCCTCTCTGTCTCGACGTCTGTCCCTCATTCTGCCCCCCCCCCCTCCGCATTCAGTCGGTCACTCTCTTTCAGAACCTCTGTCTCTCTGTCTCACCCACCCGCCTGCAATCGTGCAACTCGCATTAAGTTGACGCCCTAAACCTTTGAGTTGAGCAACCCTCACCCCCCCCCCACGCAGACGTTCAACTTTCCCGACACCTACGGCATACCCAATGAGTTCAACCCAAGGGTGCGTTTAGGGGTTAAGGTTTTAGGGTACCGGGGGGACAGTTCAGGGTTCATGGTTTGGGTGAGACCCTTCAACTAGTTAGGGTTGATTCAGGGGGTTGGGGGTTCCAGTTTTTTTTGGATATCAGGGTTTCGGGGTTTGTTTTTACAGGGTTGTACAGGGTTTTGCATGTATGCGCCCGGAGGATCCTGGGGCGGGCGTTTAGGCCTTGACTACACGTCAAGGGGGGATCTACTCGGAGAGTCCGCAGGGGTGCGCTTGTTGTGTGTTGATGGGCGGTGTTGAGCAGGGGTGCACGGGTGCACAGCGGAGGACGGAGGAGGCGCAGGCGCAAGCGGGGGTTTAGGGTTTAGGGTAGTCTTGCTCACTGTGTTGAGGAGTGCTGGTCTGCGATCCCACTCCCCGCTCGCTCCTCCTTCCCAGGCCTCCTCACTCCTTACTGTCACAGACGCTCAAACACCCTTCTCTCTCACTACCCCCCCCCCCCCCTTCACTTCTGCCACCCCTTATCCTCACAGTCGCCTACCAAACCAGACCAGGGCATTGATTTCCTTTTCAGGATTTACAATTAATTATTTGTCAGACGGATTTTGCTTTGACCGCAATGACCGTTGATCTTCTAATCGTCCTCATATACAGGTCATTGAAAAGCTGTTTACGTGCTGTCTGGCAAGCTTGTCAGACTAACAATCCACTGGACGAGTTGAGCTGTGTGCGAGGTCAAAGTACAGCCGGCATACAACCAAATGGCTGTGTAGAGCCGAGAAGGAAATCACTGAGACCAGGGCATGTTCAACTCTTCCTTCTCACGCCTCCCCCACTCCCTCCCCACGCCCCCCAAGTATCTCTCGCACGATCAAATATGTAACTCACAACTTTTCAACTCTGTCTTTTTACTTTTCTCACTTCACGCACACCTTTCTCCCACAGAATCCCAAAGGCATGTTCAACTCGTCCTTCTCGCGGGGGACCGACGGCCTCGGCATCTACCGCACAGGTGCGCTGGTCGCTGTAGCATGGTCGCTCCGGTCACTTTTTCATCGCCACACGCACACGCACACGCACACGCACACGCACACGCACACGCACACGCACGCGCACGCGCACGCGCACGCGCACGCGCACGCACACGCACACGCACACGCACGCACACACACACACACACCTACGCACCCACACTCCACACCCCACACCTTACACCCCACACCCCACACTCGCGCACACACCCACACACCCACACCCCACACCCCACACCCCACACCTCACACCCCACACCCCACACCCACACCCCAACAGGCGTTGCACCCGATGATGGGAACTGCCCTGATGAAGAGTGCTACGTCTCATACACGGATTCCAGCGGCGCGAGTGTCAAGGTAGTGTCGTTTTGCTGTCAGTTTTTTGTGTGTGTGTCTGTTTGTTTTCGGTTTTGGCTGCATACCCCTTAATCTCAAAGTAACGACAATAAGACATCCATGAACTTGCAATTAGACACAACAGTTACAGTTACAGTTACATCGGCTTTCCAGCAAAGACTACCTCTAGTCCTAGTACCACCGCCTAGACCCAAGTCCAGTTCTGGCCCTAACAATTACTTGTGAGGGGCGGTAGCCACCAGCCGGCTGCCTGCCAACGTGTAGTCCCAGAGCAAAAAGGAGAGCTATTGTGCGACGTCTCCAAAATAGGTCCTTACTACTTCTAGGGGATAGGAGGTCAAGAGGCGCTTGCCAATCTACTTGACCGCCGTGGTGGAGGGGCCGGCGCCTGAGGGGCAGCCGGACCGTACACCACGGCTCTCCACCCGACCCTATCCTGAGCACGCTCAAACGAAAAAGTCTTCCAATCAGAACGAGTGCCACTAGTTTCGCTTAGCTGCTGAATCAGTAGCTTGAGACAATAGTGTCGGGAGGAGGCTGGAGGCCGGCCTTGCTGCCGAGCCACATCCATTGTGCAGTCAAAAGTCGTACGAGGAAGCCGAGAAGCCGGCATGCGCATCACATGGCCTAGCCACTGCATTGATCGCTTTGCCAAACAGACACAACAGAGTTGCAACAAAGTCATATGCACGCACGCCAGCTATTTCCCCCCTGAAAATCTTATATTCATTGTATGCACGCAGGCCAAGTTTTGGGGCTTCTCAAAAGCTTTGATGTCGTGGGAGGACTTCACTGGGTTGATCTTGTAATACTCAACAGCTGAACTTCAAGTCCCCAGAAAAAAAACTGAAGAGGCGGCACTCCAGCGGCAATCCTCTTCAAACAAACATGCACACACGCACGCATGCAGGCAAAGTTCTGGGGCTTCTCCAAAGCTGTCGTGTCGTGGGAGCAGGCAAAGCACAACGCGATGCTGTACGAATTGTGCGCCAAGTGAGTGACGTCACACAATCACTCTCAAGAGTGTGATGCGCAGGTCACGTTACTATATCGCTTTGATGGGCATGATGATGATGATGGATTGCACAGTCGTATGTGACGCACCTACCGGCAGCGTATTCGACATTGCTCGGCGTATAATGCCCGAGCGCTACAGACGGGTGGCTGGCTACTGGTGGTGGGGGGCTATTGGGTCGGGGCTGGACCTAGACAGGGCACTCGGCCCCCAGATCTGACTCCTCCCCGTGGCGGCACGGCCGGGGTTCACAAGCCCGCGGGATCGTTTTTCCTAGACCTCCACCATAGCGGCAGCAGCGGCTACTGTTCATTGTGTATCAAAAGGGACCTGGTGTGGATCTGGTGAGGAAGTTACCTGATATGATGAAAAGGTTGAAAAGCTGGGCCGCAACCTCTAACGTTATGATGGGATTTCTAACTGGGATTTCAAACAGCTTGCACAGGACTTAAAACCTGCTACCCATACGCGGCTCTGAGCATAAGCTCACCCCTTGGCAAAGCACCAAGCACGACATTGAACGGCATAGTGAACGGCATAGTGAACGGCATAGTGAAACCATTGTTGCGTGGGAGCAGGCAAAGCACAACGCAACGCTGTACGAATTGTGTGCCAAGTGAGTGACGTCACACAATCACTCTGATGGACAGAGAGATAACACTCAATCACTCTGGTGGTCTTGTTGCCCCCATTCGTTTATGGGTGTGTGGGGGGAGAGGGAACAGGGAGGAGGTCACACAATCACTCTCATGCAAAACGGGACGCCGCAAGTGGTAGGCAAAGTGAAGCATTTTTTGCGTGAGAGCAGGCGAAGCACAACGTGGTGCTGCACAAATTTTGCGCCAAGTGTGTGACGTCACTTTTGTCCATGCGAGTGTGAGAGAGTCCATCATTCACGCCACTATATCGCTCTGATGGGCATAATGAAACCATTGTTGCGTGGGAGCAGGCAAAGCACAACACAATGCTGTACGAATCGTGTGCAAAGTGAGTGATTTCACACGAGCTACACTTTTGGGTGGGTGTCGGTGTTGCATGGGCAGTTTTTTGATGACCTCATGCCCGCTCTCTTATCTCTCACTCTCAAGTTATGAATGCATGATGACATGACATCGGCTGAACGCGCAAAGCAGCCGCCTGAGTGCTGTTCTCTCTAATGCGTCTCAGTCACTCTCTCTCACTCACTCTCGCTCACCCTCATTCTCACTCACCCTCACTCTCACCCTCACTCTCACTTTCTGTCACTCTCACTCTCACCCTCACTCTCACTCTCACTCTCACTCTCACTCTCACTCTCACTCTCACTCTCACTCTCATTCTCTCCCTCTATCTCCCTCTTAAGGTACGATTTCATAATGACAATGACGTCGGCTGAAGGCGTCAAACACACGCCGATCGCTATGTGCTCTGATGAGCGCATGATCGAGGTGGGTGTGGAAGAGTGTGCCGGGTTGAGGTGAGTGTGGAAGAGTGATTACGCGTTGTAAGGAGTGATGTGTACATGGGCATGGTGGAAGTTTGAAGCAGGTCTTCCAACAGAGTGCAGCTGATGATCGGGTGTGGAAGTGTGATGTGCTCTGATGAGAGCATGACCGAGGGAGAGGATTGATAACACGCACACACACACACATACATACACACGTTCAGGTACCCCGTGGCAATTTCGAAATGACAATGGTCAACGAAATGCTGGGACCTGACACACGGGCACTCATCCATGTCCCCTCTTTTACGTTTCGCTCTCGATGTGCCACTCTCTCTCTCTTTCTCTCACTCATTCTCTCTCTTTCCTTCACACACATTCGCATTTGCCGGTCCCTCGAAGCGATTTCGGCATGATGGCCAACGGAACGTTGGGACCTGACACCTGGGCACTAACCCCTCTTTCCCGTTCCTCGCCCGATGTGTCTCTCTTTCTGTCTCTCCCTCTCTATTTCTGATCACTCGCTCTCTCTCGCTCACTCTCTCACTCTTTCTCGCTCTCCTTCTTACACACTCATTCTCATTTGCAGGTCCCCCGAGGCGATTTCGGCATGACGATGGTCAACGGAACGCTGGGACCCCATACATGGCCAGACTACGCGTCTCGCTGCCCAGTTTCGGTCACGTTCGGCACGCTGCAGGTGTGGATGCGTTTCAGTTTTTTCCTTCCAGGATTTGTTTTTTACTTTCCGGAGTTATGTCACCGACAATTCGGCTGCATCGGCTGCATGGCTCCTGAATCCGACTCCAAACGCCGGAAACGTGATCTGCTTGTTGTCTTATATTGCTCGCCCGTGCCGGCTGCTTCCGGCAGTCTGCCGGGCTGGCATTCTTGGCATTCGCATATTTTCAGTGGCGAGACAAACATGGCCGTACTACGCATTTTGCTCGCCAGTCTCGGTCACGTTCGGCACGCTGCAGGTGGGGATTTTTCACTGATTTTGTTCTCAGGGATTTACTTTATTTTCTGGAGCATTTTTTGCGTTCGGGAGCACAGTCCCCGTACACCCACCCCACCACAGGACAGTTGAGTTGTTTGAGGTAGTTTGCACGCGAGTCTACATGCGAAACCTGTCAGCATTTGACCGGCAAACAGAACAAGTGGACCTCGCACAGCGTTCCGCAATCGGCCGACACATCCCTCCCCGCCGGGGAAAAATACCCCACAAACATTTCCCCACACTTTTCCCACACTTTTCCCACACTTTCCCACACAGAACGAGTGGACGCTGCACATCGTCCCGCAATCGGCCGACACGTCACTCCCCGCCGCGTAAAAAAAAATATATATATATATATCCCACACATGCCCAGGGGGGGGGGGGGCAGAAAAGTATTTTTTGACACTCATGATATAAGTTTTGGGGGGGGGCCCACCCACCCACCCTATCTCACTAAGTATGCCATGCATGGAGCCGGGACCGATGCACATGGCTTCCTTACAGTTGGGGCTGTCCATCCCAATGTCTAAGTTTCCAGAAGATAGCCAAGATTACCCCCAACCACTCGCTACACCTTGGCCAAGATGACCGCCACCGAGTGTGTGGACTGTCCAGTTCGCACTTTCCAGACAGATTCAGGGTTGACTCTGCTGAGGTCTTTCGCTGTGCTCTCCAAGGAGATTCGGATGGCATCGGTCCCATACCAATCCGTGAAGGTTGCTCAAATCCTAGGTGGGCACTTGGTGCACCGGAGGGAGCAAGCGGTGGAGCTGGGGCGCTCAGGGGGGGGTGGACCCCCAACCCTTTACCCAGGGTCACTTCTTAGAGTGGATTCGTGCTCTTCTCATCAAGGCGTTTCCAATGGTGGTCTTCCCATCGAAATTGGCCCAGTGGAAAGAAAGCTCTTGGCCCCCCATATTTAGTTTGCCGTCCCCCTTACCCACTCACCCACCCACCCCAACTTTGGACCTTCATATCTCGGCCCCCAGGTGTCCAAACCCGAAGATTTCTCTTAATTTGGAGCGTACGCAGCAAGGAGGTTTTGCCCCTTTGCAGGATCCGCTTACGCGATGCAACCCTCCAGCGGGGGGGCAATGCTACTTTTGTCAGGGGGAGGGATGGTGCTGAGGCACCCCGGGCCGTGTGGGGCCCCGGGGGTGGCGGAGGAGTTAAGGTGGGAACGAGTTAGGGGCGTGCCGCCTCAGTGATTGTCGAGTGTGGACATGGGCTCGCATTCCCGCACCTGGCTCTCAGAACCGTGTGGGTAGTATTTCTTTGCGGTTCGTCACGACGGGGGACTGTGCTGGGGGGCTGTGTGTGATCGCCTCGCTGGCTGAGTTTTGGGTCTTGTGTTTTTACTCAGGGTCTAGGCGCTGCCGTTGTGTAATGCAAACGACGACGACACCTTCCCCACAGAGCGAGTGGATGCTGCACATCGTCCCGCAATCGTCCAACACGTGCCTGCCCGCGTGGCGCTCGGGCCTCATTGCCGTCGTCGTGATCCTCACCCGCTGAAAACAAACAGAAAATATGTCCCACACCTTCCCCACACTTAACCACACAGAGCGAGTAGACCCTGCACATCGATCCGCAATCGGTCAACATGTGCACGTGGCTACCCGCCGGGAAAAAAAAACGAGAGTCTGTCGCCCACATCCCCCACATATGTGTCCCTTGCCTTCTCCCCCACACTTTCCCCACACTTCTCCACACTTTCCAACACAGAACGAGTGGACCCTGCACATCGTCCCGCAATCGTCCAACACGTGGCTCCCCGCGTGGCGCTCGGGCCTCATTGCCGTCGTCGTGATTGTGTCGCTGCTGTTCTGCTGCCTGTGCCTGCTGCTGCTCAGAACAAATGTGGAGCAGGGCGAGCTGCTCGACGCGCAGGTGTGAACGAGTGTGGAAGTTGGTGTGGAAAAGTATGGACAGTGGGGAAGAATGAAACAATATGCTCTTCTGCTGCCTGTTCTTGTTGCTGCTGTCCACAAATGTGGAGCAGGGGGAGCTGCTCGACGCGCAGGTGTGAACGAGTGTGGAGGGCGGTGTGACTGTGTTGAAAGGTTTTGAATAATGTAAAAAAAATATATATAACAAACAGTGTGACTGCAGTGTCGCTGCTGTTCTGCTGCCTCTGCCTGCTGCTGCTGTCCACAAATGTGGAGCAGGGCGAGCTGCTCGATGCGCAGGTGTGAATTGAATGTGGAAGGGTGTGACTAATTTGTACGCGTTTCAAATCATGTATTTCTATAAATAAATCAAAATTTGGTGACTGCTGTCCTGCTGCATGTGCTTGCTGCCGCTGTCCACAAAAATGTGGAGCAGTGGGGAGCTGACCGATGATTGATGGTGTGAATGAGTGTGGAGGGGTGTGACTGGTGTTGAAAGGTTACGAATAAAATATTTGCTAGCAATAAATCCATCTGTGGTGACTGTACCTGTGCTGTTCTGCTGCCTGTGCCTGCTGCTGCTCAGCACAAATGTGGAGCAGGGCGAGCTGCTCGACGCGCAGGTGTGAACGAGTGTAGACGGGTGTGGCTGGTGTTGAAAGGTTTCGAAGAAACATATATTTATATGTAGATCAAATATACTGTGAACCAGGGGTTTGAGAGCCCCTGTGGTTGTCTTAGAGACACCGCCCTGGCTTGCAGGGTACCGTAGTACCGCTTTTCCTTCGTCGTCACTTTTATATTTGGTGGGTGTGAGGCCATCCCCACCCAACCTGGGCCCACCCCAGGGGGAAAAGTGGCCAAACGGGCAACACTAAACTTTGGGGATTTATTGTGGCTTCCCTGGTTGACCAAATCCACTGTTGACGTGTGCTTTTAAGTTGCCGCCATTCTCATTTAGACGCATGCGTCGTGGGTGATCGTGGCTTCAAGAGACGGTAAATTGCTGGAAGAAATCGTTTGGCGTCAAACGTTACACGTCACGGTTAAGTCAAAAGTGGATTTGGTCCAGAGGCGACGCCGCAAAACATGCCGGAAGTTTGGTGTTGCCCAGCGCAGCAGCCCCGGCAACGCGGCACGGAATGGGACCCAGCGCCCCGTCGAGTTCATTCTATGGGTGGTACCGAGCGGTAGGAGGCGTCGCGAGGGGCTGGCTACCCCCAGCGGCGCGGCAGGGGGTTGGGTGCGACTGTTGCATGGCGCTCCGCGAGGCCCGTGCCGGCCCCACGACGCATCCCAGCACACGCTATCGACACGCATGTCTATATTACGTGTCGGAAAGGCTTTCTGCATGCGATGGGGCCGTTTTGTCAACTACGAGATTTTGGGGTGTGGCCACATTTTCGTCACAGGTTGGGTGGGGATGGCCGTGATAACCGCTGAGGTTGTTACTTGGTCTATGACACCTGCTGGACCAAGGTGTGAATTATAAAGGGGGTAATTGGAATTTTGGTGACTTGCCGCGGGATTTTTTTTCGATCTTTACCCGTTTTGACGTCACTTTTTTTTTACTTTTTCGCAGGGCAAGGGCAGGAAAGTTAGGAAAATACATCATGTCGAATTACTTCGAAT
>VFSX01000381.1:92500-127500 GCA_016618255.1 Chlamydomonas sp. UWO 241 | reverse complement strand
CACACATTCACGCGCGCACGCACACTCACACTCTGATGAGCTGGTGATCGAGAAACTGCTCGGCAAGGGCGCTTTTGGCAAGGTGCGATAATACGCCACCCAAGGCGCCCGACGAACTGAAAATGTGACCACGCGCCCACACACAAACACACACACATTTGTGTGCGCACGCACACTCACACCCACACTCTGATGAGATGGTGATCAAGAAATTCTTTGGAAAGTGTGATTTTTGAAAGATTAGAGTGGCGAAAGATACGAAATGAGAGATGAGATAAGATTAGAGAACATATGAGACAAGAGAATACATAACAGAGGAGAGGAGGGGGGGGGGGGGGAGAGGAGAGGAGAGAGGACACACACACACAACACACACACACACACACGCACACACGATCCCACACACGCACACAGGTCTACAAGGGCGTGTGGCGTGGGACGGAAGTGGCGATCAAGACAATCGTGCTGCCAGCCAACATGTCAGGAGCGGCGAAACATGAGCGTATGGCGATCATGGAGGCTGCAATATCGACGTCGATGAACCACCCCAACATCGTACAGGCAAGAAAACCTCTAAGCAGAGTAACCGCTTTATTGTGTCCCTTCAAACACAAAAAATGAAACTAAGCGGCCAGGCACGAGCGCGTGGCCATATCATGGAGGCTTGCAATTTCGACGTCGATGAACCACCCCAACGTTGAGCAGGTACCGTAGTCACGCTTTGCATTGCGCCTAATTAAGTCTGTAAACGCCCCGCAAAGGCTCCGTAAATGTACATTTTGTCCCAAAACGCCCCGCCAAGGTAAAATAAAATTCCTCTGCGGGATTCGAACCCGGATCAACACTCTTCAGGCCTTCAAAAAGCCGCCGCAAAGGCAGCGCAAAGTCGGAAATAAGTTGAAAAAGCCCCACAAAGGCCTAAATTTCCAAACAAAGAGACCTCTTTAGTGGACCCACGCAAAGGCAAAGGTGCCCTTTAAGGGACGACTACTGACCAGGGCGCCCCCCCCCCCCGCGGGTGGGCGACGGCAGCGCGCTGATTGCATGGCGGCGCACAGCTGGCGCACATTGCGCTCAAGGAAGGAACCTCGCTGGCGCTCGCTGCGCTGAGTGATAAGCGTGCTGCCCCGCCCGCCCCCCGGAGGGCCCCGCCCGCCCCGGCCACTCTGTGGCTTGGGTTTTGATACTGATTTGCCTAGTTTGCGGGTGGCCTGCCCCACGGGGTGGGCTACGCCGGACGGTTGATGCTCTGCTAGAGAATGCACAACCATAAAATACAAAAACACAAAACCAATTCACAGTTGACAAGCGCATGCCATTGAGCGTGCCCCCGGAAGTGAGACCCCTGAGCCTGCGGCGCACCCCTTCGCCTTTCCTTTTTCCATCCCTTTCCTGTCTCCCTGCACATACAGTGAGCCCGGCGTCCCCTCGGGGTGTTTGGGAAGTACCACTGGCACTTGTAACCAATTCTCTCTCAAAAAGCGTGACTACGGTAAGAGTAATCAAAGAGTATTTGCTTTGTTGCTCGAGTCCCTTGTGTCTTATTGAACACAACACAAAACAGGGAACAAGCAGCCAAGCACGAGCACATGGCTATCATGGAAGCTGCGATTTCGACGAGCATGAACTCCCCAACATCGTACAGAGTAAGAGTAACCCTTGACAGAGTAACTGCTTTCTCGTGTCCCTTCAAAAGCAACTACAGCATCCGGCTGATTTACCAGGCTGATATGGACACGCACACACGCACACACACACACACACACACACGCAGACCTACACCTACAGCATCCGGCCGATCTACCAGGCTGATATGGATGCGCCAGGATCTGGCGGATTCATGCTCCCCAAGGTGTGTGTGGCGCTTATGTTTAGTGTGTTCAGAGCTTAGGAGTTTGGTAGGGGGTGCGCAGCTGCTATTTTTATTGGACGAAAAACGAATGCGACTGGGTGGTGCACGTTTTGTGCCAGAACCAGATTCGCCTGCAGCGCGCAGCTTGTCCCTTGGTCAATTTTACAGTTTGTAGGACGCCTATGATGGCGCATGAGATCCTAGGAAAGAGGCCGGCAGCTGTCATTTTCTTGCCCCCGCACGCCACCTGCCATCATGACTGCCGTGCATGCGGTGCGTGTCTCAAACCAGGCGACAAGGGAGCCAGCTAGGTGTGTGTTCAGTGATATCATTTTCTGGCGTGACAGCCCTTTGGAAGTATTCTGGTTGTACTTTGACCTTTAACACAGCTCGACCCATTCAGTGGATTGGTAGTCTGACAAGCCTGCCAGACAGAGCTGATGAAAAGCTTTCAAATGCCTGATGTATGAGGACAAACGGTCAACGGGCGGTCAACGGTCAATGCGGTCAAACCGAAATCCGGCTGTGGAAGAATTAATTTAAATGGCCCCAAATGGCTCCAAATGGCCCCAATTGGCGAAAACAAAATGACTGACACCACACCACACCACGCACTGTCTTTCAGGACGGCATTCGCAACGGCATTGGGTGCTTCAGCGCGTCGTGCGCACACGCTCAGAGCCACAACTACCTCGTTTCAGCATGGATTCGTGCCATTCAAACTGCATCAGATAGCTACCATCAAGGGCTAGACACACCACGCACTACACACTGACACAACACACACACACACACACACACACACGCACACAGACAAACACACATTCCACCTCCCCGCCCCCCTGTTGTGTTGTTCAGGACGTCATCCCGAACGGCATCGAGCGCTTCAGCGCGTCGTGCGCACACGCTCAGAGCCACAACTCCCTCGTTTCAGCATGGATTCGTGCCATTCGAACTGCGTCTGGTGGCTGCCGACATTGGGTACACACACCACGCACTGCACACACACACACACACACACACATATACACACACACACAACCCCCGTTGTGTTTTTTAGGACGGCATCCCCAACGGCATCGAGTGCGTCAGCGTGCCACACACACGCACGCTCAGGGCCACAACTACCTCGTTTCAGTATGGATTCGTGCCATTCGAATTGCATCGGATAGCTGATGACAAGGGCTACGTGCACCACTTACTGCCCCTCCCCCTGTTTCCTCGTGGTCAGGACGGCATCCCCAACGGCATCGAGTGCGTCAGCGTGTCGTGCGACGAGGAATCTTGCAAGGACTCCCAGGGCTTGCAGCGCTCGACCTCGCTGGACATCGTGAGCCACGAGGTGGGTAACAGAAAGTAACCTACTTTCATATTCGGTTGCAATTGAATTCGTAACTGACGTTGAGTTGACAAAATGATATATATCGGGGGGGGGGGGGCAAGGACTCCCTGCCATCAACCTCTCTAGACATTGTCAGGTGGGGAACAGAAAGTAACCGACTTTCAATTCGGTTGCAATTGAAGTCGTTACTGACGTTGAATTTACAAAATGATGTATGTTGGGGGGGGGGGGGGGCAGGACTTCCTGTCATCAACCTCTCTAGACATTGTCAGGTGGGTAACCGACTGTAACCGAATAACAAATGCGGTCGCAACTGGATTCAAAACTGACGTCGGGACAAAGTAACGGCTAGATCTCTTGCAGTGGCTCCCAGGGCCTGCAACGATCGACTTTGTTGGACATTGTCAGCCGCGAGGTAGATAACCAAAAGTGACTGACCATTTTGACCAAACTCCATTCCAAATTCGTAACCTAAATCATGCAGAGGGGGGGGGGGGGGGGGAACCTCAGACTCCAAGGGCTCGACCGCTCTGGACATTATCAGCCACGATGTGGGTAACCGAAAGTAACTGATTCTCTGGCGTAAGTTGCCGCCCAAGTGACGACCAAACACGCATTCTACTCTGCTGCTGCTGTATCTAGGTCCGCCTGGTCCTGCATGACTGCGACCTTGGCTCAATCAGAGAGGCCCTCGACGTGGAGCTCTTCCTCGGCCGGACGCTCTATACCGTAGTACTACCTTGCCTTGCCGATTAGATAACTCGGAAAACGTCGCGGCAAGGTCGATTTTAAAAAATTATTGCCGAAAAAGGTCGAAAAATGCCCAGTGTGACGTCAAAACGGGTATTAATCGGGAAAAAATCCTGCGGCAAGGCACCAAAATTCTAAACAATTAACCCCTTTATAAAAGTGGCGGCAAGGCAAAGCGGTACTACAGTAATCTTCACATTCAACACAGCCACTGAACTGATGACGATGATGGATTTTACAGTCATGTGAGACGCTGAACTGACACCTAAACACACCTGAGAAACCACTCTCCGAAGCCATTTTCCTGGCCACAAAACACGCATTATACTCTGCTACTGCTGCTGCTGCTGCTGCCGCTGCTGTACTTAGGTCCGCCTGGCGCCGGAGTACTGCGATTAGGGCTCTTACTAAGAGAAGCCCTTGATGGAGCTGTTCCTCGGCCACACGCTCCTTGCATTCTCCACACGAAACACGCACAAACATGCACACAAACGCAGGTCCGACTTGTGCTGGAGTACTGCGATTTGGGCTCGCTGAGAGAAGCCCTCTACATGGAGCTGTTCCTCGGCCAAATGCTCCACTGCGCGTTGAGATCAAAAAGCTTTGAGTCAAAGCCCTAACCCCATATTATTTACCCCAACCCATGCACATACAGCCACCAAAGTGACGCCCAAACACACACTCTACTCTATGCTCCTGCTGTTTGTTAGGTCCGCCTGGTGCTGGAGTACTGCGATTTGGGCTCGCTGAGAGACGCTCTCGACGTGGAGCTTTTCCTCGGCCACGGAGCTTTCAACTACTGCGCGGTGAGTGCTAATAAGCAACGTTGTAAATAACTGTATAGCGTTTCTTGGTTTCACTTTGTTGGTTTGTCGGGTTGTGTTTTTGCGAGTTTGGTTGTGGGTCGACACCGAGCTTTTCCTGGGCCACGGCGCGTTCAACCACTGTGCGGTGGGGGCTCGCTTCGTTTTCAATTGGCGCCTCCTCTGCTGCTGCTGCTGTGCTTTTTTGTTGGTGCTGTTTCCGCAATATTTGGGAGGGTGGGGGGTATTTGTGTGTTGGGGGTGCATTTGGTTGTGGTGTTGACGTGGAGCTGTTCCTTGGGCACGGCGCGTTCAACTACTTGTGCGGTGGGTTTTGGTCTCGGTCGTGCTTGGGTTGTGCTTCATTTGTTTCATTTTCGGCTGTGCGCAGCCATTTGGCTGTATTCCGGCTGTGCTTTGACCTTGCACACAGCTCAAGCCATCCAGTGGAGTGTAAGTCTGACAAGCTCGCCAGACAGTGCACGTCAACAGCTTCCAAATTCCCCATATCTGAGGGAAAACGGTCAACGGGAGGTCAACGATCAATGCAGTAACACAGGTCTCCAGCTAAGCAGGCTACTCTTCTAAGAGACACCCGCCGATACTCCAGCACACTTACAGTACTAGAGTACCGCCGGCTCCCGGCCGATAGACTACCGCTCCCGCCGGCTAGACTACCCCAAACAGCGGTCTCTGAGAGACATGTCTGGCAAGGAGCATATAGGAGAGGACCTTCCTCAAGGTCACAGTAGTGGCCTTGTGGCCAGTCAAGCCGGCAGAGCCGACTGGCGCTGACTGGAACGGTCCCCGCCTGGCAGTGCATGGCTGTCCAGCTCTCGTTTGCATGGGGCTCAGCCGGCGCCCCATGCCTCATGCATGGCCAGGTCCCACCCTCCAGGGGTGCATGGACGACAGAGTTGTCATGGAGGCTGCCTGAAGACCTTCCAACGCCAGTCACCGGCAGACGAGCGACCCCGAGGATGAGCGCGGTGACGAACGCTGCGATTGGTGAAGCGGATTTACTCTGTGTTGCCTCGGCGGTCGCCACCGCTGAAGCCGTGATGGTAGCCCGCCTCCACGGGCAGCCATCTTGACCAATGTCCAGCATGCATTGACGGGCGCCAGCTCCTCCGCTCGTCGATCAACTCGTCGAGATCGGTGCCGCATGGCGTCCTGCATGGGGGGAGGATAAGGGCCGTCTCCCAGCACGGGCCGCGGCAGCGCCGCGGCTACTCGCCAAGCCATGGCAGCGCCGGGCAAGCCGCTCCTGAAGTGTTCCACCGAGGGGCAGTCTAGCAGGAGCCGGGCCAGTCGTATTTTACCCCGCTCGTCAGCGGCACGGAGATCCTCGTCACCAGCAGCGCCGCATTGCTGGGTCCAGGGCTCGGCGACGAGAACGCGCCTCCGTTAATCGAGCCCCAAATCCCCGGTCAAAGCAAAATCCAGCTGTGGAAAAATTAGTTTAAAAAACTGAAAAGGAAAACACTGCTTGGGTTGTGCTTCGGTTGTTTGAAGTGATTCTTTGTTTGTGTTGGCGGTCCCACAGGAAGCACAAAAGCTGGTTTGCGTGTGTTGTCATTGTTATTGTTTGTTATTGTTTTTTGAAGTGATTTTGCTTGTGTTAACGGTCCCACAGGAAGCACAAAAGCTGGTTTGCGTGTGTTTGTCATTGTTATTGTTTGTTATTGTTTTTTGAAGTGATTTTGCTTGTGTTCATTGTTATTGTTTGTTATTGTTTTTTGAAGTGATTTTGCTTGTGTTGGCGGTCCCACAGGAAACACAAAAGCTGTTTGTGTGTGTTATTGCGCTTTGATTGTGTTGGCGGCGCCTTTTGCCTCTGCTGCTGCTGCTGCTGCTGTTGCTGTGGTTTGGTTTTGGTGCTGTTTCGGCGATATTTGGGGGGGTGTCCCGTTCATATTGTTTGCTTTCGCGAGGGTGTGGGGGGGGATTGAAAGTACAGGTGTTTAATGCGATTGCGCGGGTCATTTTCGACATTTTAAGACGTGTTGACGCCCAAAATCGTGATTTCCAACAATGTAGATGCGCTTATCAGCTGCGCAGGGGGGGGGGGGGGGGGCAAAATACGAAACTTTTTCGCAAATGCAAACCGCACGGACGGTGTTTGTTTGTTTGGGGTGCATTCGGTTGTGGTGTTGACGTGAAGCCATTCCTCGGCCACGGCACGTTCAAGCACAGCTCGGTGGGCAGTGGTGTCATTAAGGAAATCAAGAATGGCCTGTTTGTCCCTGCAGCATCGGAGGCAACATGCCGAATTGCCTTCGCAGGGGGCGTTTTGCGCGGGAAAGTGTGACATTGTCAAATTTTCAACTTTTCGGAGCGAAATGTCCGCGCATTTTCCCCCAAAATTTCCCGGTTTGCCCTCGCAGCAGAGTTTGCGGGAGCTGCGCGGCGCTTATAACACCACTGGCTGTGGTGTCATTATTTCGGATTTATTTTTGTTTTTTCAGTCTCGCGGTGTTGTTTCGGTGCTACAAGTGTAGTTTCATTTGGTGTTCATGGTTTCAATTGTTTGTTTGTTTCATTTTGTGTTTTGGTTGTGGTGTTGACGTGGAGCTGTTCCTTGGCTACCACGTATGCAGCTACCGCGCGGTGCAGAATCAAAACTAAGTAAAACTGACAGCACTTCGGTTTCATTCAGAGTTTTTTGGGTCAATTTTCCGCTTAAATCGACGCGCACGCAGGTGCTCGATGTGGCGTACACACACACACACACACACACACACACGCATGCAGGTGCTCGATGTGGCGTGCGACGTGCAATGGCAACATGTGCACTTTGAATGCGGCCGAAACTGCCAAACTCACCAACATGTGCACACTTACACACACACACAAACACGCACAAACACACACACACACACACACACACACACACACACACACACACACACACACACACACACTCACACACACTCACACACACACATAAACACACACAAACACACACTCACACACACGCACGCAGGTGCTTGACGTGGCGTGCGACGTTGCCAAAGCAATGGTGCACTTGCACGCGGTCAACGTGCTCCACTCAGACCTCAAGGTGTGGACGCCACACTTGTGTGGGGGCACACATGTGTGCAGGACGGCTGTGTGTGGGCACTTGTGTGGGGGACACACTTGTGTGATGCAGTCAACGTGCTGCACTCAGACCTCAAGGTGATTCACTAGGAGGATGTGACCGCCTTGACTTGCGCGTCTCAGTCGCTGGGGCTGTGGTAGGGCAGAGAATGGGATGCTTGGATGCCTGCATGCCTGGATGCCTGGATGCACATAACTACTCTGACTCCTTTTGATTATCCTGCTCCCAGGCGCGCAACATCATGATGCAGGCGTGCATTTAAGGCTGGGTCCGGCCTCTCCCTCACGCGCACGGTGCAACAGTGCAACACCATTGCAACAGTGCAACACCATTGCAACAGTGCAACAACAGTGCGACAACATTGCAACACCAGTGCAACAACAGTGCAACACCAGTGCAACACCAGTGTAACAGTGCAGCACCAGTGCAACAGTGCAACACCATTGCAACAGTGCAAACCAGTGCAACAGTGCAACAACATTGCAACAAACGTGCAACATTTTGCAACAGCACTAGACGCCCCCTTCCTGCACAGGCGCGCAACATCATGATGCAGACGAGCGGAAAGACTGGGTCCGGCCTCGTCGCCAAGATTGCAGACTTTGGCCTGGCGATGTCGCTCGACCAGAACCAGACTCACGTGTCGAACACGTACCAGGGAACGATGACGCACATGGCGCCTGAGGTGCGTTTACTTCTGCGGTTTCTTTTTTATTTTGTATGGGGGAGTAGAAGACAGAACCAGACGCACGGTTCGAACATGTACAAGGGAATGATGACGCACATGGCGCCTGAGGTGCGGTTACTTCTGCGGTTACTCTTCATTTTGTATGGGGGAGAAGGAGGCAGAACTAGACGCACGGTTCGAACATGTACCAAGGGGACGATGACGCACATGGCGCCAGAGGTGCGGCTACTATGGGCGGCTTCTTCTGTGGTTTCTTTTAATTTTACGGGCTGTTTAGCTGTGCTATTTCCTGTGTTGTTGTAGTTGGGGGCAAGGGGGGGCGGTGTCGAACGACCAGACTCAGATGCACATGTCGAACAGGGCTCTCTCCCACTCAGTCCACCCTCTCTGTGGCCGCCACTGTCTGCTGTCTCTCTCAGCACACACACACACATACACACACACACAAATACACACACACACACACAGGTTCTCTTGGCTGGCATCGTGTCTGCTATGCCTCTTGCAGCACACACACACACACACACACACACACACACAGGTTCTCTTGGCAGGCTACGCGTCGGCTATGTCTCTCTCAGCACACACACACACACACACATACACACACACACACAGGTTCTCTTGGCTGGCTACGTGTCTGCTATGTCTCTCTCAGCACACACACACACACACACACACACACACAACGCACGCACACACACACACACACACACACACACACTCACACACGCACACACAAACACATACACACGCACACACACACACACACACACATATATACAGTTACAGTTACAGTTACATGGCATTCCGGCAAGACAACACTAGTCCTAGTGCCATCGCCCTGTGAAGGACGATAGCCACCAGCCGGTTACCTGCCGTCTAGACTACCGCTCCCGCCGGCTAGTTTAGACCCAAACAAGTCCCTGAGGGACATGTCTGGCAAGGAGCGTATAGGAAAGGACCGTCCTCCTCCTGGCCTTTGAGGCCAACCACGCCGGCTGTGCCGACTGGCGGCGCTGAAGCAGAAAAGTCCCCGCCTGGCATGGTGCATGGTTGTCCAACTCCATGCATGGGGCTCTGCCTGCGCCCCATGCGTCATGCATGGCCAGGTCCCACCCTCCAGGGGGGCCTGGGCAAACAGAGTCGTCATGGCAGGCTGCCTGAAGACCAATGCCGACGCCAGTCACCGGCAGACGAGTGCCCCCGAGGGTGAGCGCGGTGACAAACGCTGCGATGGTGAAGCGGATAAACTCTGTTGTTGCCTCGGCGGTCACCACCGCTGAAGCCCTGATGGTAGCTCGCCCCCACGAGCAGCCATCTTGACCGATGTCCAGCATGCATTGACGGGCGCCAGCTCCTCCGCTCGTCGATCAACTCGTCGAGATCGGTGCCGCATGGCGTCCTGCATGGGAGGAGGATAAGGGCCGTCTCCCAGCACGGGTCGCGACAGCGCCGCGGCTGCTCGCCAAGCCATGACCGCGCCGGGCAAGCCGCTCCTGTAGTTTCCACCGAGGGACAGTCTAGCAGGAGCCAGGCCAGTCGTATTTTATCCCGCTCGTCAGCAGCACGGAGATCCTCGTCACCAGCAGCGCCGCATTGCTGGGTCCAGGGCTCGGCGACGAGAACGCGCCTCCGTTAATCGAGTCCCACACACATATATACACACACATATACACACAGGTTCTCTTGGCTGGCTATGTGTCCAAGGGAGCGGACATCTACGCGTTTGGGATCACCCTTTGGGAGCTCATCACGCAGGTGTGTGTGTGTGTGTGCATACGTATGTGACTCCCTGCGCGGCCCACTCCCTGGGCGGCCCACTCCCAGCTTCCTTCGGGGGCAATTCGGCATGCTCCCTCCTGTGTTGCGGGGGCAAACATGACATTCTTGGTTTCCTTATGGACACCACTTCCCAGCACGCTCCCAGCCCCAGCATGGCGCCCAGGGACCGCGCTGACCCTACCCACCGTGCTTAAATCCATCCACGCAAAGCCACGCGTTCAGGAACTTGAACCGCGCACACCCCGCCCACGCCATCACCACTATGTTCGTTCTGGCCCTCCTCAGTTCCACTCCTGAAAACGATCTTCCCTCTGGTGTTGCCAAGTCTCCACCCACCAGCGCACGTGCACGCATTAACAACGATGCACACATTCAGGGCCATGCCAACGCCGTCCACCATTATGTCGTTTTGCACGGTCCCTTTTCCCATGAACCTGCGTTTCCCCAGTCTCCACCCACCAACACACGTGCACGCATTTTTTTTCCATGGCCACACACACACATGCACCCACTCACATGCACCCACACACACATGCATGGGTCTATTGCGCCATCAAACGCGTCCGACGGACTGTAAAATCGACCACACATGCAGGGCCACGCATTCAGGAACCTCAACCGCGCACACCTCGGCCACGCAATCACGGTCGGGAAGCAGCGCCCGCAGGTGTGTGTGTGTGTGTGTTTGTGTGTAACCCCTCAAAAAATCCTGCAGGAACCCCAATGCCTATACCCCTATACCCTGAACCCTGAAAGGCCACGCAATCACGATCAGGAAGCAGCGCCCACAGGTGTGTGTGTGTGTGTAAACCCTAAACCCCTTTCAGGAACCCTAAAGCCTAAACCCCTTAACCCTAAACCCTAAAAGGCCACGCAAACACGATCGGGAAGCAGCGCCCGCAGGTGTGGGTTTGTGTTATACTCCGGTCGTGAGGTTTTGTTGTGTCTGCGGGGGGGGTGGGGAGGCGTTGTAAAGTAGCGGTCCTTTCTGCTGTAGGACTGCACGTTGCCAGGCAGCCGACAGGTGGCTACCGCCCCTGGCAAGTTATTGCTGGGACCAGAACTGGACTTGGGTCGAGGCGGTGGCTCCAGGACTAGGAGGTAGCCTTTGCTGGGAAGCCGATGTTACTGCTACTGTGACTGCGGGGAGGAGGGTGGGTGGGCCACCTGCACAGTAGCTAGGGAAGGAATATGACTGCCTCCCCACCCACCCCCCACCTCAACCACAGTTTGGCATGGCTGTTCCATCCGAGTTCCGATTGCTCGCAGAGGATTGCTGGCAGGAGAACTGCGAGAAGCGGCCGGTGTTCACCGAGGTGCGGTTTCATTCGGTTTTATTCGGTTTCTCGATTTTATTCGGTTACATTTGGTTTTTACACGTTTTGGGTGCCCATGTGCAGAGGACTGCAGGAGGACTGAGAAGCGGACGGCGTTCACCGAGGTGCGGTTTTTTTCGATGTTATTTGTTGTTATTCGGTTTTGTTCCGTTTCATTTGGTTTTATTCGGTTTTGGGTGCCAATGTGAAGAGGCTTGCTGGCAGGAGGACTGCGAGAAGCGGCCGGCATTCACAGAGGTGCGGTTTTATTGGTTGTCTTTGTTTTGTTCGGTTTTGTTCGATTGTATTCGGTTTGTACACATTTTGGTTGCCCCTGTGCAGAAGACTGCTGGCAAGAGGACTGTGAGAAGCGGCCGGCGTTCACCGAGGTGCGGTTTATTCAGTTTGATTCGGTTTTATTCGGTTTCGAGGTGCGGTTTATTCAGTTTTATTCGTTTTCATTCGCTAGCTCATCTTGCAGGTGATCAAACGCCTCGGGGGCATGCGCCGCTGCGTGAGCACTAACACACACACACACACACACACATACACACAGGTGCTTGAACGCCTCGAGGGCATGCGCCGACATGTGAGCACACACACACACACACACACAGGTGCTCGAACGCCTCGAGGGCATGCGCAGACATGTGAGCAGCGGGCCCACGCCGCCCCTTCAGATCGCTCTCCTCACGGAGCCGCGCGCCGAGCCGCGCCACACGCCAGGTCGGTTTTCTGGCATGTTTTTCGGGTATTGGCAGTGCAGGTGTAGCAAGTTTGTTAGTTGCTGTCCCGTGCACCCTCACACGCACCAGTGGTGTCCTTGAGGAACAGATAATGCCGTGTTTGTCCCCGCAGCATTGGAGGCAACATGCCATAAACACACGCACACACCCTTTTAGCCGCAGACCGCGCCCTCAACGTGAACACACACACACACACACACACCGGTGTTTCCTTCCCGATCGGGAAACGAAAAAGCGTGTCCGAAGGGCAGCGACCCCGATGGTGATGGGGAGGGTGCGTTCGGGAAAACCGACGTGTGAAGGTAGTTTTTTCGGGGGAAAGTGTGTAACTCGTCGATTTCCAAAGCTATATTTCGAGCTGCAGCCCGAAATCCCGACGAAACCGGGAACCCCTCTTCAGGAAAACGAAAGGATGACTGACCTCAAGGAAACCCCTGACACACAAACGCACACACACCCGTTCAACCGCAGGCCGTGCCCTCAACGAGCCCCTTGAGCTGAAGGACCCCTCCAGCGGATCTGGATCCGGATCTGGATCTGGATCCGGGTCCTCTGGCTCCTCTTCCGGTTCTGCCAACTCGACGCCGTCCGCGCGCGCCACGCGCTACGCGTCTCCGATTGTCGTCGAGAATAAGTCGCTGCACTCGATCGCGGAGTGAGCACCTGCTCTGGGGGTGGCCACTCTGATGAGGGTCACTCTGATGTGGTCACTCTGATGGTGGTCACTCTGATGAGGGTCACTCTGATGATGGCAACTCTGATGAGGGTCGCTCTGATGAGGGTCACTCTGATGAGGGTCACTCTGGTGAGGGTCACTCTGGTGAGGGTCACTCTGATGAGGGTCACTCTGGTGAGGGTCACTCTGATGAGGGTCACTCTGGTAAGGGTCACTCTGATGGTGGCCACCCTGATGAGGGTCACTCTGATGAGGGTCACTCTGATGACGCACAGTCAAGTGAGCTGATGATGGAGACTGTGGCGGACGGTCACTCAGATAATCACTCGGATGATGGTCACTCTGATGGGCTGGTCAATGGTATGATGGAGATATGGCCTTCCGCAGTCGCTTGATTCACAGCAGCCTACACTTGATATGCTCCCGGATGATATCTTCCCGGGTGCCCTGCGGGTGCAATGCTTTCCATTGAGTGCCACAATAGCTAGCCTGTTTCTGTTGGCCACAGAGACACACATTTGCACAAGTGCAACGCTACAACGACGGCGCACACGTGCGACCTAGTCCACACATCCCTTTTGTTTACAGTGTGCCCCCTCGGGGCATGTGATTGAGAGCTGCCGCGCGAAGCAGGCTGCCCCGCATTTCCGGACGCCTTGTGTTCACTAGTTCAACCTCTGTTCTCGTCTACCCGAAGCGAGGGTCGTGATGCCGCTTATAACAAGTAGTGGACGAGTTGAGCGACGCCGCTAGAAGCCCTGCAAAGACTGGGCCGCACCCCCTCTTCATTATAACACCACCAACAGCCAGCGATCTCATTCAGGTGCTCGGGCCTTACGCGCCGAGCACAGTCTGTTACACCTTCAGAGGTGTCCCTTACTTCAACATCCATCATCATCAACCTCGGATAAGGCACGCTCACCCTGTGCTTGAGCACATAGAATGGCCAAGTTCAAACTGTAATCATGCTGCTGCAAGCCACTCGCCGATCGCAATGTCCTTGTGTGTGGCTCGCTTGTCTTCAGGCACGCAGGTGCAGCTGGCTGGTTGAGGCCCAGCAAGGCTCGCTTTCCAAACTGCCCGGCAACTTGCCTGCCCCGGCCACTTTCTGGTGCTGCCTTGCCACATTACCAGCGCCTCGGTCGCCGACTTCAACGTGGCTATGGTAGGCTCAGGTGAGCGCCTCAGGCGGCATTGTGCCCCCTGCAAGCCGTGTACCGCCAGCTTCATGATTTTAGTAGTTGGTGTGGTGTAGCCGGTGGAGGCGGTGCAGGAGGAGCAGCAGACGTTGGCGCTGCAGGGCGCGCTGCTGTGAGAGACGAGGAGGTGGTTTACTGGCTGAAACTAACTCCCGACCATGGCAACCGAGGTCTTGGCCCAGGGCCAGTTCTCATGGTTATGGGCTACTAGTAGTAGACTAGTGACGTTGCTGTGGCACACGCGTGTTGACACCACGGTGGTGTTGCGTGTGCTCACGAGCATGCGTGATCACGCACGTATGGCTTCAAATGGAGCACTTTGTTGCCCACCGTGTTCTCCTACTGCATAACCGTGTCAATATACGTCTATATCCGGATGAAACTACGGTGTTCATGTGATGTTCCCATCCGTATTGTGGGTCACTCAAGTCACACGCATGGTAAGGCCCGTCCTGCTCTACGTCTCGTCTTCCTGCTTTCAGATAAACCGCAATACGCCATGCAGCATCTCGGCCAGGCAGACGCTGCAGCCCATGCGGGTGAGGCGGGGGATCACCTAGGCGCCTCCGTGCTCCTCAACGGCCTTCTCTTCGCACATATCTGAGGCCACCTGGACGTAGACGGCAAGAGGCGGCTGCGGGCGGTGGGACGTGGCGTGAAGACGCTGTCGGATGGCCTGGTCGTGGCACTCTCGATGCATGGCAAACCAGCCGCTCATCTGGCATGTGCACTCGCCCTGTGGCCGAATGTGCAGCGCCTGGCGGCGGACTGCGATGATGACAGCGCTGCCGTGATCAGCGCAGCGCCGCTGGCTCGGCTGTAGGCGCTGGTCCTTGAGTACGCACCGGTGAGCATGCAAGGGGGCGCCATGCGCACATGCATGCGGTAACTGCATGACATGATGAGAGTTTTACAATCCACTTCTGGCGGTCACACGTACGGTTCCAAAGCTCCAGTGGGACTTAGAGAAACAAGGCTCAAGGCCCACAAAAGGTCAAGCTACAAGTAGCCCACGGTAACGCCATCCACACTTGGTGGCGGGCGCCAAGCAAGCAGCACCACTGTGCAGGCTGCACACCCAGCCCCTCAAATGGCCAGAGGGCGGACCCAAGGTATAAAACCATGAAGGGACCAAACAGCCCTCCCCCAGACCACCGGAAGCGGGGCTAGTAGCACACCCGCCGCAGCACTCTCCTCAGCGACCACACCGCACCCGCCACCGCACGCGTGTGGCGCCACCTCCCCTTCAAAAACATCCCCAGAGGGAATGCCATCTAGCAAGCAGGTGCAGGCACCCGCTCGCCGTCAACGACGAGGCGCGCGCGGTGGAACTGCGCCCGCTTCCCCGCAGCCTTGGTGGCGAGGAAAGCGGGCCACAGCGCCCGGTGCTGCGCCTCCTCGCGGTCACTGAGGACGTCGAAGACAGCAGCCGACGGGTCCACGTCGCGCAGGTTGCGGCGGGAGCGCACGACGGTGTCGGCCACAGCGTCAGACGCCACGGTAAAAATCACACGTAGCACGCCGCCCCGGCGCGGCTCCACACCAATGCCCCCGACGGCAGGCTTGGCGTTGAGGAACGACGCGGACACGACCCCACCACCAGCCGGCCTATCCCGGCCAGAGACGTCGTGCACAAAGCGCACGAGATTCATAGCCAGGCAGACGGGCAGGCTGACGCCGTCCACAGCGGCTGCAGCAACCAGCACAGCCGCCGCCGCCACCGCCGTTTCCTCGGAACCATAGCAGTCGCTGAACAGCCGCCTCACATGCCGCGTGGACCCCAAGTAGGAGGCGTCGCGCAGTGCGCCGCGCACGATCCCGTCGCGCGCCATCTGGCCTTCAGAGCCACGGCCCGCTTTGAGCCTGGTGGCGGCTGCCACAGGGATGGACAGCACGTGGCTGCGGCACAGCGACGTTTCGCCCACACGCGCAGGCAGCCCCCCCCGGCGGGAGGGGCCGCGCGCAGATGCGGCACGCGTGGCGCCCGCCGCGGCAGGCCGCTCCGCCGCCGGCGCGCCCGCTGCCAACGCCACAGGGGCGGCAGCAGCAGCGGGCCGGGCAGGCTGAGCAGCCTTGGCAGCAGGCGCCGCGCGGGGCGCACTGTGGGCCGCATGCGGCACTGCATGCGGCATCTGCATGGGCGCCCCGGGGACGCGGCTCACCAGGAGGTGCACCAGGTCCACGAGGGACGCAATCTGTTGCGTCTGCGCCTGGACCACAGCGAGCACCACCGCGAGGGCGTCGCTGCTGTGGCCGGCGTCGGCAATCTGTGTCGCGCCCACATGCGTCGGCGCATTCTGTGGCTGAGCGCGCGCGCTCGCCTCCCTGTCCACCAGCCCGCCTACCAGGCCTCTGAGGTCAGCCTGCCCCGCCAGGATGGCGCGGATGGGGTCTGTGGTGTCGGCCAAGGCCGAAATGTGGTTGCTGGCGCCTCCATGCATGTGTTGCGCAGCCTCCGCGTATGTGGCCGCCCCCAGCGCCCCAGGGAGCGCCGGAAGCTGGTTCTGTGTCTCACCGACGCACGCGCGGTGGCGTGGCGGGGAGTCTGAGCCGGGGGAACCGCTGCTCACCGAGTCTGTGACGGTGGCCGCGCGGGCGACTAGCGCGCCGGCGACCTCGCTGTGTTTGCGCGGCTTAGAGCGCGTCATGGTCGTGGTTCATAGAGCATGAGGTTATGACAGCGTGGCAGCGTGCGCTGCAGGACACGCCGCTTTAGATCATGCAACCAACTGACAACTGACATTGCCTGTGCACGCGCCCCCCCCCCTTGATCGCTGCCCCCCTCCCCTTGATTGCTGCAGCGAGGTGGCACGAAAAGGAGCTGCGGCGCTCAGCAGCAGAGCAGCAGCGGGGCTTGAGGAGCTGTGCTTGAACAACAGCCAGTACCGCGTCCCCTACCCCGTCATCAGCATCGAGGCTGTCTGCGGCTGCTCCCAGCTGCGCACGATTTTGGTCGTGGACTGCTGCGTCTCACAGTCTCTGCACCCATTGGCGGGCTGTGTCCACCTGGAAGAGCTGTCAACGTGTCGGTTTGTGGACAGCGACTTCTTAGACCTTGCGCCGTTGAGCGGGTGTGCCAAACTGAAGAAGCTCTCGATTGTGCTCAGCCAGGCGTCGGACATTGCACCGCTGCGGGGCTGTGTCGAGCTCCAGGACCTCAGCATCAACAGATGTGAATGGCTGGGGAGCCTGGAGGGACTACAGCCGTGCACCAAGCTGACGCGCCTCGACATGTCACGCCTGGCAGTGCGCAGCCTTGAGCCAATATCTGCATGTGGCCTGCTCGAGTTCCTCAACATCAGCCGATGCAAATATTTGAGCAGCCTGGTGCCGCTTGCGTCATGCAGCGAGCTGAGAGAACTTCACATGAGTGACTCCTCATCTGTGACCAGCCTCGCTCCGCTGTCGGCGTGCGCACACCTGCAAAGTGCCAGCATCCACCACTGCACAAGCGTGGCGAGCGTCGAGCCCCTCGCAGCATGTGCGCAGCTGGAGGAGCTGTCCATCATGGGCACACCCGGAGACCTGCCTGGGCTGGTGGCGCTAAAGGCTGCGCTGCCGCGGCTGCGCATAAAGAACAACTGACATGTCTGACCCTGGTGGGAGGCGCAGTTTGAGCAAGAAGCTGCACGGCAACGCACGGGCGACGTGGTCTGACCATGGTGGTGATGACGGGGCGCAGTTTGAGCGAGAAGCCCTACCACATCCCCAACACCCGAGGCGGCGCCTGAGGCGGCGCTTGAGGCGGCGCCTCCGGCGGCGCATTAACTTGCGCGGGTCAGGCGGCGCCTCAGGCGCGCCGAACGCCTCAGGCGTCGCCTCAGGCATCGCCGCAGGCGCCGCCTTAGGCGTCATTTCGCTCGCTTCAAGCGCCACCCCGACGACCGTAGGCGTACACCACCGCCTGTGGCGCACCCCGGACCGTCTCGGGCGTTGTGACCGCATTCACTTGCGCAGATCAGACGATGGGGCTGTGGAAGGGAAGCTGCACGGTGATGCAGTGGCGATGTCGATGCTGCAGCATCCACATCATCCTGACGCGTCTGACCGTGGTGGTGATGTCGCAACGCAGTTTGAGCGAGAAGCTGCACGGCAACGCAGTGGCGATGTTGATGCTGGTGGTCGAGCGCCTGCTGTCATGATCATCCGTGTCGCCATCAGTGATGGCCATTGTTTAAAGTTTACAGTACGCACCCTCAGGCTCGAGGCGTGGGATTGAGGGAGCTGCCTAACAGTGAAGGCCCATTACTCAGTTTGGGCAGTACAACGGTCGGTCGTTTGGACAGTACAACAGTCGCGGTGCGGGCTCGGCGCAGTCGAGTGGGGGGGCTGGGCTTCGCGGCACTGTTGCCACGGTCGTCCTGCCCCCAACGTGTACTGGCACTACGGCGTATTCTGCACTGCCGAGAGACACGGCACAGGCCACAACAGTGTAGTTGAGGCGCCCATGCGTGGTGTGTGGCTCGCCGTTGCTGTGCACGTCGCCAGTAATGTCGTCTCGGGGTGTTGACCCATGGGCCAGTCTTCTACGGGTGCTGGCTTTGCGGCACGGTTGTCGGGGTTATCAAGCCCTTACTTATACTGGTACTACTTATCACACTGCACTGCTACGAGACACGGCACAGGCCGTGGGGCGGGTGGCACTGGTTGCGGGGGGGGCCGGGGGGGGGGGGGGGCTTGGTCCTCGGTATCAACCGATTGGTCTGTGACGTAGGAGCTTTGACATGAAACATCCCTCATCAGATTGCAAAGTGCAATCCTTTGGCGCTGATCTTGATCACCGATTTCTGGGTGTATAGCTCAACGGTCATCAGGCACGCAGCTGGCTCGTTTGCCAGTTGTAGGTGCAAGGCTAGCTGGCCTTGTGCTGCATGTGCTGCCCCGTGATTTGGTGCTGGATGGAGGAGGTGTGCGTGGGCAGGCCGAAGCCAAACATTGGCACGTGTAGAGACTCGTGCACGCAGGGGGTAGCATCTCAGGTCCATTATTGAAATAACTACAAATTTAAGCCTCGAGTTACAGTTGCAGTCTCCGTGCCACGTAATCACGATTCGGGGCTTCTACGGCATCCCCACAAACCGGTGACCCCCCCAGCTCGCGTCGCGCCCACCCAGGCTGTGGTGCCATGGTGCACGTCCAGTGCAACCCTGGAAGAGGAGGATCACTAGGCGGCTGCGGTTGAGGGAAACAAGGACGTGGTCAGCAGCGGCCCTTTGCCCGCACCAGCTTGAGTGTGATAGAATCAGCAGCGCAAAGAGACGGCGGCATGCAAAAACTCTGCCTATCGCATACACCCAGCAAAAATCGCATTTTTGACTTTGGATGGCCATCACACTGGCCAGACGCTCGTGTGTGAGGCACATGGGCGGAATGCTGTCGCATTGCTGAGGTTACATTGATGTGAGTGTTGCGAGTGTGACTGGCACAGTGCCAGGACAGTCGCAGCTGGCAAACAGGCAAGAGCGCATCACACACAGCCCTGCGGAGCGCCTCCCTCTCAGACAAGTGCACCCGACCGTCCACCCTCTTGCAGCTGTCCATACTCAGCGCTCAGCCGGGCCTGCTTGCTCTTTAAGTAGTCTTAAGGTCAAACTTTAGGCACTCTGCCCAAGCAACGCTTGGGCAGGGGCGCCGGCATTGCTCATGCCGCGTCTGTGTGCGTGCCTCCCCGATAAACGCAAGGCGGCACGCGTGCGCGTGGTTCCGGAAGCACGCCCGGATGCCATGAGGCCTATGCGTCGTGCTTTGGTCAGAGGTCAGCTGTTCAGCACGTCCTTGATGGCCAGCACGTCTGCGTGGTCCGGCCCCAGTGCCTTCTCCTGGATCCTGAGCGCACGCTCCAAAAGCGGCCGTCCTATGTGGTCGTCGCCTTGCTCCAGGTGGAGGACCTGAAACAACGAGAGAGGGGGGGGGGCGTGTGGGAGGGAGGGAGGGAGAGACATATGGGGAGAAGGAAAGAGAGAGACGGAGAATGAGAGACAGACAGGCAGAGGCAGCTGAGACAGCTGAGACAGAGACAGGGAGACAGCTGAGACAGAGACAAATGGAGAGACAGAGAGGCACCCCGCAGCGCAACGCACCGCCAGGTCTGTGAGCGTGTGCGCCACGTCGGGGTGCTCCGGCCCATACGCCTTTTCGTAGATTGCGAGCGAGCGCTGGTACAGAGGCAGCGCCTGAGCTGCCTCCCCGCGCTGGTTGTACAAGATGGCGAGGTTGGAGCAGGTCTCGGCGACGCGCGGGTGGTCCTGCGGGGGGGGGACGAGGGGTGGTGAGCTGGCTGTCAGGTGGTTATGGGTGCGTGTCGGGTGGCTTTGGGGGGTTGGCGGTCTGTGGGATGAGGTGAGGTGTCCCCTAGTGGCGCAAACACCCCGCGATACTTGGCCCCCGAGGTGTGTGCCACATACGGTTCGCCACACAGGGAGGCACAGCCAAGTGCAGACAGCCCCCTACGCACCTTCCCGTGCTGCGCCTCCCTCTGCGAAATCTCCTCCAGGTAGGGACCAGGCTCGTCAGCAGTCACGGCGGGCGGCCCGGCGCTGGAAGGGGCGCCGCGGGACGCGGGCGCACGGCCGCTCGCCTGCATGTTGGGGATGCAGTCACAGCGTTAGATGCAGGCAGAGCAGCGAGGAGAGAGGCCATCCATCCACACGTGAAATTGTATGGGACAGAGAGAGCAGAGTCAAAGAGCAAGCGAGCGAGCGAGTGGGCGAGAGAGCAGAGAGAGAAAGAAAGAGAGACAGCGAGTAGAGGCAGAGAAAGAGGCAGAGAGAGACAGAGAGAGAGAGACGGACAGGCACCCACAGCACCCACGTGGCTTGACGCAGCGGTCGATGGCGCGCGGTTGGCAGCACTCGCTGCCGTCTTTGGTGTGCTGGACGCCTGGGATGCTGGGCGTGCGGGTGCGCGCTGTGGCTGCGGTGTGAATATGTGGGGTGTGGGGTGTGAATAGAGGGTGTGAATGGAAGAAGTGGATGCAGGTTGCGCACCAAAGGGCGGGTGTGGGGAGAGGTTGTGTCAATAGAAACAGGAATATGAACGGTGTGGTTGTGCATGATGCGTGCGCTGTGTTGCTTTCGCTTACGCGTGTCTATGTGTGTGTTTGTGTGCGCGTGCGTGTATTCGTGCACACCTACCGCAGCTGCAGCTGGCTTTCTGCTCGCCCCCGCTGCCGCCGCGGGAGCGACGTCGTTCCCAAGGAATGCATCCAGCTGCTCGCGCGTCTTTGGCTGCACGTCGTTGGGGATGTGCTTGCGGAGTGCGGGACCCACCAGGCCTGGGGAGGGGGGCGGAACAGAGAGAGCAGGAGAGTGAAAAACTTTGTTTTTTGCCAACTTCGTCAAACTTTCATGTGTTCTGATCAATGTATGCACGGTTTCGTGTGTTGTGCTGTGCTGCTCGCGCGTCTTTGGCTGCACGCCGTGTGGGATGTGCTTGCGGGGTCCACCACGCCTGGGGGGGGGGAGGGGGGAGGAAAAGAGTGAGCAGGGGAGTGAGGCATTTTGTTACACGCAAGCGTATACACCCGCGCGCACACACCCGCGCGCATACACCCGCGCGCACTCACCCGCGCACACACACACACGCGCGCGCACACACATGCATGCCCCCACCCCCCACCCACCCCACACTCACGCGCACGCACACGCATGCACCCAAACTTGCATACGCCCACACGCGCGAACACACCCACACGCATACAGATCCACACGTGCATGCCCCCCACACACATACGCACCGTGCACCTCCTTGGTTAGCTTGACCGCAGCTGACCGCGTGTCTGCGTTTGGAGAGTTGTACGCCTGTGTGTGTGTGTGTGTGTGGCTGTGTGTGTGGTTGTGTGTGTGTGCGTGTGGTTGTGTGTGTGGTTATGCGTGTGTGTGTGAGTTTGTGTGTGCACGTGCGTGCATGCGCGTGTGTGTGTGTGTGTGTGCACATGTGTGTGTGCATGTGCGTGAATGCGTGTGTGTGCGTGTGTATGTGCATGTGTGTGTGTGCGTGGCGCACCCACCTTCCCGACCCACTCCATGAGCTCTGTCAGCTCGAATCCATCGCCCGCCTTGGAGACACCAAACATGGGAACGAGGTCCTGCATGTGTGCGCGCGTGTGTGTGTGTGTGTGTCACCCGCAACGAGGTGTCATCCGCTTTTGGCAGGCGCCCTTAAGCAGAACCCTCCCCTGGAAACATATCGCCGTTATTCACGCTACGATCTGGAATACAGTTCCGCAGTCCCACACCCAGGCACACGCGCTCTGTTGCTGCATCTCTCCCCGTCTCACTCGCTCTACCTGTCTCTCACCCTCCCTCCCTCTCATACGTCTCTCTCTCTTGCACTCACCATGAGGATGTTGATCGTTCCCAGCACTGGCTTGAACGCAGTTTGGGACTTGACAGGCTTGAGCAGCACAGACGTGTGGCTGCGTGTGCGTGCGTGTGTGTGTGTGCGTGTGTGTGTGTTTTGACAGGCTCTAGCAGCACGGACGTGTGGCTTTGCGCGCGCGCGCGCGTGTGTGTGTGTGTGTGGCCTTGACCGGCTTGAGCAGCACAGACGTGTGGCTGCGTGCGTGTGTGTGTGTGTGCGTGTGCGCGTGTGTGTGTGTGTGTGTGTGCGCCTGTGTGTGTGTGTGTGTGGCCATGACAGGCTTGAGCAGCAAAGACGTGTGGCTGCGTGCGTGTGTGTGTGTCTGCGTGTGTGCGAGTGTGTGTGTGCCTTTGCGCGCGTGTGTGTGTGTGTGTGCATGTGTGTTTTGACAGGCTTGAGCAGCACAGACAGAGCACAGACGTGTGGCTGCGTGTGTGTGTGAGTGTGTGTGTGTGTGTGCGTGCGTGTGCGTGTGCGTGTGTGTGTGTGTGTGTGTGTGTGTGTGTTTTGCCTGTGAGAGTGAGTGTGTGTGTGTGTGTGCGTCATTGATAAACTTGAGCAGCACAGACGCGTGGCTGCGTGTGTGTGTGTGTGTGTGTTTTGTGTGTGTGTGTGCGTGTGTGTGTGGCTGCCTGTGTGCGTGTGCGTGTCCGTGTGTGTGTGTGTGTGTGTGTGTGGCCTTGACTGGCTTGAGCAGCATTGACGTGGGGCTGCGTGTGTATGCATGTGTGTGTGTGTGTGTGTTTGTGTGTGTGTGTGTGTGAGTGTTTGTGACCTTGACAGGCTTGAGCAGCACAGACTTGTGGCTGTGTGTGGGTGCGCACGTGTGTGTGTGTGTGTGTGTGTGTGTGTGTGTGTGTGTGTGTGTGCTCTGGACCCTCTCTCTCTCCCTCTCTCTTACCCTCCCTTTCGTCTCTCATCCTCTTCCTCTCTCCCACCTCTGCATTGAAGCTTCCTCCAGCCCAGAAATGTACATGTACAGAACAGAGCCCTTTCCAGCGCCGCACATCTTGAAGCAGTCCTTACAACCCTGTCTTATCTTTGTCTCCCCTGCTCTCCGCCAGTCTCTATCCCTCTCTCAGCCCCCCCCCCCCTCTCTGCCCCACCTCTTCAGTTCAGCATCCTCGAGTCCTGCAATGTACAAAATATAGTCCTTTCCTGCGCCGCACATCTGAAGCACTCCTTGTGACCCTGTCATCTCTCTCTCGCTTTCCCTGACTCTGTCTCTCCCTTTCTCCCCCGTTCTCTCCCCCCCCCTCCCCTCCCCTCTTCAGTGCAGCATCCTCCAGCCCAGAAATGTACATAACACAGAGTCATTCGCAGTGCCGCACATCTTGAAGCACTCCCTGTTACCCTGCCTCTGCCGCTTCGTGGACTACTTTTATAGCTTGACCTTTTGGTGGGCCTTGTGCATGTTGTCTGATAGTCCCACTGAAACTCTCGAACTGATTGTGACCGCCGGCAGTGGATTTGCAACACCACTCTCTCTCTTCCTCCCCACTTGGCCCTCTTCCACCCTGCACCTTCCTCTCTTCCTCCCCACTTGGCTCTCTCTCCGTACTTCTTCCCTGTCCATCTCTTTCTCTCTCTCTCTCTCTCTCTCTCTCTCTCACTCTCTATTTTCCTGTCCGAATCGTACCTCTTCAGTGCAACGTCCTCCAGCCAAGCGATGTACAGAACAGAGTCATTTTCTGCGCCGCAAATTGTCAAGCACTCCCTGCACCTGCCTCTCCCCCTCCCCACTTGTCCTCTCTCTCCGTACCTCTTCCCTCTCCGTCTCTCTTTCCCTCTCTCTCTCTCTCTCTCTCTCTCTCTCACCCACTCTCTTCCTGTACCTATCCCACCTCTTCAGTGCAGCATCCTCCAGCCCCGGCAATGTACAAAACCGAGTCCTCTCCTGCGCCCCACATCTTGAAGCACGCCCTGAGCTCCTGTCTCTCATCTTCCCCCCTGTCCCCCCCTATCACTCTCTCCCCGTATCTCTTTCCTGTGCCTCTCTCTCTCTCTCTCTAGATATTGTTTTCCTGTCCAAGTCCCACCTCTTCAGTGCAGCGTCCTCCAGCCCGGCAATGTACAGAACAGAGTCCTTGGCGGCGTCGCGGATCTTCGCGTTGGTGTCTCCGAGCTGCAAAAGGGGGCCAGTCAGTGGTCAGCACCAGTGCTTCTGTAAGCCAACCCGCAACCCGAAAAGTGTACTTTCGGGTTGAGATTGGCCGATTCGGGCTGGCGTTTCGGGTTGAGATTGCGCGAATTCCGACCCAAAAAGTGTGAAATCGACATTTTCACAAAATTCTCCGCCGAGATACACTTCCCTCGGATTGAGATTGGTGACAGGAGCGTGAGGCTTGGGTTGAGCCATCATTTTTCCAATATCCTTAACGAAACCACTGGTCAGCACGGCCGTCACACACGCAGTGTGCAATTTAGGTGCAGGTTTAATAAGGAGGTGTTGTTGAGTGGGGCAGGGTGCATCGTTGCGTTGTTGTCGCTCAGCCGGTGTCGGGTGGCGTCGCGGATGTTCGCGTTGGTGTCTCCGAGCTGCACCAGCGGAGCAAAGTGTAGGGACAAAGTGTGGGGAAAAAACGAGGGTCAGCATGGTGCAGGCTTGGAACGTTTGTGTGGAACAGCGTGGCGAGCGCGTGCAGGGGGCAGCCAGGCGGCAGTAGGGTGAAATATTCGTTAGCGGGGGTCGAGCGGATCTGTGCGTTGTGGTCTATGAGCTGCACAACACACGCGGTGCCAAGCGTGGGGACAATTCAGGGCCAGCATGGCGCAGGCTTGGAATGTATGTGCGGAACCGCGTGCCGAGCGCGTGCAGGGGTCAGCGCGGGGGAAAACAACTGCAGAGGGGTGAAGGGTCCGTTGGCAGGGGTTGAGCGGATCTGTGCGATGGTGTCTCCGAGCTGCGCAGCACGCGGAGCAAAGTGTGGGAGGACAAGTCGAGGGTCAGCATGGTGCAGGTTTGGAACGTGTGTGTTTGACGTGAATAGCGTGGTGAGCGCGTGCAGGGGTCAGCCAGGGGGCAGTAGGGTGAAGGGTTTGTTGGCGGGGGTTGAGCGGATCTGTGCGTTGTGGTCTCTCTGCACAGCACGCGGTGCCAAGTGTGGGGTGCATCGTCCGGAGTGGGTATGGCGATTTCCACACTTTTCAAAATTCGTGCAATCTCACGCTGCAGCCCCGCGCTAATCGGCTAATCTCAGCCTGCAGACGCATGTCTGCAAGGTGCAAGGTGGATCACACCGTCGCGCACAAGATTTCAAGCAGCGTCGGCAGTGCGTGAATGCACACACACACACACACACACACACACACACACACACACAAACACCAGTCACACACACACACACACACACACACACGTTTTCAAGCAGCAGCGGCAGCACGTGCTCTCTCTCTTTCTCTCTCTCTCTCTCACACACACACACACCTTTTCGAGCAGCGTTGGCAGCGCGTGCATGCACACCGAGTTGACGCCCGGTCCACCTGCACTCGTCTGGTAGGCCTGTGGTGTGTGTGTGTGTGTGTGTGTGCACGCGCGTGTGTGTGTGTGTGTGTGTGTGTGTGTGTGTCTGCCCGTGTGCTGTGCTGTGTGTGTGTGTGCGTGTGTGTGTGTGTAGTTGGTTTTGTTTTGTTTGTGCTTGCACGGACCTGATGCCTGGGCTGCGTGCACTCGTCTGTGATGCCTGTGTGTGTGTGTGTGTGTGTTGTGTGTGTGCACGCCTGTGCTGGATCCGTGTGTGTTCAGTGTGTTGTGTGCCACACCATCAATCCACACACACCGCCACCAGATGCCTGGGATAGACCGAGCAAAGACACAAACAAGTCGGCGGTTTTCCCCTTTATTTTCAATGCCCAACCATCCACACCGTCCACACCATCAATCCACACCCACCTCGACCAGGAACTGGAACAGGTCGAGCGCATACAGGAACACGTTGGCGACTATGCACCCGTTGTGTGATGTTTGTCAATATTTGCTGAATATTTGCACAGTTTGTAGTGATCAAGTGTGGAACGCCCACAAATCCACATCACGCCCACACCCACCTCGACCAGGAACTGGAACGGGCCGAGCGCAGTAAGACAACGTTGACAACCGTGCACCCGTTGTGCGATTTTGCCACAGTTAATATAAGTATGACCAAGTGTGGAATGCCCACACATCCACACACACAATCCACACCCACCTCGACCAGGAACTGGAACAGACCGAGTGCAGACAGGAACACGTTGGCGACCTGGGCGGGACAAGAGGGGAGGAGATCAGTCACTGATTAATGACACATATGAGTGGAGTCAATAAGGGAACCAAGAATGTCATGTTTGCCCCCGCAACATAGGAAGCCACATGCCGAATTGCCCCTGCATTTTTTCGCGGAAAGTTAGAAAATTGACATATTTCACACTGTTTGTGCGCATTTCCTGCGATTCACCCCCACTGTTTCCCCCCACATCCACTGCCGCACTTCCACTTCCACACTTCCAGCCCTTGTCCTTCATGCTCTTGGTCACGACGCGAGAGAGCACTCATAACTGCGCGCCACATCTACTGTCACACTCCCACTGCCACTGCCACACTCCCACTCCCACTGCCACACTTCCACTGCCACACTTGCACTGCCATACTTGCACTTCCACACTTCCACACCTTGTCCTTCATGCTCTTGGTCACGACGCGGGAGAGCACGCGGAACGCGTTTGGCTGGTTGGCGAGCGCTTGCGACTGGATCTGTGTGCGTGTGGTGTGTGTGTGTGTGTTTGTGCATGCACGCACGCAGGTGTGTGTGTGTGTGTATGTGTGTGTGTATGTGAGTATGTGTGTGTGTGTGTGTGTGCATGTGTCTGTGTGTGTGTGTGTGTGCACGCGTTTGGCTGGTAGGCGAGCGCTTGCGACTGGATCTGCAGCTTTGTAAAGGGGCAATGAGTTAAATTGGGCTGTGTGGTAGTGGTGGCTGTGGTGTTGGTGCACATGATTTGCGGCACGTTGAGGCAAGTTTAATGTTTTTTTTACGTTCAAGGGGGTGCTTTTTGATCGTGGTGGTGGTGGTGAGATGGTGGTGGTGCTGTTGCTGTTGTTGCTGTTGCTGCTGTTGTTGTTGTTGTTGTTGTTGGTGTTGTTACTGTCATTTACACACACACACACACACGCACGCCCCCCCCCCCTCCTACACCCCCACCCCACCCCCCACACCACCCCACCCACCCACACATCCACACATCCACACACCCACACACCCACACACCCACATGCACACACAAACACGCATACAAGGCGTCTTGACATTCTGTTAGACTGACGTGTGCACCCACCCACCACCCACCCCCCACGCCACGCACCCACCCACACGCACCCACCCACCAACACACACACACACACAAACACACAACCAACCAACCAACTTACCAAGTGTTACATGAGGCCGTCCGCATGCACCGGCAAAGCCTGCACTACTACGGCGAACACACACACACACACACACACACACACACACAGACACCTGTGCACCCAGCCACCCCAGTGCAGCATCTCGCAGCTGCCAGTTTTTGGAGTACATCGCACGTGCGACATACTCCCCCGCGACCTCTTCCAACGAAGCTGCCTCGTTTGCGTCGTTGCCGCTGCGCGCGCGTGTGTGTGTGTGTGCGTGTGTGTATGCGTGAGTGTGCTTGTGTGCGTGTGTGTGTGTGTGTGCCCCCCCCCCTGTGCACACCTCACTCACAAAATGGGCACTGCAGCAAGTTTCTGAGGACACATCGTAACAGCAACAGCCCCACACTCACCGTCTTAGGCCACATCGCAACAGCTACAGCCTCACACTCACAAGACCACGCCTGGGCCAGGAGCACCGCGGGCCTGCCCCGTGGACGCACCTCGCTCACAAAGTGGGCGTTGCAACGACTGAAGGCCACACCGCACCAGCAACAGCCTATTACTCACGAGAGCGCGTCCGGACCTGGCAGATCACTCGGCCGCCCCCCTGCGCACACCTCACTCACCAAATGGGCGCTACAGCAAGTTTCTAAGGCTGCATCGTAACAGCAACAGCCCCACACTCACTGTCTAAGGCAGCATTGCAACAGCTACAGCCCCACACTCACAAGAGCACGTCCGGCCCCGGCAGACCGCACGGCCACCTCTTGGACACTGGGATGTCGCGCGCCCCGCCACTCACAAGTTGGGTGTCGCAACACCTATCAAAGGAACACCAGAATGCAGAGCGCAAACGCAACAACCCAATACTCACGAGAGCGCGCCTGGACCCGGCAGATCGCTTGAGCACCCCTTTGGCGCTGGGATGTCGCGCGCCCCCACTCACAAATTGGGCGTCGCAACACCTTTCTAAGCAACACCAGAATGCAGAGCGCAACCGCAACAACCCAATACTCACGAGAGCGCGCCTGGACCCGGCAGATCGCTTGAGCACCCCTTTGGCGCTGGGATGTCGCGCGCCCCCACTCACAAATTGGGCGTCGCAACACCTTTCTAAGCAACACCAGAATGCAGATCGCAACAGCAACGGCCCCATACTCACGAGAGCGCGTCTGGGCCCGGCAGATCGCTCGGCCACCCCTTGGGCGCTTGGATGTCGCGAGCCCCCCACTCACAAATTGGGCGTCGCAACACCTATCTAAGGAACACCAGAATGCAGATCGCAACAGCAACGCCCCCATACTCACGAGAGCGCGTCTGGGCCCGGCGGATCGCTCGGCCACCCCTTGGGCGCTGGGATGTCGCGTGCCCCCCACTCACAAATTGGGCGTCGCAACACCTATCTAAGGAGCACCAGAATGCAGAGTGCAACTGCGAAAAAAAAACTCATGAGAGGGCGTCCGGTCCCAGCAGGGCCACCTTTTTGGCGCTGGGATGTCACATGTTCATCTGGCACTTTGTGCATAATTCTGATTTGGACTCGGATTCAGATTCGAACATTTCCGCAACATTTCAACATGCAGCTGTGAAGCAAAAACTTGCGAGAGCCTGGTCCCGGCAGATCGCTCGACCACCCTTGGGCGCCCGGATGCCGCGCTTTCCGCCGGAACTTCGTATTTAATGTGGCTTCGAACGCGAACTCGGATTCATATGTTCAAAAATTTGAGCAACAGTTCAACATGATGCAACAACTTTCGAGAGTGCGTATGGGCCCGGCAGATCGCTCGGCCACCCCTTGGGCGCAGGGATGTCGCATTTTCCTCCGGCACAAAATGGGCGTCGCAACACCTTTCTAAGGAACAGCTTGCAGTTCGCAACAGCAACATCCCGATACTCACGAGAGCGCGTCTGGGCCCGGCAGATCGCTCGGCCACCCCTTGGGTGCAGGGATGTCGCACTTTCCTCCGGCCCCAGGTCGCGGCCCCGTCTCTTCCAGCCCTCCTGTGTCACCTGCTTGGGGGGTGGCGTAGCGCCCACCCGCCTGTGTGTGTGTGTGTGTGTGTGTGTGTGTATAGGCAGGGGGGGGAGGGAGTGCGTGAGAGTCACGAGTGAGAGTATGTGTGGCAAAGGCAGCGAATGTGTGTGAGGGGGGGGGGGGGTCTCTTCCAGCCCTCCTGTGTCGCCTGCTTGGGGGGTCGCATAGCGCCCACCCGCCTGTGTGTGTGTGTGTGAAGGGGGGAAGGGATGGGCAGTGTGTGTGTGTGTGTTAAAATGCAGTGTGAGAGAGAGCAAGAGAGTGTCAGAGTGTGTGCGTGTGTGAAGGAGGGGGGGGAGCAGTGTGTGTGAGAGGGAGTGTGTGAGTCAGAGTGAGAGAAAGAATATGTCTGGCAGAGACAGTGAATGCGAGTGTGTGTTGCAGCCACACACACACACACACACACAAACACACACACATGCTCCACATTCCACACTTGTGCTGGCCACTCGAAAACTTTGTCTTGATTCATCGGTGTATTGCACACACACACACACAATGTGACGCGCTCTCCACACTCCACACCTTTGCTGGCCGTCATAGCTCGAAAACGTTGTCGTGTTTCATCAGTGTGTTGTTCACACATGGACACACACACACACACACACACACACAGCAGATCCCCCACACCTACTACACTCCACACTCCTCACCTTTGCTGGCCGCTCGTTATAGCTCGAAAAATTTGTCTGGTTCATCAATTTGTTGTTCACACACACACACACACACACACACACACACACACACACACACACACACTCTGACACACACACTCTCTCCACATTCCACACCTTTGCTGGCCGCTCGTCATAGCTCGAAAACTTTGTCTGGTTCATTGGGTCGTCGTACGCGCCTGCGCCTTGTGAGTACTCAGCAGCCACCTGTGTGTGTGTTGTGTGTGTGTGTGTTGAGTGTGTGTCTGTGTTTGTGTCTGTGTGCGTGTGTGTATCAGGAATCTGACGCTTTCTGGAACGAACAATCACCACAAAAAACAGCACTTGCTGCAAATGTAAAAAGTAACCGCAAATGCAGAGGCAATGCGGCAGAAAAATAAATTGCAAAAGCAACCTCCCGGCTCCTCCTCGCTGTGGTACGAAGGCTCCTCCACCGTGCGGTGGGAGGCTGTTCTGGTACGATGGCGCCACACACAGCGACAAAAAAGCTGAAAATGTAACCGACAAAGTAACCGAACATGATGAGTAATGTAACTGCACAAGAGTAACTTACCGGCTTCTCGCCGTGGTACAAAGGCTCCTCACCCCGTGCGACGGCAGGCCGTGCTGGAACGATGTCACCACACACAGCGACACTGACTGCAAATGTAACCGACAAGGTAACCGAACATGACAAGCAATGTAACCGCGATAAGTAACCTACCGGGTCCTCCTCGCCAGGGTACGAAGGCTCCTCCCCGTGCGGCGGCAGGCTGTTCTGGTATGAGGGAGCGGTTGGGGAAGGAGCCCCACCGCCAGCGTGCGCGGAGGAGCCGCGCGAGGGCACGCGTTCTTCCTGGTGAGACTGACGGAGTGGGGGAGGTGTGTGTGTGAGTGCGTGAGTGTGTGTGTGTGTGTACGCGGAGGAGCTGCGCGAGGGCACGCGTTCTTCTTGCTGCGACTGCCGGAGGGGGGGGGGGAGAGAGGGTGATATCGTCAGTTTTTTGTGGCGGTTGGGTAAGCAGCCCCGCCGCCCGCGTGCGCGGAGGACCAGCGGAAGAGCATGTGGTCTTCTTGGTGGGGCTGCCGGAGGGGGGGGGGTATTGTCAGTTGTATGTGGTGGTCGGGTAGGCAGCCCCGCTGCCCGCGTGAGCGGAGGACCAGCGGAAGGGCACGCGTTCTTCTTGGTGAGACTGCCGGAGTGGGGGAGGTGTGTGTGTGTGTGTGTGTGTGTCAAAGAGCCGCGCGAGGGCACGCGCTCTTCCTGGTGCAACTGCCCAAGGGGGGAGGTGTGTGTGTGTGCGTGTGTGTGTGCGCGTGGAGGAGCCGCGCGAGGGCACGCATTCTTCTTGGTGGGACTGCCGGAGGGGGGGGGGGGAGGGGGCTACTGTCAGTTTTATGTGGTGGTTGGGTAGGCAGCCCCGCTGCCCGCGTGCGCGCAGGACCAGCGGAAGGGCATGCGTTCTTCTTGGTGCGACTGCCGGAGGGGGGGGGGCGGAGCTACCGTCAGTTTTCTGTGGCGGTTGGGTAGGCAGCCCCGCCGTCCTCGTGCGCGGAGGAGCTGCGCGAGGGCACACGGTCTTCTTCGTGCGACTGGATGGGGTGAGGGGGGGGGGAGCGTGCATGTGCATGTGTGTGTGTGTGTGTGTGTGTGTGTGTGTGCGTGTGTGTGTGTGTGTGTGCGTGTGTGTGTGCTCGCGGAGGAGCCGCACGGGGGCCCGCGTTCTTCTTGGTGCGACTGCTGCAGGGGGGGGAGGGTGTGCGTGCGTTTGTGTGTTAGAACGGAAAGACACTGAGAGAGAGGGAGAATGTGTGTGTGAGGGGGGGGGGAGTTGGTGTGTGTGTGTGTGTGTGTGTGTGGTCGATTTTACAGTCTTGTTGAACGCCTGTAATGGCGTATTAGACTTGTGCTTGCGCACTCAATCCCTGAGGCAGGCAGATACTATCACCCGCACTAGTCCACTGGGTGGATACACATTGACTGTGTCCATCCCACTAGCTCTAGCACATCTGGTCGCGCCATGCGTCTCAGTTCGGGCAGCCAGCCTGGCCACCCTCCTCCTCCTCCGTTTATCACGTGGCGCACGCCCGCCATGCCGCCAGCCTCCATGCTTGGCGCTTGCGCTGCGAGGGCGCTTGCTGCCAGTGCATCTCCGTCGTCATGTGTCTCATGCAAGTAAGATTCGCCCTGCATGGAGAGACCCTCCATGCAGGTCACTGAAGTGCCCCGTGATTCGTGCCGTAGCTGCAGTCCGTAGGCCGAAGCCGCCGCCGCAGCCGATTTCAGTAGCCGTGGCCGTAGCCGTGGCCGATGCAGATGCAGATGCCCTGAGGGCGATGCGAGGTGAGTGCAGATGCAGGATGTCCCTAGCCGTAGCCGAAGCTTAGCCGATGTCAATCAATAGCCGATGCCCATAGCCGGTGCCCTGGCTGTAGCGTAGCTGCAGCCTCTGCCCGGTGGCGGTGCCCGTGGCTGCATGGGGTACCGACGATGGCGGCGCCGACTTCTGCCAGCAGCCTGCCCTCTGTCCCCGCATGCCTCGCAGTTGCCTGCCTTATGACGCCGTGTCTCAAACAGCCACTAGCGCTCTGAATCAGGGCACATCGGCGACACAGCCGATTTTCCCAAACCCAGAGTCGCTCACGCTGCAGCAGCACCCTGTCAGCCCAGTTGGTCCGCCATTGGCGGCGTCGGGGCGGGAGCCCCCGACGATTTGGTGACACCACTTGAAATTGTGTGTGTGTGTGTGTGTGTGTGTGTGTGTGTGTGTGTGTGACAACACCAAGCACCTACATCGACACCACCGTCATCACCACCACCACCCAAAAACAAACTGACACTCCCACTACTACTCCCAGCACTTCCATCGACCCCCCCCCCCCAAAAAACAGACACTCCCACCAGTGGTGTCATAAGCGCCCCCGCAACCCCCACAGCCTATGCTGCGGGGGCAAACCGGGAAATTTGGGGGGAAACTGCGGGGGCGAATCGCATGAATTTGGCCCCGAAATGTGTGAAATTCGACAATTTTCACACTTCTCGCGAAAAATTGCCTCCTGCGGGGGCAATCCGGCATGTTCCCTCCAATGTTGCGGGGGAAAACAGCACATTCTCGGTTTCCTTAACGACACCACTGACTCCCACTACTTCTCCCACTACCCCAGCCATCATGCCATCTCGCTGGAACGCTCCGACCGCTCACCCGCAGCACGCGAAAAATGTCTCCTCGGGGTCCTTGTGCCATTCCTCGTTCGTTTTTTCTATTGTATTTGTTTACACTGTTGTCTGCCCACACTTCTTTACACCCACGCCAACTCACCGGCACGCTCCCCCCGCTCCCCCGCAGCACGCGCGAAAAGATCTCCTCCGGATCCTTGTTGCGGCTGGGTGGTGCGTGCTCTGTGCCAGCGGCAGACTCGCCTGCAGCGCGCAGCTTGTCCCTGTGTGTGTGTGTGTGTGAGTGTGTGTGAAAACACGTGACGAAAACACGTGAAAACACGTGTGGGTGTGTGTGTGTGAGTGAAAACACGTGACGCCCTACTGCACAGATTTCCCTCCCCCCGCAGCTCTGCACCTTCAGACAACGGAGCCCAGGTTTCTCAGTGCCATCACCTCGACCGCCATGCGGCCCGAGCCAGCGCTCAACTTGAGCTACTGAGTTCCTCCAGCCGCCACCGTCCCGCCCACCGCCCACTGCCCAGTCGTTCATTCGACCCCACGTCCGACCTCAAGAGCCCCACCGCTTATCCCACTGCCGCCCCGTCGACCTCCATACACCCACATGCTCGTCACATGGAGTTGCCCCTCCCCATGCGCCCCATGCGCGCACATGCACCCCATGCGCCCCCCCCCAATGCTACCAGCGCCTATGTATGCGCCATGTGGCCGGGCCACAGTGTGGCTCCTCCTCTCTCCCCTCTCCTCCCTCCCTTCTCCTGTCTTCCACCCCTCCATCCCCGCTGCACCCCACCCCATCTTGTGCCCCTCGCCCCTCCCTAACCCTCCCCCGCGCCTCCCCCTCTCCCTCCGACTACCCTCCCGCTGCCTCCCTCCCACTGCCTCCCACTTGCACGACTACCGCTGTTCGGACACGACTTCGCTCTATGCCGGCGGCGCCATCACCTTCCGGCTCACGCCGGTGACTTTTGCGCCCACTCCGTCACGTTCTACGCCCTCCACAAACATCCATCTCTTCAACTTCACACGCGACATCCCCGAGCGCCCCGAGTTCGCCGAGCGAGTCACCACCGAGTGGATCATCTTAGCATGTTTTCCACAACTGTGGAAGTCCTTCTGCCGACACCTAGATTAAACTCAGT
>VFSX01000381.1:82500-87500 GCA_016618255.1 Chlamydomonas sp. UWO 241 | reverse complement strand
CCTTGGTCGCGATCTTGTACTCGTGCGAGAGGATCTGGATCTGCTGGATCTTGGACGGGTACTCGAGCCGTGCGAGAATCTCCAGCGGGTACTTGCAGAACCTGCGATGACGTGCAACAGCATGCAACAGGGGCAGCAAGGTGTTGCGTGCTGTGTTCTGTGTGCCGCGTGTGCTGCGGGTGTGGCGACGGCATGCGGCACGCATGGAGTGTTTGCATGGTGGGCGAGAATCTCCGGAAGATACTTGCGAACCTGCAGCAGCAAGAAACAGCCTGCGACAGGGCTGGCCAGGTGTAGCGTGCTGTGTTTTGTTTGCCGCGTGTGCTGCGTGTGCGGCGAGCGACGTAAGACACGCATGGAGTGTTTGCATGGCGGGCGAGAATCTCCAGAAGATACTTGTGAACCTGCAGCAGCAAGCAACAGCAGGGCTAGCCAGGTGTTGCGTGCTGCATATTGTGTGCCGCGTGTGCTGCATGTGAGGCGAGCGGCATGCGGCGCGCATGGAGTATGCATGGCGGGTGAGAATCTCCAGAAGATACTTGTGAACCTGCGACGACGTACAGCAGCATGCAACAGGGGCAGCAAGGTGTTGCGTGCTGTGCTTTGTGCGCCTCGTATTGCGTGTGCAGCGTGTGTGCCAAGCGACATGCGGCACGCATGGGGTGTTAGAGCCGTGTGAGAATCTCCAGAGGACACTTGCAGAGCCTGCGACAACGGGCAGTCACACCAACATTGGCTGTCCAGCAAAGGCATCTACTAGTCCTCGTACCATCGCCTGGGACCAAGGCCAGTTCTGGCCCTAACAAACACTTGTGAGGGGCGGTAGCTGCCAATCGGCTGCGTGTAAATGCGGATACCTAAACTCTGACCCCTAACAACGTGCAGCAGTATGCAGCAGCATGCAGCAGCATGCAGCATGCAACAGTAGGTGTTGCGTGTTGCGTTGTGCGTGCCGTGTTTTGCGTGCTGCGTGTGCACGTGTGTGGCGTGTGCGGCGAGTGGCACGCAGGCGTGTTCACGTGGCAGGCAAGAATCCCCAGAGGACACTTGCATAACCGTCAAGAATGTACAACAACATGCAACATAGGAAACCCATGCATGTTTCGTGCTGCACGCTGCGTGCTGCGTGTGCACGTGTGCAGCGTGTGCGGCGAGTGGCACGCATGGGGTGCCCACATGGCGGGTGGGCGAGGGTCTCAAGAGGGCACTTTGCAGAGCATGCGAGGACGTGCACCAGCCTACAGACAGCCAGATTTTGCCTGTTGCAGCTGCATGTTGCGTGTCATGTGTGCACGTGCTGCGTGTGCGGTGAGCGGCACGCATGGGGGCGTTCAAACGGCAGGCGGGGGTCTCAAGAGCAGACGTCTGTGTTGCGTGCTGCGTGCACACGTTTGCGGGGTGTGCAGCGAACGGGGTGCATGCGTGTTAACATGGAGGGCCGGGATGTTGCGATACTTGCAGAACCTGCTTGTATGAGTGGTGCGGTGTTGGGGGATGTCTTGGGTGTTGGAGTAGTGTCGAATGGGCTGCTGCGTGGGATGTTGCAGGGTCGCATGGGGCATGCATGAGGTGGTTCATGCGCGGCATGTGTGAGGCATGACAGGGGTGTGTTGCGATGCCGCGCATCGACACGTGAGTTCACAGGGCGGGCTAGAGACCAGCACCTCGAGCGCAAGCGGGCGCTCTCATAACCTGCGCACATGACAGAGCCAACCATCAAGCCATGGGTGCTGTCCTTGCCCTGGCCACAGGGCAGCTGAGCACAGAGCCTGCCAGGAGTGGATTGCATGCGTGTGTGTGCCCATGTGTGTGCCCATGTGTGTGCCTGTGTGTGCCCATGGCAGGCCAGAGACCAGGACCTCGCGGGCAGAGCCTGTATGCACGACACACATGCCGGCTGGCCGGAGGCATGCAGGCGGTGTTTGCGCGGCGAATGGCATGCGGGTATGTGCCCAAGGCAGGCAACAGACAAGCTGTACTTGGGCTTGCGGAGATGTTGGTGGTGTTGTGTGTGCGGTGTTGTGTGTGCGGGGGGGAGGCACCGCATGCATGGGGTGCATGGCATGGGTGGGGCCTGTGCCAGGTAGTCGCCTCGGCAGACCCCACGCCACCACAGCATGTGCGACAGACAAACGGGGCGACTGCCACTGCCGCACTCACGTTTGCGTCCGCATGGCACCATGCATGGCGTGCATGCAAGCACTCGTACCCCTGGCGACACCACCGCTGTAAATGGGCGACATGCCCATTTGGGCAGCGCATGCCGTGGCTCCTGCCACCATGCAATGGGCGTGTGCACTGCATGCCCCGCATGGGACGCGGCATGCACTCCCACCTCGGCGTTTGCCAGCCCCGCGTCTGAGGAGAGTGGTACAGCAGCTCTCGAACGGGATAGTCCTACAGGAGAATGGGCGTAGGTCAGAGGGGGCTGCGATGTACGCTCGCGGAAGACAACTTGACAAGGGGCCGCGCGCTCTCTCACCGCATCCTCGCCGCTGCAGCTCACGATGGTGAAGCGCAGCTTTTGCGGACCTCCAGACGCCTTCATGCTGCGCCCACTCGGCGAAAAACGGAGGGTTTGACTCCGCGTCCCGGTGGCCCTGACTGCAACTCACTACCGATCAGCTGGCGCACGCGACCTGAAGCGCGTGTGCTGAGGACGCGGACGGGCGCACACCGGGCCACATATGGTGGTGTGGGGTGTGATCACATTGTTTGCCACCGCTGCAGCGCATAAAGTTAGTACCAGGCAATCGCAGTGAAAGGTTTCGCAGCTGCTGCTGGAGAAGAGCCGCACACACCAACTGTTGCAAACACATCTTCATCTTCGAAACCTGTTGCGAACATCAGCGAGAGGAACGATGTCCAAGGGAATGGGGCCTGGGTTCGACACCACTAGGTCTCTGCGTGACAGGGAGCTGTTCTCCACGTTCAGGTGGGCTCGCTGCGAGGGTTGTCGCATGGGTGCACACTGTGGCGAATGGAGCGGTGCGTGCATGCATGCGAGCGGCTGCACACGGCGCCCGCCACGTGTGCACATACGTCTGTGGCACAACCACATCTCTGTGTTGGCTCGTGGGGCGCTAGCGAGGACCTTGCCACCAGATGTTGCATGCTCCATGCAACGTGCTACAAAGCTACAGAGCGGCTAACAGGCTCACTAGTCAACCCTACAATCACCACACACACCAGTTGCCAGTGACCCTCGGTCCTAGCGCCAGCCAACACCTGGGCTATACGGCCAACCGACCGCACACTCAACCTGACACACGTGCACGCACGCACGTGCACGCACACACAGGGGGCAGCACACACACACACACACACACAAATTATACCAAGCATGAGATTGTGGTTGCAAAAACATGGCCAGAACAGCGCCTCCTTGCCCTGCCGTAGCGTCCCCTTCAGAGGGCAGCCCTAACTCTCTGTAGTGCAGGCGGTCTTGGGCGGTAGGGAGCACACACACACACACACACACACACATAAGCACACAGATACACACACACACACGCACACACACACACACAAACACACATACACAGACAGACACACAAGCAAACACACACACAACAAACACACACACACAGGGAGGAGCCGTCCATCGCAGCAGGCGATCCATACAAGGAGGCAAATCCGATTCCAGAGCGCTTCAAGGGCAAGCAGTTTGCCGCACCGTTTATGCCACAGGTGTGAGGGAAAGGGGTGGGCAGCGTGAAAGGGTGGGCAAAGAAAGCTCTGCAAGGGCAAGCAGGTTGCTGCGCCGTTCAATGAACGGTGTTCAATGAACGGCGTTCGCGTGAAAACTGTGGGGGGAAAGGGTGGACAGGTCAAATTCAAACAGCGTTGCAAGGGCGAGCTCGTCGTGCTATTCATGCCACAGCTGTTACAAGGAAAATGGTGGAAAGGTGCAATGACAGGGTGGGTACAAAAGGTTGGGCGGAGAGAGCACTGCAAGGGCAAGCAGTTCGCTGCGCCGCTTGTGCCACAGATAGGAAGGAAGGATCAATGATAGGGCAGTTCCCCATGCCAGGCGCTGGGGACTACTCTCCTCGAGTATGGGTGGATATGAGTGGGGCGCTTACCCTGCCCGAAGAACTTTTGAACTTCACTGCTAACCCAGCCCCACCCCCACTCCCACCCCCCACCCCCCTCCCACCCACCCCCTGTGTGTGTGCGTGGTGCAGGGTACTGGCATGGACGCGATGATCGACAAGACCACGCCGCTAACAATCCCGGTGAGACCATGGGGAGGGGTGGGGGGCGTTCAGGCTCAGGCCCAGGACCAGGACCAGACATAGACCGAAGGTTTGTGACGATTGACAGAATGACGCCACTGACAATCACGTTGAGACCACGGGGATGCATATGTGCCAGCTCAAGGGGGATGAGGGGGCGGGTTCAGGCCCAGTCATAGGCATAGGCCAAAGGTTTGTGGTGAGGACGCGGTGATCGACAAAAACACGCCACTTGCAATCCTGGTAAGACTATGGGGAGGGGGGGGGGGCATTCGGGCCCAGGCCCAGGCCCAGGCGCAGACATAGACCGAAGGTTTGTGACGATCGGCAGAATGATGCCACTGACAATCACGTTGAGACCATGGGGATGCATGTCTCTCTGCTCAAGGGGGGGGGGACGTTCGGGCTCAGGCCTAGGCCAAGGCAAAGGCCAAAGGTTTGTGATGAGGACGCAATGATCAACCAGACCACGCCGCTAACAATTCCGGTGAGGCAAGGTGGCTTGTGTTGAGGGGTGTTGGGTGTGTGTGGGGGGGGGGGGGGCAGGTGAAGGCAGGCAGCGGCACAGGCGCAGGCGCAGGCGCAGGCGCAGGCGCAGGCGCAGGCGCAGGCGCAGGCGCAGGTGCAGGCAAAGGCAAAGGCACAGGCACAGGCACAGGGGGTGCCAACAAACACACGCATGCACACCCTCAAACACACATGCACACACACACACACACACAGAGGGTGACGTCTACCTCGGCCCACACGTGGTCGACAGGA
>VFSX01000381.1:72500-77500 GCA_016618255.1 Chlamydomonas sp. UWO 241 | reverse complement strand
CTCTCCCCCTCTCTCCTTCTATCTCTCTGTCTGTCACTTGCTCGCTCGCTGGATCCATCCATCCATCCATCCCTCTCCCTTACTATCTCCCTCCATCTCTCTCTCCCTTGCCCTATCCCTCCCTCTTCCTCTCTCCCTCTCTCTTGATCCCCCTCTCTCTCTCTCTCCACCTCTCTCTCCACCTCACTTCCTCTTCCTCTTGCTCCCTCTCTCCATCTCTCTCCCTCTCCTTCCCTGTCTGTCTGTCTCTTACTCCCTCCCTCCCTACGTCCCTCTCCAACTCTCTCTCACGCAAACTCTTATGCGTACTCCAGGGCAAGGGTGACTTTGGATGCATCAACAAGACAGAGTACGTGTCGGGAGGCTACGTCCCCGTGCCCAAGCCATCCTTCACCAAGGTGTGTTGCGGGCGGTGGCCGCGTGCACACACATACACAGACAGACAGACTTGAGACGGACGGACGGACGGACAGACGGACGGACGGACAGATTCTCATTCACATGCACACACACACACACACATACACACTTACACACACACACACACACACTAATGCGCCATCAACACACACACAACACACACACAACACACACACAACACATCAACACACACACACACACACACACACTAATGCGCCATCAAAGGCGTCCGACGGACTGTAACATCGACCACACACACACACGTGCACGCAGCCGTTCAAGCCATCCGGCGGCACGCACGAGCGCCTGTCAATGTGGAGCGTGAACCACTACGCGTACGAGGGGCGCCCGGCACCCAACAACGATCTCTCGCTGCTGCGGTGAATGTGTGGGGATGACACAGCGTCATCCACACTTTCCCACACTTGGAAGTATGAGGGGTGTTCGGCACCCAACAACGATCTCTCGCTGCTGCGGTGAATGTATGGGGTTGGCACAGCGTCGATCCACACTTCCCACACTGGGGAGTGTGTGAGGCTGCTTTGGTGAATGTGTGGGGTTCACACCCTTCACACACTCCTTACGACTGGGGAGCGTGTGGAACGCGATGAAGATATCTTGCTGTTGTGACGACGGACGTTTTGACAGTCTGTCTGGTCGTATTTTTTGCACGTGGAGTGAGGTTTGGGGCGGGGGGGGGGGGCTATGACTGTGTGTCTTTGGAAAGCTGGAAACGGCATATCACGACCGCCGCGACTGACATTGGATGTGCAGTACATTACGCGGTACACATTACGGTAAAAACTGCGACGCTAGGCAGCCGTACACACTAGTGTGGATTCCGCACCACACACACCGCCCGTACGCAAGCATTTTGGACGAGTGTCTGCGTATCACTGGCGCACACGTTTTGGGGGGCGAGTGAACGATTCTCCTGGCAGGTGTGGGGCGCACAATTCATGGGGCCTTGTCTGGCCACGCAAAAGAGGCGTGATGTAACCACACACACAACCAACTTGGACGAGTGCCTGCGCATCCCTGGATCACATCTGGCACGCGTTTTTTTTTGCAAATGCACGATTCGCCTGGCAGGTGGGGGGACGCACGATTCCTCGGGCCCTGTCTGGCCACACACAAGAGGCGTGATGTAACCAGGAGACTGGAGTGGGATTTGGTCCACGCGTCGGGGCTCTTCACAGGTTACTGGGAGCGAACATGTAAAACCTGTGTTAAACCTGGGCTCCCACTGGCACGTGTACATGCACTTGTGGTGTGACGTGACGCGCGAAGCTGTGACGTGACGCGCACGTGGCTGTGACGCCCTCGGGGCTTTTCACAGGTTACTGGGAGTCTACTTTTAAAAACTGTGTATCCTGGGCTCCCCCCCCCCACCGGCACGTGTACATGCTCGTGTGATATGACGTGACGCGTGGATGTGGCATACAGCTGAGTGACGCGGCGTGACGCGCGCGTGGATGTGACGGGACGCGCGCGTTGCTGTGACGCATCAGGGCTCTTCACAGGGAACTGGAAGCATACCAATGTTTAAAACCTGGGTGAAACCTGGGCTGCGCTCCCACCGGCACGTGTACATCCACCTGGGATACGAAACCAAGACCGAGACCCCGACATCCCCGTTGATCTCTAGCTGGCGCTTGTGCAGTGGCGGGTGGGAGAGTAGGTCAACTTCCTACTTCTGACTCCTTGGTAGGCTGGCGCGCTGCGTGGCCTTGTGGGCTCTTCTAATAGATGTCCCCTAGACGTGGAGTCTAGGCCTTAACTCACGTCCGGGGGTCCTCCGGGCGCATAAATGTAAAGACTGTAAACAAAAAATATCCGCCTGTGGTGTGATGTGGCGCGGCTGTGACGTGCAGCAGCGTGACACGGCGCGGCCAGCTGTGACGTACAGCAGTGTGACGTGGCGCAGCGCGGCTGTGGCGTGCAGCGTGTGTACATTAGCGTGTGACGTACAGTTCTCAGAACCGTGTCTGCAGTATTTTTTTTTGCGGTTTGTCAAAACAGGGGACTGCGCTGAGGGGCTGTGCGCGAAAGCCTTGCTGTCTTTACCTCTTGGGCCGTTTTTGTGCTCAGGGTCAAGGCTGGCAAGGCGTCGGCAGCAGCCTAACGACTGAGAGAGGGCGTTTGTGGATAGAGGTGAATTGGAATGGCAAGGTGCTCAGTGATCCTTGGGAAGGATTTAGCTACTAATTAATACTCCGCTTTTTCCCGGCTTTTTCCCAGCACAAATTTGTTTCCCGCTTTTCTGGGCACATTTTTTTTCCCTTGAGCAAAAAAGTTGAAACGCGGAATAGCCTACCTAGCAGTAACAGTAACACGGGGGTTCCAGCTAAGCAGGCTACTCCTCTACTAGAGACTCCCGCCGATACTCCAGCACACTTAAGTACTAGAGTACCGCCGGCTCCCAGCCAATAGACTACCGCTCCCGCCGGCTAGACTACCCAGAACAGCGGTCTCTGAGAGACATGTCTGGCAAGGAGCATTAGGAGAGGACCTTCCTCAAGGTCACAGTAGTGGCCTTGTGGCCAGTCAAGTCGGCAGAGCCGACTGGCGCCGACTGGAACGGTGCCCGCCTGGCAGTGCATGGCTGTCCAGCTCTCGTTTGCATGGGGCTCAGCCGGCGCCCCATGCCTCATGCATGGCCAGGTCCCACCCTCCAGGGGGGCATGGACGACAGAGTTGTCATGGAGGCTGCCTGAAGACCTTCCAACGCCAGTCACCGGCAGGCGAGCGACCCCGAGGATGAGCGCGGTGACGAACGCTGCGATTGGTGAAGCGGAATTACTCTGTGTTGCCTCGGCGGTCGCCACCGCTGAAGCCGTGATGGTAGCCCGCCTCCACGGGCAGCCATCTTGACCAATGTCCAGCATGCATTGACGGGCGCCAGCTCCTCCGCTCGTCGATCAACTCGTCGAGATCGGTGCCGCATGGCGTCCTGCATGGGGGGAGGATAAGGGCCGTCTCCCAGCACGGGCCGCGGCAGCGCCGCGGCTACTCGCCAAGCCATGGCAGCGCCGGGCAAGCCGCTCCTGAAGTGTTCCACCGAGGGGCAGTCAAGCAGGAGCCGGGCCAGTCGTATTTCACCCCGCTCGTCAGCGGCACGGAGATCCTCGTCACCAGCAGCGCTGCATTGCTGGGTCCAGGGCTCGGCGACGAGAACGCGCCTCCGTTAATCGAGCCCCTACAAAGCAATTAATAAAAAAATACACTCAGATTCCGCTCCGAGCGGTATACTGCCATAGCAAGGATCACTGGAGTTGCTCGCTGAGGGCGCTGGCTGCAGGCATGGTATCTGTGCGTATGTGTGTGCGTGCGTGCGTGTACGCGTGTGTGTGTGTGTGTGTGTGTGTGTGTGTGTGTGTGTTTGTGACTGTGTGTGAGTGTGTGTGTGTGTGTGTGTGCAGGGTTGCACGTGGCGCTCGTCCTGAGGGGGGGGGTTCAGCGTCCTGACTGTACGTAGGACGTAGGACGGTACCCCAGGACGCAGTACAAGGACGCGGGGGGCGAGTGTGGCGCGAGCGACCAAGTGCCCACACCCCGTCAAACATAACTCCGTCGTTTCGCAATGGATGTATGACCTCAGCAGTCCCTTGGAAATCCCTTGTTTTAAGCTATCCAACATATATCGTCCGAATTGGTGCAGCATCCAGGGCGTTATGGCCGTGGCCGTTTTTGTGTGGCAAGTAGAGGCTTCTGGTGCTGCCGCTGACCGCGTCCTGCAGTATGCGCCCCAGCGTACTGTCAGGACGCAGGATGTCGTACCGTACCGCAGTAAAAATCACGTCCCGTGTGTGTGTGTGTGTGTGTCTGCGTGTGTGTGTGTGTGTGTGTGTGTGTGCGTGCGCCGTGTGTGCCGTGCGAATTTGGCCAACTGGGACCATCCTCACACACCATTTCGCCGTGTATGTGTGTGTGTGTGTGTGTGTGCTTCTGTGTGTGCTTTTGTGTGTGTGTGTGTGCGTGTGTGTGTGTGTGTGTGCGTGTGTTTGCTGTTGATGCTGGTTTTGGGCCGGGGTGTGGGAGTTGAGTGTCAGTCTAAGCCACGTAGAATCGGCACAACAGACGCAACACTACCGCTCCACTACCACCACCATGCGCGGCGACCCTCGTGATCCGTACGCGCCTGACTGCTGGGCGCCCGCTGGCTCGTCCTACGCCGCGCTCGCGAACACAAGCAGCAGCGAACAACACCGCCGAGCAGACCCCGCGCATGCTGCTGGCGGAGGACGCGCCGGCCTGCCCAACAGCCACCCGCACCGCGGAGCAGGGTCCTTCGTGAAACAGGTACGCGCGATAGAGGTGCATGCATGCACATGGTTGCATGGCGGTGTTGCGGTGTTGGCCATGCGCGCACAACAAATGGGGTGAGGCTAGCTTGCTTGCCGCCAGGCGTCATGATGGTGTCCTATGAGCCACGTGCATATTGGTGGCAAGCACGCACTCTGGTTGCTCGCTGCTCGCACGCACGCCTCACATGCCTGCACACACACACACACACACACACCACACACACACACAAACACACACACACAGGCAACCTGGAGCCTGGGAAGTGGGGGGTC
>VFSX01000381.1:40000-67500 GCA_016618255.1 Chlamydomonas sp. UWO 241 | reverse complement strand
AACAAAAACTGTCCCCCGGTCTGTGCTGTGTCTCGCGGCAGAGTGCAGTCTTAGTCGTGGTACCAGTATAAGTAGGGGAATGACGGCCCTGACAACCGGGCCACGCAGCTCAGCACCCCTACTAGATGTAGACTGGGCCGGGCCAGCACCACGACCGTAGTCCTGCCCAAACTGAGTGATGGGCTGTTACTGATGGCGACACGGCTGACAGAAGGCGCCTGACCACCGGCATAGACATCGCCACTGCATTGCCGTGCAGCTTCCCTACGACAGCCCCATCGTCTGGTCCGCGCAAGTGAATGCGGTCATAACGCCTGAGACGGTTCGGGGTGTACCTCAGGCGGTGGTGGGCGCCGACGGCGGTCGAGGTGGCGCCTGAGGCGGTCGAGATTATGCCTAAGGCGGCGACTGCGGCAATCGGGGGGTACGCCTCAGGCGGCGCCACGGGCGGTTGGCGCGCCTGGTGCGCCGCCTCATCCGCGTCAGTAAATGGGTCGCCTGAGGCGCCGCCTCGGACGTTGGGAATGTGGTAGGGCTTCTCGCTCAAACCGCGCCCCGGTATCACCACCAATGTCAGACGCGTCAGTTTTCCACTATGCGCAGCCGCGGCAGCGTGGCCTTCAGCGCCACCAGCCCAGGCAGGTCTCCGGGTGGGCCCATGGTGAACAGCTCCTCCAGCTGCGCACATGCCACGAGGGGCTCGATGCTCGCCACGCTAGTGCACTGGTGTATGCCGATGCTTTGCAGGTGTGCGCATCCCGTCAGCGGAGCGAGGCTGGTCACAGATAAGCAGCCGCACAAGTGGAATTCTCTCAGCTCGCTGCATGACGCAAGCGGCGCCAGGCTGCTCAAATATTGGCATTGGCTGATTTTGGGGAATTTGGGCAGATCACATGCAGATATTGGGTCAAGGCTGCGCACATGCATGCAGGGCATGCTGAGGCGCGCCAGTTTCGTGCACGGCTGAGGTCTTAGAGTTCGACACAGCCACGCAGCGGCGTAAGGTCTGACACCTGGCTGTGGTTAATCGAGAGAGTCTTCAGTTTGACACATCCGCTCAACGGCGCAAGGTCTGAGAAGTCGCTGTCCACAAACCGACAGGTTGACAGCTCTTCCAGGTGGACACAGCCCGACAATGCATGCAGACTCTGGGACGCTGCAGCCCACGACCGAAATCATGCGCAGCTGGGAGCAGCTGCGGACAGCCTCGATGCTGATGACGGGGTAGGGGACGTGATACTGGCTGTTGTGCAAGCGCAGCTCCTCAAGCCCCGCTGCTGCTGTGCTGCTGAGCGCCGGCACGCCCCTGTACGCTCCCTGCAGCGGTCGAGGGGGGGCGCGTGCTTAGACAGTGCCAGTTGGTTGCATGGTCTAACGCGGCGTGTGCCGGCCTCGGTGCATGTCCTGCAGCGCACGCTGCCACGCTGTCATGCAGTTACCGCATGCATGTGCGAATGGCGCCCCCTTGCATGCTCACCGGTGCGTACTCAAGCACCAGCGCCTTCAGCCGAGCCAGCGGCGCTGCGCTGATCACGGCAGCGCTGTCGTCATCGCATTCTGCCTCCAGGCGCTGCACGTTCGGCCACAGGGCGAGTGCACATGCCAGGTGAGCTGCTGGTTTGCCGTGCATCGCGAGTGCCGCGACCAGGCCATCTGCCTGAGCCTTCACGCCACGTCCCACCACCCGCAGCCGCCTCTTGTCGTCTACGTCCAGGTGGCCCCAGACCTGTGCGAAGATGAGGCCGTTGAGGAGGACGGAGGCGCCCAGATGATCCTCACCCGCATGGGCTGCGGCGTCTGCCTGGCCAAGAGGCTGTATGGCGGAATGGGGTTGATCTGAAAGCAGATAAGGAGAAGCAGAGCATGAGGAGCCGAGTCTAGGAAGATATAAGGTGTGGAAACATGTTGCATTACGTAACACGGTAGATAATAGATAACACGGTAACACGACGATGTAAACACGATTATTTCTGGGGAGGATGCGGTGGGAGAACACGATGGGCACGGTGCTCCATGTGAAGCCCCACACCAGTGATTCCCCTGCTAACCGTGCACGGCTACGAGGCGGATGTCAATTATGGGGGCGCCGGCTTCCGACTCAGGGAAAAACAAAAACTATTCCGAATTTCACAAAATCGCCAAAATCGCCAAAATCGTGAGTTGACAGCCTGAGCTCAGCCTGAGCTCTCCACAGCCTGAGCTCTCCACAAACTGTTTCGCGTGCATTTGGGGATTGTCTGGGGTGAAGGAACCACCAAGGGCTGGACAGGAGTGAGGGGGGAGAAATCTGGGAATGTTCAGAACTTAGGGAGCGAGTGGGTAGGATCTTACCCTCAGGAGGGGCTGAAATGGAGGAAAAGTAGAGGTGGGAGGACCACGCTCAACCGGCGCGTGATCTAGAGGTTACGTAACGGTGTGCACTACAACAACTCAGTGCCGCCGGCGCAGGTCTCGACACGCCACGTATGTTACTGTGCCCCATGGACCACTACTCGTTGCTCACCGCTGCATGCCCCCTCTGCCGCCTGCACGTGCGCGCAGCAACGCCATCACACACAATGCCCCCACTCGCTCGCCGGGACGTGAGGAACCTGGTGCGCAAGCTTGGCGCGTCCGCGCGTCCTTCGCAGCAGAGGGAGGCACTGGATACGATAGCAGTGCTGAGTAGCCATGGGGATTCTCTCGGCCTGGCCGCCATCGCTGCTGCGGGTGCCGTCCCTCCGCTCTTGCAGCTGCTGGGGGCGGGATCGTTAGCTGATGTGCAGGCGAACGCAGCTGGAGCATTGGGTAACCTCGCTCTTACTGCCGCTCCGTCGCTTCTAGCCCCTCCCTCGCGCGGGCGAGCGCGCTGTTGTGGTGGAGATCCTGCGGCTGGTCGGGTGGCAGCTGCCGAGTGTCATCACGCCGGCTGGATGGCAGCGTGCGCGGCCTGGCCTCCGATCCGCAACTGCCAAACATGCTCCCCTGCCTGCGGGGGGCGGGGCCGCGGACGAGCCCCGGTGGGTTGGGTTTGCGCACGGCCCGGGCGTGGTCGGGAAGCTGACGTGCAAGCTAGCGGTGGCGCTTCAACTGCGGGCGGTTGTGGACGAGCGGCGAGTGCGGCGGGCAGCCACGGTGGAGGCGGCTCTGGCGCTGGACTGCGGGATGCGCCGAGGCCCCCGTGCAACCGACGCTCAGGTCTGCGCGGGGCTGCGCACCCTGGAGGCGGCGGTGCCAGGGCTGTGGCGGCTGCCGCTCCTCAGCGCCTGCAAGGAGCCCATCTGGCGGCTGTGGGTGAGTGGCTTTCACAAGCAGGCTGCGCTTGGAGTGCCCGAGTGCCCGTGCGGGTGGCGGTGCCGTGAGGAGGACGGGCCGCCGGCGACGGCGTGGCGTGCGCACTGCTTCTGGGGATGCGCGGTGGCGGAGGCGGTGGTGGTGGCGGTTGCTGCTGCCCTCCCTGCTCCTACGCCGGTCATCACGTGCTGCCAGGTGTGGCTGCTGCAGCCTCCCGCTGGGGTGCGTGCTGGTGTGTGGGCTGTGGTGGCAGCGCTCGTGGTGGACGCTATGGAGCGCGGCTGCCGCCACCTGTGGCGCATCACGCGTCCGCGTGATGGTGTGCTGCCCCCTGATCGCACGGTGTCGGTTGAGCGGGCGGGGGCGCTGGCGACGATGGACCTTTGGGACGCGCTGGCGTCCTTTGCTGAGGGCGGCGTGATGCCGCGAGGTTGGGCGGGTGTGGTGGGCCCGACCCACCTCTATGTTGGAGTGGTGGACGGCAAGCTCACTCTGAACAAGGCGTCCTAGATCCCTGAGGGGACGAGTTATGTGAGGGGAGGTAGCGCCGCACGCGTGCGCTGGCGGGATGAGTTGTGGCTGCTGGGTAGAGTGCTGTGGTGGGTGTGCGCACCTGCTCCGCTTCCGGTGTTTTGAGGGTGGGCTTTTTTTTGGTCCCTTTATGGTTTTATACCTTGGGCCCGCCCTTCATCCACTGGAGGGGTTGAGTGTGGAGCCTGCACTGTGGTGCTGCTTGCTTGGCGCCCGCCGCCGTGTGTGGATGGCGTTGCCGTGGGGCACCCCCCCTTTTTCTGTTGGCAGGTCTTCAGGACTGCTTCATCTAAGTCCCACTGGAGCTTTGGAACCGCACGTGTGCCCGCCAGAAGTGGATTGTAACAAACTCATCATCTTACTGCTGAGACCGCAGTCGCAATCGCATCTGCCGGCGCCATCCCACGACTTGTACAGCTGCTGGGGCCTGGCTCCCCAGTTGCTCTGCACGAGACTGCAGCGGGAGCACTCCGCAACCTCGCTTTGAACGCTGGCATTGCGGTCATGGACGCAATCCCCCTACTGGTGCCACTGCTGGGGTCTGGATCGTCAGCTGATGTGCAGGAGAATGCGGTAGGAGCACTGCTGAGCCTCGCTATCAATGCTGACGCCCATGTCACCATCGCTGCTGCCGGTGCCATCTCTCCACTGGTGCAGCTGCTAGGGGCCGGCGCTCCAGCTCTGCTGCAGGAGAATGCAGCAGCAACACTGGCCAACCTTGCTCAGAACGCTGCCAACCAGGTCACCATCGCTACTGCCGGTGCCATCCCTCTACTGGTGCCGCTGCTGGAGCCTGGCTCCTCAGCTGCCATGCATATGTATGCAGCAGTAGCACTCTACAATCTCGCTGAGAACCCTGCCAACCAGGTCACCATCGCTGAAGCCGGCGCCATCCCGCGCTTTGTGCCGCTGCTGGGGCTTGGCTCCTCAGCTGTCGTGCAGGAGGCTGCAGCACGATTACTGCTGCGCCTTGCTTTTAATGCTGACAACCAGGTCGCCATCGCTGCTTCCGGTGCCATCCCTGCACTGGTGCAGCTGCTGGGGGCTGGCGCTACAGCTGCCGTGCAGGAGTATACAGCGGGAGCACTCAACAACCTCGCTCAGAACTCCGATAACCAGGCCACCATTGCTGCTTCCGGTGCCACCCCCCCGCTAGTGCAGCTGCTGGGTGCTGGATCCCGAGCTGCTGTGCAGGGGACTGCAGCAGTAGCACTGGGCAACCTCGCACAAGTCGCTGACAACAAGGTTTCCATCGCTGCTGCCGGTGCCATCCCTCCACTGATGCGGCTGCTGGGGTCTGGATGCTCAGGTGATGTGCAGCAGAGCGCAGCAGCAACACTGGCCAACCTTGCTCAGACCGCTGACAACCAGGTCACCATCGCTGCTGCTGGTGCCATCCCTCTACTGGTGCTGCTGCTGGGGCCTGGCTCTTCAGTTGACGTGCAGGAGCATGCCGCGGGAGCACTGTACAACCTCACTGTGAATGCTGCCAACGCGGTCACGATCGCTGCTGCCGGTGCTATCTCTCCTTTGGTTCTGCTGCTAGAGCCTGGCGCGACAGCTCTGATGCAAGAGCATGTAGGAGGTGCACTGGGCAACCTCGCTCAGACCGCTGACAAGCAGGTCGCGATCGCTGCTTCAGGTGTCATTCTTGCGTTGGTGCTGTTGCTGAGGGCTGCATCTCCTGCTGCCGTTTACAGTTTACAGTTTACAGTACGCACCCTCGGGGCGTGGGATTGAGGGAGCTGCCTAACGAGGCTAGCTACCATGAAACAGTGGGGGGGTAGGGGGGTCAGCCAGGGGTGGCTCTGTGCTCAAGGTGTCGCCGGGTGGTGACTACAGAGTGGAGTTGCTGCACCATGAGGGTGTGCAACTTTCGGGCGCAACTGAGGGCAGCATCCCGCTGCACCCCCAGCTGCTCTAGCGTGTCTATCGTATGCGCCACGTAGATGGTGCCGCTGACGCCGAGTAGGATGGGGTAGATCTTGATGTTGTCGCGCTGGTAGCCTCGCTTCACCAGCCGCTCCACTAGCTCCTCGTGTTGTAGCCGCGCCGCCGTCAGCTGGTCGGTCGGCCGCGTGTCTTGGCAGGTCTTGAGCTCCACAATGTTGATGCTGTGGCATCTTATGTCTGCTTGCGAGTGTCCCTGCGTGTTGCAGAGCATGATGTCTGGCCGCTTGGTGCGCAGCCATCGGGCGTGTTCCTCGGTCCCTTGGTCAGCTTGGGGGGGGAGCATCTCGGCGAGCACGTGGTTGAGGCCGACGTAGGGCGCCCCGTCGTCTTTGCAGCGCTGTTGGCTCCCTATATCTGCCATGCAGATGTCGCCACCCCTGGTGCCGTTGGAGATTGTGTCCAGCACAAATCTGCCGGCCTTGTTGTGCCTCTCGGTGTACATGCGCTTCATGACGGGGTCTTGGCATCCCGAGGCGATGTGGCCTCCCCCGTCAGTTTGGCGGCACAATGGGCATTTGTTTGTGTCGCTGAACTTGTACCGGAGTGCCAGTTTGTTGTTCCACAGCTGGCCGTACCGATACTTGAGGACGGTGCGTCGCTGTGCGTGAGTGATTGCTCGCGACGTGAGGTAGGCGTTGCTGATGGTGCCCTCCGTATCTCCCAGGATTTTCTGCCAGAACGTGTAGTACTCGCTGTCGGTGTTTGCTGCTCCGAGGCGGTGGCGCGTGTGCATGTGCTGCGTGATTCCGTTCCCGGTGCTGAGCAAGGGTTTCAGGCCCGGCGGGTGTCTGTTTTGTGTGCCGGCTTCCTGGTCCCCGTGCGGTGCCAGGGTGTCATGGTCGTTTGCGTGTGCCGTGCGGTACGTCCACACAGTGTCGTCTCTCACCGAGTGCAGCCCTTGGGGGGCAGGGGCGTCGTGGTTGGTCTGAGAGGCTGCCCATTTGGCGCCCATGCCAGTCCAGCTGTTTCCGATGTCGCCTGTGTGTGCGGCCACCTTCAGTAGCTTGATTGGGCCTTGTTGCCTGTCTGCTCTCTTTTCCAGGAGGTCGTAGATGCGTTGAAGTAGGGCTCTGTGGCGGTGGAACGTGAGTTTTGCCGGTTGGTGCACTACGTTGATGATCTGGTCGATGGCCGCCGCGCAATCTGTGACGATTGGGGGTGGCTGGTCGACTTCCCGCGCGTCCGCGATGGCTGCGTGTATTGCCACGAGCTCTGCGTGATTGGCTGTGTCCCCATCAGGGTTGTGTCCTGGGTCGATTGTGCGCACGCGGTGGCTGTCGTGCGGTGTGTACACTGCCGCGCCCAGTCGGATGATGGCCCGGCCGCAAGGCAGCTTTACGCGTCTTCGTGAGGCATCAGTGTAGGTGAGGGCCTCCCACTGGTGCAGGGGTGCGCAAGGAAGAGTCGGGTCGGTTTCCAATCCTACCGGCAAGTCGTTTGCGGTGGTGGGTGGTGCGTCCGTGGGTTCCAGCTGCAGCCGTTCACGTGCTGCCCGGAAATCCTTTGTCATGCAGAGAATGCCTCCGCCCGCGCCGTTGGCCGTGCGTGCGTCAGGTAGCGCTTTGCCCCAGCACGTGCCTAGGTGTTCTGTGTTGCTCCGTTTTCCGGCGTTGACCAACCTCATGCGGCTTTGGTCTGGCGTGGCAGCGCATGCCACCCGGAGCGCTGCGAGGAGTTCCCCGGTTCCGGCTTCTGTCCAGACAGGCCCCGTGCGGCCAGATGGGTTGGAGATGATGAGGATGTCGGTGCGCCAGCCCGTTGCTGTGGTCGGCGTGTCAGTGCCGTCCCATGCCACGTTGGTGGTAGTGGGCAGACCCGCGATCGTGGCGACCGGGGTGCAAAGTTCAGGCAGCAGCTTCAGCAGTTCGTTGTATGTGTTCCCATCTTTGTCGCTCACTTGCCTTGGCAGGATCAGGACTGTGGCCACAGCCACGTCGCTGTGCATCGCAGACATGAGGGCCCAGCGGACCGCCCGCCTCTGTGCGGCCGCTGTCAGTGGTGTGAAGACGACTGATGTGCCTTCCCATGGCACTGAGTACGGGTCAATTCGGGCCCCAAACGCCGCATCGATCGGGTTGGTGCTCCAGAAGGTGAGTGGGTGGCCGTGTGCTGTGAGGGGTGTTGCGTATCTCTCCTGAGTCACCTGTAGGTGTTGTTTGAGCACGCGCATGATGCGGCCGTCCACGGCTTGGGGCGCGAGGGCCCGTTGAGATTTAGGGGCATGTCGGTGCGTGAGCGTGACCGCTCTGAAAAGGTCGACCATGCGGCTGGCAAAGTCGTGTTCCCGGTTGGGGGTCGCTCCGCTGTGTTGTGTGTGCATCTGGCGCATGGTGTCCAGGCGGGCCAGGGAGGTCATGCCCACGCACGAGCCGTCGCGTGCAAACACGCAAGCCAGTGTGCTGCGGTGGGTGGTTGGGCGGGGAGGTAGAGGGTCTTCGGCGCTTCGCGTCGGGGGCCGCTGCCACAGCTCAACATCCATAGTTTGTACTCGGCAGTTTTCTCCCGGTGGGATGTCGAGCCCAGGGCGCGTGGGCCTGGTGCTAGCAATGAGTTTCGAGCGAACCGGCTTGCCGTGTGTGCTGATCAACTTTCCCCCTGCGTCCGCCCACATGCCTTGTCGCTCACTGTTCGTGAGGTCCTTGTCGAGTGCGTCTGCACTCTGGCGTGCAGGGGCCTGGTCTTTGTAGACCGTGTTCCACTCCTTGATTGCTGCTGCCATACCGGGGTCTACGGAGAGGTTTTCTTCCGTTTCCCAAGCGTCCTCCCAGAAGGCGCGCACCATAGGAGCGTCCGGGGGTGGGGTTGTGTTGGTGGGGTCGCTGCAAGCCGGGCATTGCCACTGTTCTGTTTCATCTTCAGAGGGGGCGTGGTAGTGTGTGCAGTGTTTGATGCATGACGTGTGGTACGTCTTGTTACATCCGTCGCACACTGGCATGTCGATGTGTCTTCCGTCATGTGTTTTGCTGGCAGCGCGCCAGCAGATCTCGCACGTGCACTCCTCGTCCAGGATTGTAGCGTTCGGCGGCATGGGTTCCGCCCTCTCGATTAAATGGCCCACCTTCTTGTAAAGGCCGAGGACCCAGGCTTCGATGGTGTTGGGGAGCCACCGTACGAGGTATTGGGACTGTTTGATGCGCGTGGTGCCGTGTTGTTCCTCTGTAACCACTTGCCATCCTCGCAGTGACTCTGGGTGGCAGGCGTCTCCGTGCAGCGCCTCTGTGAGTGCGCCAGCCCGTGCTTGTTCTGTGCTGTATGTGTTTTGGCGAGTGAGTTTGGTAAACACGCTTGCTGCGGTTTGCTGCTTGTAGTCGTGGCCGAATGTGGCGGGTGCTTTTGGGATTCTTCTCTGGATCTGTGGGGGGAGCTTGTGGATGGGCTGGGCCCGACTGGGTCCTTGGCCTTGATGGCCCCCATCCTGGTGAGCCGTGTCCTGTGTGGCTTCGGGCCCCCCCTCTGTTGTTGGGTGCGTGTCCCGTGTCTGTGTGGGTCCTTGTGGGCCCGCGGGCGCGTTCCTCGGATTCACCTGTTGGGGGCTGTCTTGGCCAGCCAGGTTTGTGGCGTATTCAGTGATGAGGTGCTGGTCCGGGTGCGACACCACAGTCGTGGCGACGTTCGGGTGCTCATCGGGTGTGGCTAGGGCAGTGAGGTGTATGTTGTCGGGGTGGATGCGTCTCTCTGCCCGGTTGAGGTTCTTATCTGTGCGTCGGGGCACTAGCCTTGCCGGGCGCGGTTCTGCGCCCTCGGCGGGGGGCTTGCTGAGCAGCGCGGCTAGGTGGTTCAGGGCGACCACTTGAGGAGTGCCCACATGCTTGCGCAGGGCTGTGAGCGCTTTGCCGGTGAGGATGTGGGAGCCTCCAGGCTCTACCAGCTCACCCAGGTGGGTGATTCCGATCTCGAACAGGGGGGCTAGAAAGTCGCAGTCCTGGAGCGCGTGATGTGTAGGGTTCAGTTGTCGTACCACCTCCATGACCTGTGCGCGGTTGCTGAAGATCCGGCAGCCCTTTTCGACTATGGCCAGGTTGTTGCTTGTCATGAGGGCGAGTTGCCGCACCCGCATGCAGTAGTTGGCTAGGCGCATGATTTTGGTGGTGCTTTTGTTAGCGCCCCCAAAGAGGGGAAGTTGCAGTTCGAGCAAGGCCCTGGTGACCTTCCCTAGTGTACCCTCATCCTGCAAGGAGCTGATCAGAAGTTGAGCGCTGCGTGTGGCATATGGGACGGCCAGGGACGTGATTCCCATGCCGAAGCGGTCGATGTCTTCATGCATCAGGGTGCTGGGGGCGCTCCATGCGGTCCGTACACCGCTTTGATCGTTGTGCCGATCTTCACGTCTAGGACTTTCAGGTCGTTGCGGTTGTGAGGCACCACTCCCATAGCGTAGGTGATTGCTGGCATCACGCTCCGTTGGACGAGGCACTGGATCTGGTCGGCGCGTCTGTGCGAGTCGCGCGCCTGTTGGAGTTTGGTGTGCAGAGTCTGGTCGTTGGCCCGGTGTTGTGGGCCCCAGTCTAGCATCATGGTGAGGAGCACCCCAAGGTAGCGGAAGGGGTCTCGGGGGTCTATGGGTTGGGCGTGCTCGCCTTGGATCTGCAGCTGACCCTCTAGCTGCCGGGCGACCCGTCTGGGCATTTCGGTCACCGTGCACAGTTTAGTGTGGACGTCCCGGTGGAGTGCTGCAGTTGCGACCGTCTTACCCCCATTTATGGGCAGGCTGAATTCGCTTACAAATGTGTTGAGTTTTTGTGCTTGCACGCGTAGGTCGGAGACCGTCGTCGTGAAGCAGTTGAGGTCGTCAGCGTACGCGAGCGCACTTATTTGGTGTCGGGTGCGGTCTTTGGTGGGCAAGCAGCCAAAACGGTATCCACGTCCGTCGACGTGGATCCACCGGAGCAGTGGCTCGATGTAGAGCAGGAACAGGAGAGGCGACAGTGAGTCTCCCTGAATGCTGCCCCTTTCCATCGGGATGGGCGGGGTGCTGTCTTGTCCCCATCGCACGCTCGTGGTCGCGCCTTCATACAGGCTGCGCACCGCGTCAACCGCGTCGGTTGGAAATCCCAGGTCAAACATGATCTGCAGGAGCTTGTCTTGGTCGAGCATGTTGAAGGCGCTTGAGAAATCGACAGCCAGCATGTAGATGTTTTGGTTTGTTGCCCTGGCGTCTTCGAGCGCCATGATGATAGTCTGTGCCTGCTGCATGGTCGTTGACGCCTGGCGGAAGCCCTTCTGGTTGGGGCTGAGGATTTGGTACGTCTCAGCATAGTCCGCCATCGCTGTTGTGATGTGCCTCGTCCACAGTTTGTACACCGTGTTCAGCAGTCCCACCGGCCTGTATTTTGTGATGTCGGTGATGTCTCCTTTGTCTTTGTACAAGAGGATGGTCTGGCTCTCTTTCCAGGCCGTAGGGGTGGTGCCTGTGGCCCACATGATGACAAAGAGCTACCTAATGCACTCCTTCAGGACATCAGGGAGCATTTTTAGGATCTCGTTTGGAATCGTGTCCGGCCCAGGGGTTTTCCCGTTGGCCAGTTTGTTGATACTGCGATCAAAGGCTGCTTTGTTGTTGATGCTGTTATGGAGCCAAGGGCGGGTGGCGAGGTTGGTCGCGCCCGTTTCCAGCTTGAACGAGTCGAGTGCGCCCGGCCGTTCCCACGGGTAGTCAGAGCGAGCATCACTCGTCGTCTGGTAGGTGCCATGTTTGTGCCCGCTTGGGGGCCGCCCCAGGGCACGGAAGTGCTGCTCGACGATCGTCTTGGTGTGTTTGGGGTCGTCGGTGACTATACCCGTGGCTGGGTCTTGGAGGGCAAGGCATCGGCCTGGTGGGGCCCCCTCCTTGCGCGTCTTGAAGATCGTGCGGTTTGCCCGTTTCGGGTTCTTGTCCATCTGCTTCCTTTTCTTTTGGAACGCCTCCAGACTGCGCAACTTGGCATGCTCCGCGTTGAGGCTTTTGATTTGATGCTTGGTGCTCCGTATCGCCCTTGCGAGAAGGGCATGGACGCTCTCGTCCCCCCTTTTGTCTTCGGCGGCCTCGCAGGTGGTTCGCCAAGTCTCTATGGTATTGTCGCGGGTTGTGGGGTGTGAGTCGAGCTGATTGAGGATGCGTGTGGTCACGGCCTCCCCGTCGTCATCGCTTGATGCGTTCTCATATATGTCTCGCAAGGTTTGGAGCTGCATCACGAGCCTTTGCCGTGTGCGGCTTTGCTTGCAGGGAAGGTGTCCGACCTTACCTGGGTTGGTCATTGTCGTGGCACACATCGCGAGCGCCAGCTCGTGGGCCCCTTGGAGGATCTCGGCAAGCTTGCCTGCCAGCCGCTCCGCCGTGGCAGGGACAGCGTCGCTCGCAAGCCTGGTGAGGCGGGTCGCATGCCTGCCGTCCGTAGCCTCGATTGCTGTCAAGTGAGGCAGGACTTCCGCGCTGAGCAGATTGGTGAGCTCGGTGCTCGGGGATTTGATGGCCTTTCCTTGCCCCACCGTCTCGCTTTCGATTTTGGCTTTGGAGGATTCGAAGTCTTCTTTGCTAATAGGCTGGGCTAGTACTCTCGTGGGGCTTCCCTTGTTGGGCTCTGCCTTGTGGCTGGGGATAAACAGGCCTGTTCCCATTGTGTCGATGCGCGCGATCAGCGGCACGTGGTCCGAGAGCGTGGCAGTGTCGTCCGCGCTGACGCAAGCGCTGACTCTGCTGTGCACACCACAGAGCATGATGTCGTCTATGCGGCTGCTGGTGTGGCGCTCTCCGTCCTCAAACACTGAGCGGAAAGTGTGGGGGCGCGCTGGGTCGTGCGCGTCGAGACTGTGGGCGCCGGCCTTCAGAACGAACGCCGTGTGAGTATCGTCTTGCGGAGCCATCATCCCGCTGGCGCGGTCGGTCGTGGTCAGCACATTCCAGTCGCCGGCGAGCAGATGCACTGCCGTTGTCCCGTTCGCGGCGGCTTCGGTCTGGTCAGTGTCTGCATGGGCGAGGGCTAGGGCGTACACGCGGTCGCGCTCCTCTTGTTCTGAAGGTGAGTTTCCTGCCGGGGCGTAGACCCCGGTGATGAGTGGGCGTGAATTGGGTAGGTTAAGGGTAATGTGCAGCACGCGCCCCATGTCCTTGTCGGTGCGCCGGGTGGGGCGTCCCAGGTCCGCCAGGTGTTTCTTTATGGCGATCACGACGCCTCGACCCCCCCGGTTTCCGACATTGTGTGTGGCGGCCCAGTGGGAGTAGCCTCCAAGCGCCACGTGAACCCAGCCTTTCTACTTCTGCTTACTGTTCAAGAGCGTCTCCGTAAGGATGAGCACGTCGGGGTGGTGCTCCTCGATGAGACGTTGCACGTCTTCCCTGGCTGTTTGGAGGCCCCTCACGTTGTGGGTGAGGACCGTTAGTGTGTTGGCGTTGGGGGGTTGAGGCGTAGCCTGGTCTGTGCGGGGCGGGCCGTCTGGATCTCTTCCTTCCACCGGGTCGGGGCGTAGGGTTTGGTGTGGTGTGGTGGCAGTGGGCTTGCCCAGGGGTTGGCCTGCCGGGTGGGGGGGGGGCTGTCGGGGGTTGCGTGTCCCCGGTGAGGAGGTTCCGCAGGAAGGTCATGATGGAGGCCTGCTTCCCGGATGCGGGTTTGATCTTCTTGACTTTCTTGGGCTGCCCCTTGGTGGCTTGTGTTCTGCGGGCTGTGAGCCAGTTGCGTCGCAACGGTGCCGCGGGCTCGGGCCCGTCGGGGGGCGGGGGGGCGCGCTCTGGCTGGTCTGTGGGTGTGTCTTGCATCTGTGTGTCCGTGTTGGTTTCGGTCCGCTGCGCCTGGGGTGGGGCCTCGACCTCGGGCGCGGGCCTGTCGGTGGTCATTGGCGATCCAGGGTTTGTGTGGGGACGTTGCGGTGAGTGCTCAGGGCTGTCCATGTTCATGGGCGAGCCGGGATCAGTGTGCGTCTGTTGGGGTGGGGCCGCAGCTACTCTCGCTGGGCTCTGCGTGTCCATGGGTGTGCCGGGGTCGGTGCGCGGGGACAGGGGGGGGGTGTCGTTGGCGGGCAGGGGGCTGTCAGTGTCCATGGGTGAGTCGGGGTCTGCACGGTGTGGCGGCCCGTTCGGGTTGCGCCCAGGCGAGGGGGTGTCTCCGAGTTCGATGGGGGATAGGGGCCGGGGGGCGGGTGACTGGGCGAGCCCGGCGCGGGTTTTGTCGAGACACTTCTGGGCCGCGGCCATGTCCTGGAAGCCTCCTTCCGAGGCGTTGACGGGGCCATCGACCGCGCAGAAGATAGTGCCCGTCATGCCGCTCCAGTCGTCATTTGTCATCGTGCGCGCTGGGTGCATTGAGTCTAGCCACCACCAGTTTCCTGCGTGTTGTTTGATGCAGATCGCGTGGCCAAAAGGCACGTTCCAGCGGAGTTGGAAAGCAGTCGTGTCGGCTGGCAGTGTTTGGAGGATGCTCGCTTGGTCCCTGTTGCCATTTAATGTGGCTCCAACGGCGAGATGGAATGTCCGTCTGCCGAGAGGGTTGATGCGCAGCCAGTGGTTCATGGTGTTGGTGCAGAATTTGCCCTGTCCCGGTTGGTATTGGCCGTTGAGGGATCGGAGTTGGTTGGTCTCCGTTTGCCAATTCTGGTCCATGTCGGTGATGTGGCTGAGTATTTCGTCGGCGTCGATGTGTCGGTTCCCAAGCATCATGTTTGTAGCGTGTACCATGCACATGAGGCGATCCTGTTTCTCAAAGTAGGGTTGGTTCCCCTCTCCGCCTTCCGTCTGTCCCACGTGGGGCGCAGTGTCAGCGTCTGTCCCACCTCGGGATTGTTGTCCTAGGTGGTCGTGCGAGTGTGTAGGAGGTGGGGGAAGGGGGGGAGGCGGGGGAGCTGTCGCTGCGCACGTCGAGGTGCCTGTCAGATCTGCGGGGGGCGTGCAGCAGCGCTGCACGCTGCACCCGAGTGGGTCGTGGGTCACGGAGCGCGGCGTGCTATGCGTCGGCGGCTTGGATTCCTCTCTAGATCTGCTGAGGGTATTGTTCTCTGCCTCCTGCTTGGCGTGCGCGATGGCTTTGTCGACCAGAGTGTCGGCGACGTGCCGGCACGCTGCATTGTGCTCAGCGTCGGCAGTTGTGTTGTTGTTGTTTGTATCGTTGGTAGGTAGTTGCGACAAGGCCACGCGTGTTCCGGCGTCAGTGTCTCTGCTCGCTGCGGGCAGCCGATCGGCTGGGCGTGGGAGTCGCCTGGTAGTCGGCGCCTTGGGCCTGGCTGGTTTGGTAGCGCGAGCTTGGAGCACTTGGCACATGCGAACAAGCGTGTTCATACGGGTCTGCGTGGTGCGTGGGCGCTGTTTTGCGAGGGCGCGGAGGTAGATGTGCGAGGGTGGGCTCGACGAGCTGTTGGGGCGAGCGGGCGGGCGCTGGGGGTATGCGTCGCCGGGAGCGCGCGCGGGCTCTGGGAGCGCTCGCGGGCCCATGAAGCGCGCGCGGATAGAGCGTATGTACTTCATTTTTGTCAGGTTGTAGTGGAAAGTGAAATCATTCCTGAAGCGAGTCGTTCGGCTGGGGGTCTTCTCAGCCCTGGGGTCCTTGTCCAGATCGCAACAGCTCTCTCTATGAGCGACCGCTTAGGGCTCGCCTCGCTGGTGTCGGGGCCTTTGGTGTGCGTGCATCGCAGAGTGCACAGATCTATCAAGGCCTTAAGAGCTAGCTGCTGCTAGGACATCGGCCGCCGCAGCGGCTAAGAGGCTGCGTGCGGGTGGGGGCGTCGACCCGTACGCGCGCAGTTGCTCGCGCCAGAAGTCTTGCACTTCCTTGTCTCTCAGCGACGTGAGCCGCGAGTGGGCCGAGCAGGTCGCTGGGCTTGGGGCCGCGGTTGGTGCCACCGCTGCCGCGCACGTCCGCTGCGGAGGCGGCCTCAACCTGTGGGGGGCAGGTTGGGACGCGGTGGTGTCAGGCGCCTGAGTTTTTGTGGTGGTTTGAGGTGGCCCGGTGGTTCTGCCGGCACTCACCGTCTGGCGCGGGTCTTCGCGCAGAGCGCACTGGTCAGACCCGTCCTCCCATGCTCTTCTTGCTTGCCGTGCAGAGGACTGCAGCAGCAGCTCTGGGCAGCCTGGCTCAGATCGCTGACAACAAGGTTTCCATTGCTGCTGCCGGTGCCATCCCTCCATTGGTGCGGCTGCTGGGGGCTGGGTGCTCAGCTGATGTGCAGCAGAGCGCAGCAGCAGCACTGATGAACCTTGCTCAGACCGCTGACAACCAGGTCACCCTGCTGCTGCAGGTGCCATCTCTGCTCTGGTGCAGTTGCTGCGGCCAGGCTCTGACGACCTCCTAAAAGAGCTCGCAGCACGAACACTGGATGCGCTTGGCTACAACAATGCCAAGAACCGTTTTGCCATTGCCGCAGCCGGCGCCCGTGCGGACATGGATGTGCTGGATGCGAAGCAGCGCCTGTGTATTTGACGAGACAGTGGCGATGATGAGGAACAGGACGGCTACGAATACGAGACGGCAGAGATCAATAGGATGTTTGAGCCGAAGCTCAGTCAGCTTGATGTGCCGGGGCACGAAGGAAGAATGCAATGAGATGAAGGGCGCTGTGGCATGCGCACAGGAGAAGTCCCAGACAGGGACAGGGATAGGATGCATCAGTGGGACGGTCGCGCCCTCTAGCCAGGGAGGAATCACATGCTGGGCATGCATCGACAGTCGCTCTTGGTTTGAACTTTCGGGGTAGGCGTTCAGTAGGCGTTTGGGTCGGATAGGGAATTCGAAGGGGCACGACGCCACGCGTACAGGCTGACAACGTCATTGTGTCAGACCAGTATTGTGTGTGTGCCCCTTCTTGCGCACACATGCTCGCGGCACACCAGAGGCACGTAGGGCGCACAGTCAGCAGGGTCCGCCCAGCGCCCGTTGTTAACATGTGGGGCTACATCTGGGGCCCATCTGTCGTCCGTCGTCAGTCGCTGCGGGGCGCAATTGGTGGCAAGCCAGATGCTGCCGTGTATCCTTTCGTGAGGCTACTACTTGACCCGAGCATTACTCCCTCCCTCCTCGAGCTCTATGGAGGGTTCTCCCAGCTAGAGCCCCCTTAGACAAGTTTTGATTCTATGCCTTAACCCACGCCCCAGGGTCCTCCGGGCGCGTTCATGTAAAAACTGGAACAAAAAACTCCCTCCTTCTTTGTTGCCACTCTCCCGGTGCGGGCATTGCCATCTTCAGGGGGGGTGCCTGCCACAGGACAAAGGGGTTCAGCCCTGCCATGTGGGTGCTAGTGAGTGGGAGCCCCGGGGGCGCAACTCCCTAGCCGAGGTGGGAGGAGATTGCAAGGGCGCTGGCAGGAAGCGGGAGGAGAATGCTTCGGAGGAGGCGAGCAAGCAAGCTAGTAGGCAGGCGCGGCGATGGTGGGGACACTTTCCTGTGTCAGTGCCAATGCTCTCTTAACCAGGCGTTCTACCGCCAACGGCAGTCAAGATGCTGTCATAATGAGGTTACTGATTGGCTTGGCAGCTCGCTGTCTAAATTGCGACAATTTTCCGCCGAAACGTGTCATTTGCGATTTTGCATTCTCTTGGCACATCAGGATTTTCGCTGGTGACCAGGCGGAAGGTTTTAATTCATCTGAATCAATTGAGGAAGCACTGGTGGGGGTCTCCCACGTTGCGGCCCCTCCCCCGTGGCGGTCCAGACCGCAAGGGGATCCCCTCCCTCCTCCCCAATGGCAGCACACTGTAAGGCAGCGGCGCCCATGAGATCGCGCTCGCCGCGCAGTGCCCGAGCGGCCAACTGGGATGGCTGGCTGGCTGGAAGATGAGGGGACACCCACTGGGCGTGGGCGTGGGCACCGCCCCTCGCGAACCGACATGGCATGGAGCAAGTGTATCTGGTGTGCAAGTCGGTGGCATCCTGAGCCGCTGGAAGGAGGCTGCTCGCCTTCGCCGCTGCAACCACCATACACCGCTGCAACCACCAGACAAGTTCACACCCCACTGCAAATGTCATACTGGCTGCTCGAGGGTCGCTTGCTGCCGCGCCGACCATCTGAGGCTTTGACTGGCGTACACAAGTTCACAAAGTTTACACGGTGCATCATAAAAGTGTGTCTGTCTGGTGGGGAAAAATGGGGAGGTCCACGTTTGGGACGCCGCAGGAATCGCTGCGACGCTTTCTATCTGGGTGTGCTTAAAAAATGTACAATGACTGTACTACGCCTGCTACAGGCTCATTGGTCACTCAACAGTGACTGTACTGTGCCTTGCTGCAGGCGCATTGGTCACTCAACTGGAACACAGTTGGTCCGGATAAGTTATCACAAGGGGGGGGGGGGGGGGCGCATATGTGTTATTGACGCGCGCGTGTGTGCCAATCACACACATACACACGCGCGCGCCCACGCGTAGCGCCCACACTGTCAGACGTAGGCCTGGTAGGCTGGCGCGCTGCATGGCCTTGCAGGCTCTCCTAGAAGAGCCCCCCCCAGACGTGTAGTCAAGGCCTTAACTCACGCCCCGGGGTCCTCCGTGCGTACGTGTACAGCCTGTAAAACCAGGCTGGCGCGCCGCGTGGCCTTGCAGGCTCTCCTAGTAGAGCCCCCCCATGACGCATAGTCTAGGCCATAACTCACGCCACGGGGTCCTCCGGGCGCATGAAACTGTACAACCGGCCACACTGTCAGAGGTAGTTGCGCGCCACCGCGCCCTCCTGCCCCCTCGCCGCCGCAGCCATCCGCTGCGCAGCCATAAGGGATGCGCAGTGCGTCGCAGCCTCGTACGAGTTCATGCCCTCAAGCTGGATGGTGTCGGTGGGGGGCCGGCCGTCGTGCACGGTGGGCGCCTGCGACACGAGAGGGGGCACAGGCAGAGCATCGGTCAGCCACGTGCGCGTTGGGTGCACACGAGTACGAGTTCATGTCCTCGAGCTGGATGGTGTTGGTGGGGGGGCGGCCGTCGTGAACTGTCGGCGCCTGCAACACAGGGGGGAGGGTTTACGGATTGTAAGGAGAGAGAGAGAGTGTTTTGGGCTTTGAGAACACAGCTCGAGCATCGGGCAGCCTTGTGCGCCTGGTGGGTGAGTGTGTGTGGGGGGGGGGGCGTCGTGCACGGTCGGCGCCTGCGACATAGGGATGGAGCACAGGCAGAGCATCGGTCAGCCATGTGTGTGGGGGGGATGTGTTGAACCCTAAACCCTAACCCCTCAACCCTTAACATGTTTCTAATGCGACCGCGGTCAGCAGCTGTGCACTTGGGGGGGAGGAGGGGCGGGAGGTATACTGCGGTCACTACCCCACACCATTGCGGTCAGCTGCTCCACACCAATGGCGATGCATTGGGGCAGCCGCAGGTATTCATGGGCCAAGCTGTGGTGTGGTTTCAGGCGCGTTGAACAGCGGTGCGGGGCAGTCGCAGTCGCAGCACAGCACACACGGCCGCAGCACAGCACAGCACACTCACACACGCACACACACACACACACCTTGCATGAGGGGAAGGGGAGAGCAGGCAGGCAGGCAGCAATGCACAGCACAGGCCCATTCCAGTACAGCACAGCACAGCTCACACACACACGCACCTTGCATTGGAACGCGAGGGTGAAAGAGGATGACAGGCAGCCAGTACAGCACAGCACGATGCCAGCGCATCACACACGCCCCCACACACACGCACCTTGCATCGGAACATGAGCTGAAGGGGACCGCAGGCACCCACAGCATAGCACAGCACAGCACAGCACAGCAACCACACCTGCACACACTTACTTTGCATCGGAACGTGACGGTCAAAGGGGATGACAGGCACCCACAGCATGACGCTGACAGGCATAATCCCAGGACATCACACACGCCCGCACAAAACTCAACCCTAAGCCCCCAAACCCTAAAACCCCGCACCCTTAAGAACCCTGAACCCTCAGCCCTAAACCCTGAACCCTGAGCCCTAAACCCACCTTGCATCGGAACGTGACGTCGAACTCGACGTCGTCAGAGATCGAGAACAGCGCGCGGATCTTGGCCTGGAACTCTGCCTGTCCTGCCGGCCCGGGCTTGACCTTGATGCGGTGCACCTGCGTGTGTGGAAGGGGGGGGGGGGGGGCAGGCGTTGGGAGGAGGGAGGGGGAGCGTTCGCATGTGCATCTGTGTGGTGCCATGGCTGCAAGGCATGGGGACGCACGCATGCAGACAGTGTGGAAGGTGGGTGGGTTGGTGGGGGCGCTGTGTGGAGAGGGGCCAAGCGTTGGGAGGAGGGTGCAGCGTTTGCGTGTGCAGCTGTGTGGTGTGATGGTGGCAAGGCACGGGGGGGGGGGGGTCACGCATGCACGCAGCTTGTTTGGAAGGTGTGGGCAAGGGGGGGGGGGGGAGGGAGATGCGCCCAGGTGTTGAGAGGAGGGCGGAGCATGTGTGTGTGCAGCTGTGGTGCGATGGTTGCAAGGCATGGGGGTGGGGGGTGCGCGCTTGCAGCAGGCACGCATCATACAGCAGCAGCAGCAGCAGCAGAGCAGCAGCAGCAGCAGCAGCAGCAGCAGCAGCAGCAGTATCAGCAGAGCACCAAAGCAGCAGCAGCAGAGCAGCAGCAGCACATCAGCAGCAGCGCCCGTCGGCGCACCTTGTCCCCGAGCGTGACGACCATAATCGGCTGCGTCGGCGTCGCGCTCGCCGGCGCGAGCGCGCTCTTCCAGTCGGGAAGCTCCTGAGCACAGAATCGGCACGCGTGCTCCTCTGGCCGCCCCGCCTGCTGCAGCTGCCACCGCGCCATGCACCGGCGGTGCACCACGCGCGGGCACGCGCACGGGCGCGTGAGCTCGCCGGCCTCGTCGCCCTCGCCCAGGCAGATGAAGCATGCGTCGCCTGAGTCACTGCCAGGGGTGGCAGGGACGGCAGATGGGGTGGCGGCAGATGGGGCTGCTGCTGCTGCTGCTGCGGCGGCGGCTGCGGCGGCCGTGGCGGTGGCGCTTGGCTGCTGCTGCTGGCGCTGCTGCTGCATCTGGCGCTGCTGCATCTGGCGCTGCTGGTTCTGCTGCTGCATCTGCTGGTGCTGGTGCTGCTGCTGCTGCTGGAACTGGTGGTGGTTTGAGTGCTGCAGCATCTGCTGCTGCTGGTATTGGTGCTGGTGCTGGGACTGCGCGTGCTGCTGGAGGTGCTGTGCGTACTGCTGCGCGTAGTGCGACGGCCCCCGCTGCTGGTGCTGGTGGTGTGTGTGCGGGTGCTGGTACTGCTGCTGCTGGTGGTGTGCCACGTGCTGCGTGCACTGCTGTGCCGCCCCTGCACTCGTTGCGTCGTCCTCGAGCAGCTGGCCGACCCGGTTGCCACGCGGCCGCTTGGCGCGCGCTGACCTGGAAGATCCGTCCTCCTGTGAGGGGGGAGGGAGGGAGTGGGGACTTGTGAGTGGAGGGTCCGGGGGGAGGGGGGGGGAGGGCGTGTGTGTGTGTGTGTGTGCGCGCAGCTATTCCAACATGCCAGATGTTACATGCTGGCACATGCAGATGTTACGCCATGTTGCTGATGTTGCAACCCCGCGCCTGCGCCTCCTCGTCGCCCTCCTAGCCTAGAGTGCGGCAATTCAGCGTGGGTGATGCATTCGCTCGAGTGCGGGCGTACGCGTGCTGCCGTGTTGCCGTGCTGGCGTGCGCGCTCACTGTGGCGGGCCCAACCGCGTTAGTAGGGCAGAACTCACCCTTGCTTCCCCTCGCATCGCTTCCTCGAAATCCCTGAGGGAGCTGCCGTTGTCGAATGAGCACATACCGCTGCCGGCAGTCTCCATCTCAGGCGTGAGTACGGGCGGGCCCATGTAGCCACTCGACATTGATGCCATCGCCATGGCCTCCAGGCTCAGGTGCGCGCCGGATCCGTGTCCAGTGCAGCTATCCATGGTACTAGAGCTACGCCCGATGGCTTGGAGACGAGGTTGCGGGGGTGGTGTGCGGACGGGGTTTCTGGCGTGATGCGGTGCACTAGCACGTCTCAGGGCGTTGATGCGCGGCGGTGGGTCACTTGAACGCGTGCTAGTGCAGCGTGGTTCAAGAAGAAGTGATGAGTCGGCGTCGGCGGCCGGGATTATGCGATGCAGTCCCCACACACTTCGCACACCATTCTGCTTGGTTCGCCCACCAAGCCAACCACATGTCCTTGGTCGTTCGGCTACCTCCGTCGTCATTGCAACGAGTGCTTGTGGATTAGGTCCGCAGTGCTTACCTGGTTCGTCCTGTCTCTTCCGTGCTGGGCACATTTGCCCCAGGAAGCTATGCTCTGATGTGCTTGCACATGTATGCATTTGCACATGACACATGACAAATGGAATATGGCATATGGCAGCTGGCTTGCAACGGGATTCTTGCCAACCTTGCAGCTGCACCGCCGATCGATCTACACACCGCCAGTCGCACACTCTGCCGACGTGCTGCCGAGCCCCCAATAGTACCGACTACTCCACAGAGCTGCCCCGCGTCGGGCTTACTCCTGCGTCCCAGCTTGCCGCGTCCGCCGTGTCTGTGCATCCACACACGCACCACCACTGGTGAGGCTTCCCGCGCCTGCCACGTGAAGCAGTTCTGCCGCCCCGCTGCCGCCGCAGCTGACCTGCCGCTGCCGCACCGACCGCCGCCTCTCCCCACTGCACCAGCTAATCACAAGTAGCTGCCATCCTGCTGCCACCGCCTCGGCCGACCCGACAGCCCTCCACTGCACCACGCGCAGCACTGCTGCCCTCCGCTGCTGCCGCCTCGACCGCCCGCCCCTGCGCCGCACCCAGCGCTGCTGACGCTGACCTACCGCTGCCTAACGCTGCTTCCGCTGCTGCCCTCTCGCAGCCGACAGCCCCTCCCCCCTGCCCCGATGCCGCCGCCACTGCCACCGCGACGGCAACCGCCGCCTCCTGCACCTGCGCACTGCTGCCCTCCGCTGCCACCACTGCTGCCGTCCCGCAGCCACCACGACCCCCCCCCCCCCTCTGTCCTGCTGCCGCCGCTACCGCCACTGCAACGGCGGCTACCGCCTCCCGTCCGGCCCTCAACCACATGCAGCACTGCTGCTCTCCGCTGCTGCCCTCTCGCAGCCACCGCGACCTTCCACACGCACACACACACACACACACACACACCGTCCCGCTGCCGCGAGTGCCGCCGCCACTGCCACAGCGACAGCGGCCGTTGCCTCCCACCTCTGCGCACTGCTACCCTCAGCTGCTGCCGCTGTTTTCCTCCCGCTGCTACCGCCCCACCCCCTTGTCCTGCTGCCGCCACTGCTGCCGCCACCGCCGAGGCCGCCCGCCCCTGCGCCGCACATAGCGCTGCTGCCCTCCACTGCTGCCGCTGCTGCCACCCCGCAGCAACACACACTCACACACACACTCCCGCTGCCGCCGCCACAGCCACAGACAGTGCAACCCCCTGCCTCCCAAGCCTGCGCACCAAACGCAGCACTGCTGCCCTCCACTGCTGCCGCTGTTTCCCTCCCGCAGCCATCGTGACCCCTCCCCCCCCGCCCTGTCCCGCTGCCGTTGCCACTGCCACTGCGCGGCCGCCGCCGCCCGCCCCTGCGCACTGCTGCCCTGCGCTGCTGCTGCTGTACAGGGCAGTAGCGGGAGGGAGACACTTTGCCCTCCCGCTACCGCTCTTGCCACCGCTGCTGCCCTCCCGCAGCCACCGCGACCGCCCCTCCCCCCTGTCCCATTCCCGCCGCCACCGCCACTGCCGAGGCTGTCTCGACCGCCCGCCCCTGCGCCGCACATAGCACTGCTGCTCTCCGCTGCTGCCGCTGCTGCCCTCGCGCAGCCACCGCGACCTTCCACAAACACACACACACACACACACTTCCCCGCTGCCGCCGCCACTGCCACCGCGACGGCGACCGCAGCCTCACGCCCAGCTGCGAGCCACACGCAGCACTGTTGCCGTCCCTTGATCACCGATGCGGCCGCCACTGACAGTGCGTCCCCCTGCCTCCCAAGCCTGCGCACCACACGCAGCACTGCTGCCATCCGCTGTCATCACTGCTGCCTTCCCGCTGCCGCCGCTGCGACCGCCCCCCCCCCCCTCCTGTCCCGCTGCCGCCGCTGCTACTGCCGCCACTGCCGCCGTTTTGGCGGCCACTGCCTCCCACACCTGCGCGCCACACCTGCCTGGCCTGCCTACACACACACTACCTACCACACACCTGCCTCCCACACCTGCCTGCCACACCTGCCGCCCACACCTGCCTGCCACACCTGCCTCCCACACCTGCCTGCCACACCTGCCGCCCACACCTGCCTGCCACACCTGCCTCCCACACCTGCCTGCCACACCTGCCGCCCACACCTGCCTGCCACACCTGCCTCCCACACCTGCCTGCCGACACCTGCCTGCCACACCTGCCTGCCACACCTGCCTCCCACACCTGCCTGCCACACCTGCCGCCCACACCTGCCTGCCACACCTGCCTCCCACACCTGCCTGCCGACACCTGCCTGCCATACCTGCCTGCCACACCTGCCTCCCACACCTGCGCGCCACACCTGCCTGCCACACCTGCCTACCACACCTGCCTACCACACCTGCCTGTCACACCTGCCTGCCACACCTGCCCCCCACACCTGCCTGCCCACACCTGCCTGCCATACCTGCCTCCCACACCTGCCTGCCACACCTGCCTGCCCACACCTGCCTGCCACACCTGCCTCCCACACCTGCCTGCCCACACCTGCCTGCCACACCTGCCTGCCACACCTGCCGCCCACACCTGCCTGCCACACCTGCCTCCCACACCTGCCTGCCACACCTGCCGCCCACACCTGCCTGCCACACCTGCCTCCCACACCTGCCTGCCGACACCTGCCTGCCACACCTGCCTGCCACACCTGCCTCCCACACCTGCCTGCCCACACCTGCCTGCCACACCTGCCTGCCCACACCTGCCTGCCACACCTGCCTCCCACACTTGCCTGCCACACCTGCCTGCCACACCTGCCTGCCCACACCCGCCTCCCACACCTGCCTGCCACACCTGCCTGTCACACCTGCCTGCCACACGCACCGCGACCGCAGGTTTTACAGGTTTGACACGTACGCGCCCGGAGGCCCCCTGGGCATGAGTGAAGGCCTACACTACACGTCTAGGGGGGGCCCTACGAGGAGAGCCCGCAAGGCCATGAAGCGCGCCAGCCTACCAAGGACCGCGACCGCTGCCTCTCCCTCCGTTGCTGCCCCCGCCACCGCTGCTACTGGTAGGCTGGCGCGCTGCATGGCCTTGCCGGCTCTCCTAGTGCAGACCTAGACGTGTAGTCTAGGCCTTACCTTCCCTTACCTCATGCCCCGGGGTCTTCTAGTGGAGCCCCCCTAGGAGTGTAAACCCTGTACAAACCTGCTACCGCTGCTGCCGCCCCAACCGTCTCAACCGCCCGCCCTTGCGCATCTACCGCTCCGCCACGTGCAGCACTGCTACCTCCCCGACGCCGCTGCCACACCCTGCCTGTTCCTCTTGCTGCTGCGTCCGCTCCACCGCCCTGCCTGCCTCCCCATCGCCGCTGCAACTGCCGCGCTTCGTATCTTCTTCCTGCTTTAGCTTTACCGTCTGATAGCCCACCCTGCCTAGGAGGCCTCCCACACCCTAGGAGGCCTCCCACCCCACCGCCGCTGCCACCGCCGCGACCACAGGACTCGACCACCGCAACCGCCTGCCTACTGCTTGCTACCCCCCCCCACCACCCCTGGACCGGAGCTGGTCCGCCGCCCCCACCCTACAACCCTGCCCGCTGCCGCTGCCACCGTTGCAATCAATTGATTGATCACACGCACCACAAAGCACGACCAGGACCACCGCAAACACCTGCCTTCTACTGCTTCAACCCTCACCACTCCTTGAGCCAGTCCGTCGCTGCTGTCACCTGCCATCCGTCTCCTGCAGGAGCAGCTGCTCCTCCTGCTGCACCAACCTGCCTGCCTCCCCACTGACGCTGCTGCCTCCACCGTTTTGTTTCAATTCAATTACACGCCACCACAAAACTCGACCACGACCGTGCAAAACACCTCCCTACTTGCTACACTACTTGCTCTACTTGCTACTACTCGCTACACTACTCCTACTACCCGTCTGCCGCTGCCGCTGTCACCCGCCGTCCGTCTCCTGGCCCTCTTGCTGCACCACCCCACTTCCCTCCTTGCCGCTGCCGCTGCCGCCGCTGATTATTCTACCCGCCGCCACAATGCACGACCGCCGCAACCACCTGCCTATTACTTGCTACAAAACCCACTACTCCTTGGGCCTTTCCGCCGCCACCGCTGCCACCCGCCATCAGTCCTCTGCTCCTCCTGCTGCACCAACCTGCCTGCCTCCCTGCCGCTGCTGCTGCCGCTGCCGAATGAGTTACACGCCAACAACGAACGACCTGCCTTCTACTTGCTACAACGCCCACTACTCCTTGAGCCTGTCCAAAGTCGCTGCTGTTATCCGCCGTCCGTCTCCTATTCTTCCAGTTGCACCCTGCCTGCCTCCCCACTGACGCTGCTGCCATGGCCACTACCGTTTCTTTTTCAATTCATCTACACGCCACAACAATACTCGACCACGAGTTCTACTTGCTACACCACCTGCCATCTGCTTCTACTTGATACATTACTCCTACTTCCTGTCCGCCGCCATCACCCGCAATCCGTCCCGTGCTCCTCCGGCTGCTCCACGTGATGCACCCCCCTTCCCTCCTCGCTGCCGCCGTTTTTTGTTTCAATTTATCTACACGCCACAACAAAACTCGACCATGACCATGCAAAACACCTACTACTTGCTACACTACTCCTCGAGCCTGTCGCCCGCCGTCCGTCTCCTGCTCCTCCTGCTGCACCACCCCACTTCCCTCCTCGCCGTCGCCGTCCCCCGCCTGTTCTCCTTGCTGCAGCATTTGAAAGTACGCATCGATGAACGCCTCCTGCCGCCGAGACTCAATCGCAGTCTTGCCGCGCAGCCGGCGCACCTGTGTGTGTGTGTGTGTGTGTTAGCGGCTCTATCGCAATCTTCCCACGCAGCCGGCGCACCTGTGTTTGCGTGCGTGTGTGCGTGTGTGTGTGCGTGCATGTGCGTGTGTGTGGCGCTATTGCAGTCTTCCCGCGCAGCCGACACACCTGTGCGCGTGTGTGTGCGTGCCTGTGTGTGTGTGTGTGTGTGTGGCTATATTGTGGTCTTACTGCGCAGCCGACGCACATGTGTGTGTGTGCGTATTCATGCGCGCGCGCGCGTGTGTGTGTGTGTGTGTGTGTGCGCTCAGGTTGATCGTCACATCTTTGATATTGAGATCATCCTACCCCCCCACCATGCGCACATGCAGCAGCATGAACACCCCCCACACACAAACACATGCTCACGCCCCTCACTAGATGCAGCCGCAGCAACACACACGCACACACGCACGCACACACACACGCACACGCACACACACACACACACACACACACATTGGCACTTGAACTCGGAACACCCCCCACCAGATGCAGCCGCAACAACATGCCACCCACCCACCCACCCATCCACCCGTCTACCAACCCACCCACCAACACACACACCTCCGCAGTTGAGCTCAGACCGCCCCCCACCAGCCACAGCCGCAGCAACATGCATGCGCACACACACACACAAACAGTGCTTCTTCAATTGATTTCAATGAATTAATTCTTACAGCCCGGCCGCTTGCGGCGGGGCCAAAATCAGCCCAAGTCGGCTAAACAAACAAAAAGACCCGGCAAAAATCGACCAAAATCGGCAAAATCGGGCAAAATCGGGGTAAACCCTAAAAAATCATTTTATTATTACCGCCCAGAAACGGCCATAGGCAGTAAACCGCCCAATCGAAGAAGCACTGCACACAA
>VFSX01000381.1:30000-35000 GCA_016618255.1 Chlamydomonas sp. UWO 241 | reverse complement strand
ACACTCACAGCAAGTGATTGAGCGCGAGCGCAAGGGGGACTACCTGGGAAAGACGGTGCAGGTTGTGCCGCACGTCACCGACGCGATCCAGGTTAGTCACCAGTGGTTCCGCCAAGGGCCTTGGGGAAATGATGGCTCATCCTGGGCCTGACAGTTCACTCCCCAGTTTTAACCCGACAGAGGCGTTTCTTTTGGGCGGAAACGGTGTGAAAAACGTCAATCGAGCAAACTCAACTCGGACGTGCGTTTGTTCGGGTTGCGGGTCATCTAACGGAAACACTGACAGTCACTCATGGGACTTAGCACGGAAGTTGAGTTATCATTGTTACGGTGCACGCCACCGACGCGATCCAGGTGGGCCGGGAACAAAGGGTAGTGGTTTGCTTTACAGTTGTTATGGTCCACAGTTATTATGTTCCACAGCCGGGCTTTGCTTTGATCACGTTGAACGCAGAGCTCCCGTCGAGCACGCTGAGCAAAAGACGGTGCAGGTCGTCTCGCATATCAGCGACGCGATCCAGGTCAGTCACCAGTGGTTAAATGCTGAAAAGGATCTTGGGGAAATGATGGCTCAACCCGGGCCACACGGCTCACTCCCCAGTCTCAACGCGACGTGAGGCGTTTTTTTTATAGCGAAAATTGGATTTGGCACGGAAGTTTAGTAATCATTGTTACGGTGCTGGCCGTGCGTGTGGGTGCTGTGTATCAGGGCCACACACAACACGCACACACACACGCACACCGACACACACACACACATTCCATTCCATTCCACTCCAGATCGTTACATAGATAATGGCGACATCGTTCCAGAGTCTGCCCACGCACACCCACCCACCCACTCCCGCACACCACCCGCACACTCCCCCCCCCTCACACCCACCCAAACAGCCACCCACCCACCCACCCCACCCACACCCCAGGACTGGATCCAGCGCAAGGCACACAAATGCAAACACTTGCACACACACACACACACACATGCCCCCCCCCCCAGGACTGGATCCAGCGCGTGGCACACATCCCAGTCGATGGAAAGAACGGCGTGCCCGATGTGTGCGTGATTGAGCTCGGCGGCTGCGTCGGCGACATCGAGAGCATGCCTTTTGTCGAGGCGCTGCGCCAGGTGGGCGTGGGTGGTTGGGTGGCCGGTTGACCGGTTGGCCGGTTGGCCGGTTGGCTGGTTGGTCGGTTGGCCGTTGTCGGGCTGTGGGTGGGCTTGTGGGTGGGATGGAAAAAAACGCGGTGTTTGCGTGATTGAGCTCGGCGGCTGCGTCGGAGGCATAGAGAGATCATGCTGTTTGGTCGAGGCGCTGCGCCAGGTGTGTGGGCCACACTTCACACGTGTCGCTTGATGGTCAAGGATTATTTTTGATCAAAATTGGGTGTTCGTGGGTTGTTTGGTGGTGGGTAGAAACAGCGTGTGCGTGATTGATGAGCTCGGCGGCTGCTTCCGCGGGGCATTGCGTGCTTTCTGTTTGCCGAGGCGCTGCGCCAGGTGGACGTGGGTGGTTGTCGGTTGATCGTGGGTTGGTTGTTGGCAGTTCCGGTTTGGTGGGATTCAAATGAACACAAAGGGGAGCAGACGTGTGTGCGTGATTGACCTCGGTGGCTGTTTTGACGGGGCATTGCGTTGGAGTTCATAACCGCCGCACAGTTCCACAGTTCATGGGTGAGGGTTTCAGGGTTCAGGGTTTCAGGGTTGTAGGGTTCATGTCCGCAGTCCCACAGTTCGTGTCCACAGTTCGGCTGCACAGTTCCGAATCATTGCAACAGAGAACATGTTCCTCATCCAAGTGTCTCTTGTGCCCCCTCTTGCCTGCCCCCCCCCCCCCCCGTTTTCATCGTTTTAATTCATCCAGGTTATCGGCATCTGACCCCTTATCTCACTAACATGCACACTCCCTAACACCCCACCCACAGTTCCAATTCCGCAACGGAGAATACGTTCCAGATCCAAATGTCTCCTGCGCCCGCCCCAACCACCACCCGGTTTTTGTTTTTAATGTTGTCATTCACGCATGTTATAAGCATCTGACCCCTTAACTCACCGACATGCGCACTCCCCAACACCCCACCCAAACAGTTCCAATTCCGCATCGGAACCGAGAACATGTTCCTGATCCACGTCTCTCTGGTGCCGGTCATCGGAGTTGTGGGCGAGCAGAAGACCAAGCCAACGCAGCACAGCGTGCAGGTGTGTGCGTGTGTGTCACGGGTTTCCTTGGGGTCAGTCATCCTTTCGTTTTTCCCGAAGAGGCTTTCCCAGTTTCGTCGGGAAGGAAACTCCTAGTGTGTGTGTGTGTATGTGTGTGTGTGTGCGTGAGTGCATGCCTGCGCGCGCGTGTGCGTGCGCGTGTGCGCCTGTGCGTCTGCCTGTGCGTCTGCATATGTGTGTGCGTGTGTGTGTGTGTGTGTGTGTGTGTGTGTGTGTGTGTGTGTGTGTTTGTTTACAGTTGACTCCTCCTTGGCACGCAAACCCTCCACACGACTACGCACTCGACAAACTCCCTCTCGCCACATTCCGCAGATGCCTGCTTTCTCGGCCCCAGCCCAATCATGCGCCCATGCCGCTGTCCCCCCCCACACAAATAAACAAACTCCACATGCTCCACATTCCACACGCCAGACTCCACACATGCTCCACACACCACACTCCACACTTCCCATCACACAGACGCTGCGCATGCCGCTGCCCCCCTCTCCCCCCTCCCCCTGCACAAAAAATAAATTATGTTCGCTCCACAACAAAACAAACTCTGCACACCCCACACTCCAGACTCCATACATGCTCCGTATTCCACACTTGACACCTCCCATCACGCAGACGCTCCGCTCCCTCGGTCTCAGCCCCAACATGCTGGCGTGCCACTTCCCCCCCCCCCTCCCTCCCCCAAAACAAAGAAAGGGTAGAACGCCGCTACACGCTCGAAACAATTCAGATGCCACACGTGCTGCACGCTTCACTCTCCACACCCCACACTCCACACTTCCCATCACGCAGACGCTGCGCTCCCTCGGCCTCAGCCCCAACATGCTGGCGTGCCGATGCGAGAAGCCGCTGGAGGACTCTGTGCGCGAGAAGCTGGTGGGTAGCTGTCTGGTAGCCGCCTGGTAGCTGCATCTGTATGCGTGTGTGTGTGTGTGTGTGTGTGTGCCGCTGCGAAAAGCCGCTGGAGGACTCTGTGCGCGAGAAGCTGGTGGGTAGCTGCGTGGTATCTGCCTGGTAGCTGCCTGGTAGCTGTGTGGTAGCTGCCTAGTGTGTGTTTGTGCATGTGTGTTTGCCGCTGCGAGCAGCGATTTTAGGACTTTGTGCACAAGCAGCTGGTGGGTAGCAGTATAGTAGCTGCATGGTGGCTGCCTGGTAACTGCCTGGTAACTGTCTGGTGGCTTCCTAGAAGCTGCTGTTGTGTGTGTGTACGCAATAGAAAGGCCCGGTGATGGTTTCAAACCTGGAGGGGGAGGATGCATGCACACACACACACGCACACACGTACACACATGCACACGCACACACACACACACACACACACATACGCACGCACGCACGCACGAACGCAGTCCCTCTTCTGCCACGTCCCCAAGGAGAACGTGCTGACGATGCACGGCGTGTCCAACATCTGGCGCGTTTTCTTGTATTTTTTCCAAAAAAAAAGACTTTCTTGCACACACGCACACACACACACACACGCACACACACGCACACACACACGCACGCACGCACGAACGCAGTCGCTCTTCTGCCACGTCCCCAAGGAGAACGTGCTGACGATGCACGACGTGTCAAACATCTGGCGCGTTCCGCTGATCATGGAGTCGCAGGGGGCGCACACCGTCATGTGCAAGTGAGTGTGAATGGCCACAGTCACCACACTTCCCCCCTCCCCACTAGGAGGGTTTAGGGTTTAGGGTTAAGGGTCCCCAACCCCACAGATGCTGTGATTTCACACTGTGTACTGGGCCGTTTTGGCTGAACAGCGACCTTGTGAATGCCCCCTCGTTACTTTTTTTTGCCTGGTTGTGGGCTTGGTAGTGGTGTTGCCAACTGAAGAAAACAGCAAGACATTAGAAGAAAAATCAACTGGCCGTTGTATGCGCGTTCCGCTGGTCATGAAGTTGCAGGGTGCGCACACCGTCATGTGCAAGTAGGTCCCCCCCCCCCCCCCTCCCGCCGCCGCTGTTGTCTTGTGTGCCTGGTTGTGGGTGTGGTAGGGGTGCTGATAACTGAAAGAAGATGGATACTAAAACAACAAACGAAAAATACTGTCTCTCTCGCTCTCTTGCCTTTTCTCGCTTTCTCTCTCTCTCTCTCTCTCTCCCTCGCTCCCTCTTTCTCTCCCTCTCTCTCTCTCCTCCCCATCTATCTCGTTCTCTCTCCCTATGCGTCACACACACTCACACACACACACACATACACACACACACACACACGCACACACGCACGCACGCAGGTCCCTGGGCCTATCAGACGCCAACACGCTCGATCTGTCAAACTCTCTCTTTCTCTTTCCCTCTCCCTCTCTCTCTCTCTCTCCCCCCGTTCTCTCGGTCTCTCTCTCTCTCTCTCTCTCTCTCTCTCTCTCTCTCTCTCTCTCTCTCTCTTCTCTCTCTCTCTCTCTCTCTCTCTCTCTCTCTCTCTCTCTCTCTCTCTCTCTCTCTCTCTCTCTCTTTCTCACACACACGCACGCACACACACATACACGCAGGTCTCTGGGCCTTTCAGACGCACACACGCTTGATCTGTCAATCTGGCGGACCACCCTCGCAGACCGGTGGGACAGCCTCGTGGAGCCGGTCAACATTGCAATGGTGTGTGTGTGTGTGTGTGTGTGTGTGTGTGTTCGTGTGTGTGTGTGCTCGTGCGAACCACGCTCGCAGACCGGTGGGACTCGCTCGTGGAGCCGGTCAATATTGCAATGATGTGTGTGTGTGTGCGTGTTAGTGTGTGTGAGGAAATCCTTGTGGAGCCGGTCAACATTGCGATGGTGTGTGTCTGTGTG